>CM061068.1:143558282-144158282 GCA_030762895.1 Sophora flavescens | reverse complement strand
GAAGAACGCATTTCCGGCAATTTTTCCCAAACACATAATGTAAACTATGTTTTGTAAGGTCGTTGTGCCTAGGAGATTGTGCTTTAATGCGGGTGCGAATTCCGTAGTGACGATCTAGTTGATGCTCGGGGATGTCGAGGGTATGAAATACTCATATAGGCCCATTTGGTAGCTCCTCTGTGGCGTGGTGATCTTGCAATGCACCGACATACTCGACTAGACGCTACGTGTTTTCTGATAGTGTAGGATGGTCCCGAAAAAGCCTATGTGCGCGTTGCTAACTGTTGACGCACTTTACCCAAGGCTGGTATAGTCCGGAACAATCCTCCGAATCACTCTCCGATTGTTCGTAAAACCATGGTATAGGGAATCAGAGGTCTTCCTCGAGTCTTAGATGTCTCCTATCTAGGTGAACGTTGCCCTGTGATTATGTTTCTGTGAAACATTAATATTCTGATATGAGTGATGATATAACTATATATTGATAGTCCTGTGCGTCGTACCACTGCATGTCTGCCTTCTGTTGTATGATGAATGGAATCTCACCTCATTTTATATTTGTCTGGTTGTAGCTCTATCTTATATTATGCGAAGGCGATAGTAGCACCGCCGAACCATCGGGCCCATTTTGAGTATGAGACGGTCCGCTTACGTGGACACATCCTTCGAAACCGAGGAACAGAAGACTATAAAGTCGGGATGTTGTTGGAGCTTCGGGATCGCCTATGGAAAATCAAGTAGATCGAGACGAGGGAGTCGCGCCTTGGTCATGCTCAAGTTTTCCTCTCCTTGAGTCGGGTAGGAATGGCGGTAGTTCACGGGCCCTGACTTTTCCTTCGGAATGGAAAAGGGGCTTAGCTTGAGAAAGCTACACCTGTAGTGGCTATAGGAGTATCATCTATGGCGACGTCTGTAGTGACCTCAAATAGAGTTTTCACTAAACCTCGTCGGTTGGTTTATCCTTCTCTCACCATGCGAGGAAGGATAGCTTTTCTTCTTATGTTTTAGTTTGGCTAGCTTGGTTTGCCTAGGAGTAATATTATCGTTTATGGAGCTGCGACTCCAAGTAATTGATATTTTAGAAGCTGCGTCTCCATATCTTTATACGGGATTTGTATGTTTCTATGTTCTCTGTTTATGAGTCGGGTTGGTCTTATGTAAATGATTTTCGAACTTATAACCCTAATTATGATTGTGTAATATTTTATTGTACATTTACTTGAATCAGGGCATTTATATTTATGTCTTGCGAAAAAGAAAAAATTTCACGCTATTTAAGAATGATATCTTAATTAACTCACTCTTCGACCTTAAAATGTCACAAGCAATGTAGCACTCGAGAAAGGTGTTACACCAAGGGTTAAACAACATGTGACTACTAGCTGCAGATAATTTGAAATGACTTTAACATTGTAACTTCAATTTTATAATCTAACATGTCTTATCATGTCACATAAAAGAATTGGTAGAATGCATTTGTTTATGTCAATATTTGAGGAAAATTACAGTAAAATTGATCCATTAAATATAGTTAGAGCACAATGGATATCATATGAACTTATATATGGATCAATCTATCTTTAAAATTATTAAAGTAAATTGCTGATAAATTAGTCAAACAATTATTCAACTAACTTTTTTGTTGACAAAGTCTTGAAGTCCAATCATGCGTATATATATATATATATATATATATATATATATATATATATATATATATATATATATATATATATATATATATATATATATATATATATATATATATATATATAACAACAACAACAACAACCAAGCCTTATCCCATTTAGGTGGGGTCAATTCTACATGGATCATACTGGCGTCATAATGTTCTATCATGAATCATGTTAATAGTTAAATCATTGGCCTCCAAATCTTTCTTAATAGTTTCTCCTATAGTTTTTTTTGGCCTACCTCTGCCTCTAGCTATTGGATTGTATATATATATATATATATATATATATATATATATATATATATAAAAAAAACAACAACAACCAAGCCTTATCCCACTAGGTGGGGTCAGCTACATGGATCATACGGCGTCATAATGTTCTATCATGAATCATGTTAATAGTTAAATCATTGGCCTCCAAATCTTTCTTAATAGTTTCTCCTATAGTTTTTCTTGGCCTACCTCTGCCTCTAGCTATTGGATTGCCTTCCACTTGGTCCACTCTCCTTACTACAAAATCTAAAGGTCTCCTCCATACATGCCCAAACCATCTAAGTCGAGATTCAACCATCTTTTCTACAATAGGTGCTACCCCAACTCTCTCTCTAATGCTATCATTCCTAATCCTATCACGTTTAGTTTTTCCGCTCATCCAGCGCAACATTCTCATCTCTGCTACATTGATTTTACTCTCGTGTTGATTTTTTACCGCCCAACACTCCGTCCCATACAACATTGCCGGTCTAATAGCTGTACGGTAAAATTTTCCCTTTAGCTTAAGAGGTACCTTTTTATCACACAAAAAACCCGAAGCATTCCTCCATTTCGACCACCCTGATTGAATCCGATGGTTTACATCTCTCTCAATTTCTCCGTCATTTTGTATAATAGACCCAAGATATTTAAACCGTGTGACTTGTGGTATGTTGTGGTCTCCAACTTTCACCTCTAAGCTAGAGGTGTTTCGCCTCTTGCTAAACTTACATTCCATATACTCCGTCTTGCTTCTACTCAAGCGGAAGCCATGTGCTTCTAAAGCTTGTCTCCAAGTCTCCAACCTTCCATTTATATCATCTCTCGACTCTCCAACTAGGACTATATCGTCAATAAAAGCATGCATCGCGGTCTTTGGCGCTTGGATGTGCTCCGTAAGTACATCCAAGACCAAGGTAAAAAGATAGGGGCTTAAAGGCGACCCCTGGTGCAGACCTATGGTTATTGGGAAATCTTCTGTGGCTCCACCCTGCGTTCTCACACTAGTCGTGGCCCCCCTCATACATATCCTTGATAGCTCGAATATAGGCAATCCGAACACCTTTCTTTTCTAGGGCTTTCCACAAAACCTCTCTTGGCACCCTATCATACGCTTTCTCCAAATCAATGAAGGCCATGTGTAAATCTTTTTGATCCCTTCGATATTGTTCCATCACTCGTCGTAGCAAGTAAATTGCTTCCATGATCGACCTCCCGGGCATAAAACCAAATTGGTTGTCGGTGATTTTGGTTTCTTTTCTTAGTCTCCGTTCAACCACCCTTTCCCATAGCTTCATAGTATGACTCATAAGCTTAATCCCCCTATAATTTGCGCAATTTTGTATATCTCCCTTGTTCTTGTAAATCGGAACTAAAGTGCTTCTCCTCCATTCGTCCGGCATTTTCTTTGACCTCATAATCTCGTTAAAAAACTTCGTGAGCCAACTAATGCCCCTATTTCCTAGACTCTTCCATACCTCCACAGGTATATTGTCCGGTCCAACTGCCTTGCCATTATCCATCCTTCTCAAAGCTTCTTTTACCTCATGCTCTTGGATTCTACGATAAAAAGTGTAATTTTGGTCCTCCTCTCTAATGACAAGTACCTGTGAGCATGATAAAACTTCAAATCCTTCATTAAATAACTTGTGGAAATAATTCTTCCATCTATCTTTAATATCTTGTTCCTTAACCAAAACTTTACCTTCTTCATCCTTAATACACTTCACTTGGTCCAAGTCTCTTGTCTTTCTTTCCCTATTTTTAGCAAGCCTATAAATAGATTTCTCACCATCTTTGGTGCCTAAGGATTCGTACAACCCGTCAAAAGCTTTATTTCTAGCTTCGCTCACTGCCTTCTTGGTCTCTTTTTTGGCCACCTTATAATTTTCCCAATTTTCAGCATTTCTACATAAAGACCAAACTTTAAAACATTCCCTTTTAACCCGAACCTTAGCTTGCACACTTTCATCCCACCACCAGGATTCTTTACCCTTAGGTCCGAATCCTCTTGATTCACCAAGCGTCTCTATAGCTACCTTCCTAATCCCCTTGGCCATCTTGTCCCACATAACATTTGCACTTCCGTTTGCCTCCCAAAACCCTCCCTCCAAAACCTTGTGTTGGAAGATCCTTTGTTTTTCACCCTTCAGTTGCCACCACTTGATCCTTGAAACCTTCTCGTGGCCTCTTCTCTTCACACTCCTTTTAACTCTTACATCCATGACCAAGACTCTATGTTGGGTAGTCAAGCTCTCTCCAGGTATGACTTTACAGTCCAAGCAAATCTTTCTATCCGATCTCCTAATAAGAAAGAAATCTATTTAAGAGCTTGTCACCCCACTTTTGTACGTGATAAGATGCTCATCACGTTTCCTAAAACACGTATTGGCTATAGTAAGATCGAAGGCAGATGAAAAGTCCAAAATAGACATGCCCTCACCATTTACCTCCCCTAGGCCATATCCCCCATGCAAACCGTTGTAACCTCTAGGTGCCCTCCCTACATGCCCATTTAGATCATCTCCTAAGAAAATCTTTTCACCTAGCGGTATTTCCTGAATTAGGCCTTCTAAATCCTCCCAAAATTTTACCTTGAAGTGTTCTTCTAACCCTACCTGAGGTGCGTAAGCACTAATCACATTAAAGGTGTCTTGTTCCACTACAAATTTTAGGGCAATGATCCTATCTCCAACCCTTTTTACATCCACAATATCATTCTTCCAATATTTATCCATAATTATGCCCACCCCATTTCTCGATTTTACTTTGCCAGTGTATCAAAGCTTAAAACCCGAAGAGTCTAATTCCTTTGCCTTTTCTCCCACCCACTTAGTTTCTTGTAGGCACATGAAATTGATCCTCCTCCTAATCATAGTGTCAACTATTTCCATTGATTTACCTGTAAGTGTGCCTATATTCCAAGTTCCAAAGCGAATCATATTCTCGTGAGCTAGCTTCTTTACCCACACTCGTTCACAAAAATGTGGGAACACTTGCTTATTTTTCACTACATCCAGGCGGCGATGCAGCGGGCCTTGCTCTTTTGACACTGTACTCGAGCTATACAACGCGTTGCTTCTGGGCAACAACCTAGCATTAGCATTATTACGTCGTTGATCCATGTCATAGAGATTCAACTAAGTTTTACGTTGGCTATCGATGACCTAATACAACCCTCTCCTTTTATCCGGGCTTGGGACCGGCTATGTTTAGCTTTGTCACAAAACACAACGTAGGCAGGATTATATATATATATATATATATATATATATATATATATATAAATATATATATATATATATATATATATATATATATATCTTCAGTTAAAGAACATTCTCAGTCTCATTTTAACATGTTCATCATTTGTATTAGTTTTGTGCTTTATAACGATGTCAATATTGGTATATGATTTACTTCATTCAATTATTTTCTACATAAGAAAAAATTATTAATTTTCAATTTTAGTTTTAGAAAAAATTATAATAACCAACACAGCGCGACCCGTGCGAATGCACGGCTATAGTTCTTCTTCTAAATGAACACGCTGATGCGGTCGTAAGTAGTTTTACATAAAAATGTAGTCCCATCACCTCACTCGCATAATAGAGTTCGTATATAATAAACTCTAGACGAATCATTACTACGTACTTAATGCCTGAACTTGCATGAAGCTACTATAATCAAGACGTTGCATCCTGAAATTATATTGCATAATATACTGATCTTACAATTGGACAAGTACCTACCATAGAATCATAGTCTTGTCATGAATTGTCTCAAGGCAGCAATGATAGGAAGAGGGTTCTCCAAATGGGCAGCATGCCCACAGTTGGGAACCTCAAACACTTCATGGATGTCATTCCCTTTTTCATGGCTACTGCCCAAGCCACAGCAGATTGTATTCATCATTGCTTGAGCAATTTTCTTAAATTTCGTATCCATCTCTCCATGTATGATAAGAAGAGGTATTCCGCAATTCGGTAAATCTTCCCACAACGACCTGCTCCCATGCAGAGGAAAGTATAGAGAGAACAAATTCAATGAGTCCTTATAAATTATAATGGTGCGTTAAATGTCAACTATATCATTCGCATAGATGCACAAATAACAAAATTACTGATTCATAATTGGCTTTGTCACAACAACAGATAAGTTCAATTCATCTGGATTGAATCTTGCTCCACTAAAATAGGTAGAATTTTCATAGATACCACAGATCATAACTACTTTGAAACAACTTATATTACATTTATTTATTTCTAATCTATATAGAGTAAAACGTAGACTGCGCTTAAGTATTTATTCCATGAGCGCTTAGTTTTAAAGTTTGATTAGGCAAAGCTGAACATTTGAAAAAACTTTGAAGTTATAGAAACATAATAGAACATTTTGAAGTGACAGGAAATGCTGGAAACCAAGGATTACGCAGCATCACTGCTAACCTACCTCCTCAAAGCATCTGCTCTACAAAGAACACTATGGGGATAGGGTTCCTTGTTATGGAGGACAAGGATAAACTCCTTAAAAATTAGAGAGAGAAATAGACTTTTGATTGAATTTCTGCTTGTCTTCTTTCATTAATCATTCAACTATATAAAGGCATAGAAAGTGCTAATGATTGGCTACCCATAAAGTAAGGAAACAAACCCAATAACAAAATAACAAACTCACAAACTATGACAACAATGAAATGGGCCTCTTGATAACTTTTTCCTATCATTCTCGCCCATACTCTATCACTAGCCCATTCCCTATCACATGCCTAGGCCGAAAGGAAATTCCCAAACAGAAATACGATAAGCATAAATAAAATAACAAACAAATCATGTTGATGCGAACCCAAGACCAGACCTCCAAGGCCCACTAAAATCAATACACCTGATTAGGTCTAGGAGAGAGAAAATGTAACTAACTACCTAGCTGGCAGTAGTAGTGAGGTGTGTGTGCATGGGGAATTCTGTTGTTGAGGGGGTTTATAGGCATGAGAGGGGAGAGAATAGAGTAGGCTAGAATTTGGGTCTTGGAAGTTGGGAGAGAAATTGGGCACTCTCGAATTTGCCCAGATTATCGTTTTCTCTTTGCTTTGTAACCTTTTCTGCTATTTCCCCACTTGAATATGAAAATTGAATACTTTACTTGTATTGATAATGAATAGGAGTACAAGATATATATACACTTGACTCTAGACTTGATTCCTAAAACAATAAAAGTCTATACTAAGTCCTAGGAGAAATATACAATGAATCATAAGAATACAATGGATGGGACTCCACCGTCCACATAAATCCATCGTCCATATATTAATTATATTCAACACTCCCCCTCAAGCTGGAGCATATATGTCTGATGCAATCAGCTTGTCACATATGTATGCTATTCTAGGATCCCGTAAAGACTTAGTCATCATATCTGCAAGTTGATCTTCAGTACCCACAAAGGAAGTCTTAATGATGCCCGAGAGGATCTTTTCCCGGATGAAGTGACAATCAACTTCTATATGCTTGGTTCTTTCATGGAAGATAGGATTTGAAGAAAGATACAATGCTGATTGGTTATCACAAGCAAGTTCCATAGGACTTATCTCACAAAACTTCAACTCTTTGAGCAAATATTTTAGCCATATGAGTTCACAAGTAGTATTAGCAATAGCACGATACTCTGCTTCTGTGCTTGATCTTGCAACAACATTCTGCTTCTTACTTTTCCATGAAATCAGATTACCTCCAATAAGCACACAGAGAGCTCAAGTAGACCTCCTATCACTAGCATCGCCTGCCCAATCTGCATCTCTATACCCCATGATATTAGTATGACCCCTGTCCATATAAACAATCCCTTTACCAGGTGATCCCTTGATATATCTTAGGATCCAAACAACAACATTCCAATGACTGTCACATGGTGAGTTGAGAAACTGACTTACAACACTAACCGGAAAAGCAAGGTCTGGTCGAGTCATGGTAAGATAATTTAACTTCCCAACTAATCTTCTATATCTTCCTGGGTCAGGATAGGGCTCCCCTCATTAGGTAGAAGCTTTACATTTGGGTCCATAGGAGTATCAACAGGTTTACAATCTGGCATCCCTGTTTCTTCAAGAATGTCAAGGGCATATTTCCTCTGAGAAATGGCAACACCTGTTCTTGATTGGGCTACTTCAATCCCAAGAAAATACCGCAATTGTCCAAGATCTTTGGTTTGAAAATGTTTAAACAAGTGTTGCTTCAACTCCTTAATGCCTTCTTGATCGTCACTTGTAATAACAGTATCATCCACATACACCACGAGATAAATACGTTTATTCAAGGATGAGCATTTAATGAATACAGAATGGTCTGCCTCGCAACGAATCGTGCCAAACTGCTGGATGACGTTAATGAACTTCCCAAACCAAGCGCGAGGTGACTGTTTTAAGCCATACATGGACTTCTGTAACTTGCAAACAAGATCTGACTCCCCCTGAGCAACAAACCCAGGTGGTTGCTCCATATAGATTTCCTCCTCCAGATCACCGTGTAAGAATGCATTTTAAATATCCAGCTGGTATAATGGCCAGTGTCTCATGGTGGCCATCGACAAGAACAAACGAACAGATGCCATCTTAGCAACAGGAGAAAAAGTATCACCGTAATCCAGACCATAGATCTGAGTGTACCCCTTTGCGACCAGTCGGGCTTTCAAGCGATCCACCTGCCCATTAGGACCAACTTTAACTGTAAATACCCATCGACAACCAACTACTGATTTCCCAGCAGGAGGGGAAACAAGGGTCCATGTATGATTAGATTCCAAAGCCGTCATCTCATCAATCATTGCCTGTCGCCATCCTGGATGAGATAGTGCTTCCTGAACATTCTTGGGAATGGTAACAGATGACAAGGCAAATACAAAGGCATAATGGGAAGGAGATAATCGATGGTAAGTAAGGAAATTGTAAATGGGATGGGGATTAAGAGTAGAACGATTACCTTTACGAAGGGCAATTGGTAAGTCAGCGGAAGCGACTGGTTGGACCGCAGTGGGAGAAGCGATTGGAGCGGGATCTGAATCAGGAGGATCAATACTGGGTGTGATCTCTCAGGAACTTTAAGAGCTCGACGCTCATAAAAAAATACCATATCGATGAAACGGGTGGTCATCCTGTGGCTGTGCAAGTTGAGGAATGGACAGTACCAGAGGTGGAGTAGAGTCGGAGGTAGCTGATGTGACAAAGTAGGGGGTATCTTCAAAAAATGTAACATCTGCAGATACATGAAAGCGATGTGTAGAGGGACAATAACATCGATATCCCTTTTGCACTCGAGAATACCCAAGAAAGACACATTTAACAGCCCGTGCAGACAACTTATCACGACCAGGAGAAAGATCATGGACAAAACAGGTAGAACCAAACACACGAGGGGGAACAGTATAAAGAGAATCGTTAGGAAATAAAATAGAGTGAGGGATTTTATCACCCAAAACAGAGGATGGCATTCGGTTTACCAAATAACAGGCCGTAAGAACAGTGTCACCCGAAAACTTCAAGGGTGAATTGGCATTTATTAAAAGAGTCCGAGCTGTATCAACAAGATGACGATGTTTGCGTTCAGCAACACCATTTTGTTGTGGTGTGTGAGGACAACTGGACTGATGTATGATGCCATGAGAACTCAAAGGATTTAAAAGTTGCGGAAAAATATTCTTTTGTATTATCACTGCACAAAATATGAATTGTTTTCCCAAACTGATTCTTTATTTGTGAACAAAAGGTTTGAAAGACATCAAATAACTCAGAATGATTTTTCATTAAAAATAACCAAGTGCATCTTGAGAAATCATCAATGAAAGTAACATAATACCTATATCCTCGAAAAGAAGGAATACGACTAGGACCCCAAACATCAGAGTGGATAATATCAAAAGGAGACATAGTTCGACTATTGGCACAACTAGGAAAAGATACTCTAACATGTTTTCCAAGTTGACATGACTCACAGTTCAAGGTCTTCAAATGTGAAAGATGAGGGACCATCTGCTTTAATTTTTCTAGACTTGGATGACCCAGACGACGATGTAAGAGATCGACAAACTCTGAAACAGCACATACGGTGGATGAGGAAGATCGAAGGTAGTAGAGGCCCTGTGATTCAGATCCAGATCCAATCGTTTGTCCCGTACTCCGGTCCTGTATAACAAAGGAATCATAATTAAAGGTTATGGAACAATTTGGAGTGCGAGTAATTTGGCTAATTGAAATTAAATTAAAGGGACAATCCGGTACAAACAAGACTGAATTTAAAGGTAAGGATGGAAGAGGTGAAGCTTGACCAATACCAGTGGCTTGTGCTTTAGACCCATCGGCAAGAGTAATACTGTGAGATGTTTTAGGGAATGACAATTTAGAGAAAAGAGAAGGATTACCAGCTAGGTGATCAGAAGCACCAGAGTCTAAAATCCAAGATCCAACAGATGTAGATTGAGAGAGACAAACTTTAGAGTTACCAGTGTGAGCAATGGTGGACGAAGGAAAAGCCGAAGGAAAAGCCTGATGAGTGGCTTTAAATTGAAGATACTCCTTATACTCATTGACCGAAAGTAGATGATCTTCGTCTGACTTGGTAGTAATGGTGGGGGACCCAGAAATCAAACAGGGGCTCAAGCTGTTCTTCTCTGCCATGGAAGAAGGGCAACAATATACAAACAAGCTCAAGATTCAAAGAAAGGGTAGCACAACGACAGACCCACAAATCAAACAGGGGCAGAACAGAACCGGGAGGAGACGGTGAACACGGCGGTGCAAGCGGCGGCGAAAAAGACGGCCGGGAAGGTGGCGCGTGTGATAGTGGAGATTTTGGGGATGGCGTGTGAGAGCGCGTGGAGGCGAATATGGAGGCGACGCTCGGTGGGACTTCCGGTCGGCGACTTCTAAGGTGGTTGCCGGTGTTACTCCGATCACCAGACAACTAAAAAACGATGGGTCAGCACTGTAGCTGAACCCTAAACAACACAATGGGTCGCACTGTAGCTGAACCCCAAACAACACTAACCAGGAACGAAGAGAGCTCTGGTACCAACTTGAATATGAAAATTGAATACTTGTATTGATAATGAATAGGAGTACAAGATATATATCCACTTGACTCTCGACTTGATTCCTGGAACAATAAAAGTCTATACTAAGTCCTAGGAGAAATATACAATGAATCATAAGAATACAATGGATGAGACTCCATCATCCACATAAATCCACCGTCCATATATTAATTATATTCAACATCCCCATATCCAAGCATTGTTATCATCTTGATGCAGGCTTGAGAATAGCAATAAAATAGTCATTTCTTCTATATTTCTGCTCTAAATCCCTTGGTTCCTAAGAATGGTATCAAAGCTCTCGGTCCCGGGAGCTTGAATGGTCAGTACGCGCAATGCAATGGGATCTAGAGTTGAGAATTTGGAGCGTAACCGACAGAGACGGAGAACTGAAAACCAGTTGTTGCGGAACGAGATCAGGCAGCCCTTGCGAGAACGAGACCGAAGGTGCCGATAACAACCTCGACGTCGACTAACTCGGGAAGGGAGTCGCCATCCGTCTTACAATTTAGGAGGAAGGAAGCCCGAAATCCCAGTATTCGACGGAGAAGAAGACGCCTACGGGTGGGTGATTAACCTCGAGAAGCACTTCCAGGTGAAGGGAACATCAGAGAAGGAGAAGTTGATGAAGGATGTGACGGCACTACGAGGTGGTGCTCTCCAATGGTGGCAAGGGTGGGATCGAGGCCATCGACGAGCGAGCTGGCTAACGTTCATGGTTGCACTACTCAGGCATTTTAAGCCGGAGTACAGGGACGTTCTGCCGTACTCGGTTGGGGACGAAGAAGAAGAACCAGAATTGGTGGAATCTGAATTTACAGAAGAGAAGAAGGATGTGGGGGACAAAGATGAAGAAAAAAGGGGTGAGGAAGGTTTGATTGAGGCTGACAAAACCAAGCATTCAAGGGAGATGGTTGCTGAACCAGTACGTCACAACAATGAGTGGAAGAAGAAGACACAGGAGATGACCCATCGTGGTGGCTTAGGCAAGGGCGACGATGGAATCCGTGTTGGTGGTGGTCGAGGTAGTTGGGTTGAGACGATGGTCAATGGTGAGCGTGCACCGCCACCGGAATCGCCAAATCAGAGCGTACCCGTGAACAAGGGTTGGACGCCGCTGACCTGTTGCTTACCGCCACTGGAACCGCCAGATCTGGGCGTGCTCGCGGAGAAGGGTGGGAAGCCGCCGACCGTTAGGTTACCGCCGCCGGAGCCGCCGTTTCAGAATGCGTCCGTGGAGGAGGGTGGGATGTCCCGCGGTTTGGTCCAGCCACCCCTGCAACCTGTGACTGAGATGTTCAACAAAGGTGGAAGGGAGAATGAAGCTAGGGCAGAATGGGCATCAATCAAAATGGGTCAAACTTTGGCCAATTGGGCCAGGCCCAAATCTGTTGCTACCTACACTCCCCATATTTGGCATCCATCCCCACTCTTAAATGCCGGATTCAGAAAATGCATCCACCCCCCACACGCCTTCCGGCATTTAAATGCCGGATTCAGAAACTATGTTTCCGGCATCTAATTGTCGGACACCTTCCGGCATTTAAATGCCGGATTCATAAACTCTGAATCCGGTATCTAATTGCCGGAAACACTTTTTTTTCAAATTTTAAGAATTTCCCTACAATTAAATGCCGGAAACATAGTTTTCGAATCCGGCATTTAAATGCCGGAGGCATGTGGGAGTGGATGCCAAATTGTAGGGGTGTAGGTAGCAAGGCCCTTCTTTTGATAGAAACTAGAAGAAGACCAAACTCTCAGCAAATGATTCAAAATATGATAGTGGGCCAACTTAGTGAAAAAGAAGAGTGGGCCTTAGAGGAAGATAAGAAGCTAACAATTCCTTATGCCAACAATGAAGAATTGAGAAGGGTAAGGGCTTTAGCACAACGTAAATTGATAATTTTTTGGACAAGTCGGTTTCAACAATTGTTTGGAGTCTTAATGGTTTTGAGTGGCGTTTGGCAACAAAGAATATCATTTTCAACGGTCAGCTGTTCCAACTGATGCAACGATTAGAGAGCACAACTCCACATTTCATTCCTTGCATCAAACCCAATAGTCTCCAATTCCCTGAATCATACGAGCAAGGGCTTGTACTGCAGCAGCTGATATGTTGTGGGACCCTGGAAGTGGTTTGCATACCCAAATCAGGTTTTCCAACAAGGTCTCATCAAAAGTTTACCAGAAGGTATGATTGTACAACATCAATGGTAAGGAAAAGTTCAAACACAAGTGCTGTCTTAGTTTTATATTATACAGAAGCATCTTCAGTTCAAGGTGTGAGTGATTATAGGGCTGCTGTTCTTATCTTAAAGCTGCTCCCAATTGTTGAACAATGCTTGTTCTATGATAGCTACTTTCCAGGGAATGGTGCTATGGAATTAGGGGCAGTACAACTTTCAAGAGCAGTACAATTGTTAGTTAGCAGCAACATATTACTCAACATTCTCCTATTAGACCAGGGAAATGAAGATGTTAGATTGGGAGTCATACGAACCAACGAATTACGAAGTCACTCAATATGCATTGAGAAAGGGGACCTGGGTGGTGGGCTGGAGGGTACAAGTCCGTCAAGCATGAAGGGAAACAACACCAAAAGGCCATGTGCAACTTTATCTCAGAATCATGAAGCTACTGTTATTTTCCAGCAGCTGAATATTGCAAAATTTTCAAGAAAGGAAGTGAGGAGAGGAACAAAAGCTTTGTGGAGGCAAGATTGGTTGAGGGTCAACTCTGAAATCAAGGTTAGGGTCAAGGAATGGGGTTTCCAGCCAACACGCTCCAAACAATGGGATCCGGGTGGAAATTACTATGCTTTCTACATAAGTTGGTCCTTGTGTTTCCAGCAGTGGGATCCTGTGGGAAGACCTTTTGCTGGTTACTTCTTGTACATTCACCTTGAGGACAAGGTGAGTTTCAAAGGGGGAAGAATTGATGCAAACCCAAGACCAGACCTCCAAGGCCCACTAAAATCAACACACCTGATTAGGCCTAGGAGAGAGAAAATGTAACTAACTGCCTAGCTGGCAGTAGCAGTGAGGTGTGTGTGCGTGGGGAATTCTGTTGCTGAAGGGGTTTATAGGCATGAGAGGGGAGAGAATAGAGTAGGCTAGAATTTGGGACTTGGAACTTGGGAGAGAAATTGGGCACTCTCGAATTTGCCCAGATTATCATTTTCTCTTTGCTTTGTAACCTTTTCTGCTATTTCCCCATATCCAAGCACTGTTATCATCTTGATACAGGCTTGAGAATAGCAATAATACAGTCATTTCTTCTATATTTCTAATCTAAATCCCTTGGTTCCTAACACATGTATGCTCCCCATAGTTGCCTTTCCAACCGTTGTTTTAATGAAGCACAGTGTTTATGTTTTGTTTTCATGTAACAAGCTTAAAGCTTACTAAGCTTTAATTTGACAGGAAGTGATAGAAAATCTGAGAAATATTTAATAATATCTTTAGAATATTGTACATGATCTTTTAGGATTCATTTTTATTTATATTTTATAATTTGTTTCCTTTTTTAATAAGGACTAGGATTCTACAATTAGTATAATTAGGATTCTACATATTGTTTCCATGTATTTTCCAGCAAACTTCTTCGGTATGACCATTTTTTTGCAATGGTCACACCATTCGAGGTCAGAACAAAAGCTGGTCTTGACCACAAATGTTGAGTAGCTTGGGGTAGGTTCTGAAGTCTATGCTTCTTGAGTGAGCTGCTATACTTTCCCCTGATCTATATAATGTAAGTCCTTGTAGAGTGTTATTAATTTAGTTATAATAATATTCAGCCTTTTTCCATTCAAGTTTAACTAAGGAAACATACAAAACAAAATAAAAAATAGATCAACCATACAAGGAAACAAAATATTTGGGTTTGACTAGTGATCATGCTGCCTAATCAAACTCAAAAAAATCATATTAAAAAGACAATAAAATACTGTAATGCAAATTTGAATCCCATTAACCACGTGGAGATACCCACGTGACTAACAACAGAGGCCAATGAATAACCAATGCTAAAGAATGAAAATTAGTTAAGCTTAAATGGCTTACGGCTGCCTTCCTATGCTTAATCCAGAAAGCATCTTTGCAAGACTTTGCATGTCATCATGCTGCATGCGACTAGCAATGATTCGATTGAAATGAGGATGTTTTCGTAAGCTGCTCGATTAAAAAACAATTGAGAAGGATGGAAAGTATTAACAATAACACAGAGTATGATAAGATCAGAAAAAATCAATGCAAATTATAAAATTTTAAATCACTCATGTCACCTTTTCCACAGCTCTCCTGCATACCAGGAATTGAGAAAAAGATGTAAACCATGAGCAACGACAGAGCGTGCTCTGCAATCATCTTTAGCTGCACGAATTTTTCTTGATAGTTTATCTTTTAATCCAGGGCTTCCAGATATTAGCACAGCTCCCTTTGTCTGCATAATAGATGTTCAAATTGTTGATCAATTGTCAAGAAAACTTTAAAACAAATGTAAGCTTGAAGTGTTTGAATTCACTCAAGAGAATTCCTCTCAGCTTCCAGTAATTTATAGAGAGGTTGCAAAATCCAATCCTTCAATTTTAGGGATTTCCCAAACTATGGAGACACAAACACCATGGATATAGACATAAAATCAAAGGAATAACAAGAAAAACAAAGTAATAACATTGGATATCACCACTATACCTTACTACTAAATCTCAGTGCCATATACAATGCAATCCTTGCTCCCATTGAATACCCGACTAGTGTAACTTTTTCGGGAGTTATATGATGGATTAGTTTATGTAATATATCAGCAATTATCTCCAGTGACCACCATAGTTCCTCACCCGAACCGTTAGCACCATCTACTATTGATTTTCCATGACCAGGAAGGTCAACTGAAATGCATCTTGCTGATCCAGAAAAGGTCTTCATGATGGTAATCCAGTCTTCACCAGTCCCAAGAAAACCATGAAGAAATACGAGTACATTATCCTATATTTGATAAATCAAACTAAATCAGATCAGTATGTCGGAATCAGTTTTTCCTGAAGTTTACACTTGAAAAGATGGAGTATTCTTACACATTATACAATAGAATCGCCTTAGAGAGAAAGTAAAGAGACAATTTAAAATCTAGCCATAATAGTCCATTCATTACAGAACCATAGCATCTGTTCACTTAGTATATGTCTTTGGGCTAATTCATTAACTTCATATTTTCAAGCATATGGTAATCTAAATAGAACACTAGGGCTATTAACCATCCACATTTGCAGTCTCAATAACTATATGATGCCTTACATACAATTTAAGAGTTTAAGTTATGACCTTGAAGCAAATTAGTAATCCAAAGATATAAGCAATTATGATCTTCTTGTTGACGTTATTTGTTTATTTTTTATGCTGTATGTCGGAAACCACCAAAGCATTTAGGAAATGCTCCCACCACCCACACCGTCCACAATAACGTAGGAAGTAGCAATTGTAACTTACTAGAATCATGCACATAGGGAATAGATATCATATTTATTTGTCTTGTGAATACAAGTTGTAATCAATATTGCAAGTGTATACAAGCAAACACAATTTCCTATAAGGATTAACATAAGCAATTCAGAAAACATATATTCTCCTTCTCTCTTCAATTCTCTATATAACGTAAGAGGAGAAAAAAATTATGTAAGGACTTAGGGAGAACGATAAATATTCATGTTACCATCCTAAATTAGTACATCTAAATTATTAAGTAGATATGCCAGGACAGTAAACCAAAATAAAACTTAGTAATTTACTAAATTTTAAGAATTTAAATAAAAGAACGATTAATATGTACAGAAACTTCTATACTTACATTTGTTTTTTGGCCAGTCTCAAGAACTTCAAAAGAACAAGAAAAACTGCTAAGCTCTACTTTCAATTGGTACCGACGAACTTGCTCCTCAGCAATAATACTACAGATGACATTCTGGTTGACTTGAAAATCATGTAGCAGTCGACTAGCATTTGCTACAGATGCTTCAACAAAGCCACTATATGGACTACGACCAATCAAAAGAGGATTAGTTGTTACATCATCCTTTAGCCAACGATAAGTTCCTAGACCATGAGCCAAAGAAGGCACTTCCCTATCATCTAACACTTTGAATGTACGTAAACTCAGCCTTTCAAGATAACTAGAAAACAGAGTGTATGCAGACAGACTTAAACTGCTTTCGAATGCAGCACTGACAACAGCCACCTTCCCCAGCTGGTGTGCCCATTGTGCAATTAATGCTGCATTCTCAAATCCACCAACAACACTTGGCTTGATAACCTGAAAAATCAATATAAAATTTTAAGACAAAGAATTTGCACTTTGTATAGTGGCAAATCTGAATATTGCACACTCCTGATAGGGGTTTGTGCATGATGATTCTGTTTCATCTAATCAAGAGATTGATCCAATCGGTGTCATAACAATGGATAATATCCTTCAAAAATAAAAGTCTTCACAACTCCAGCTCAGCCAGTATCAACATCAACACTGAATGCAGTCCCACATGAGCTCAATAATACTACTTTTTCTAGATTGTGCTATTTTTATAGCATGAATAAAATGGTACAGTATATGGATCCCTTGGCAGCACAATTTGGTTAATTATCCTATTGAATCTACATTATTCCCGATTCTCAAATCTAAAAAAAAAAACAAAGCAGTTTCATGCTTTAATATAAGTCTGTTGATTTTGAAAAAAAAAAAAAACACAATAACTGTTTAAACTTTTGGGTTAAGACAGAAAAGAAAACAGTAAATAACAGCAGACAATAGAAGACTGAATATGATTGATAGGAAAATGTGTTATGCAAGTATACAATAATCTAATGCACCCATTTAAACTACTTACTAGGTCATGTACTATTAGTACAAGTCCCCCAGCCCACTACTGATAAGACAATTAATCTAATATCTTCTAACAATAACAGTACCCAAAAAAATCAAAGCTACCCAGCACCTTAAATATATAATGGAATTCAAATTTACTTACAACAGCGACTATCCCTGGATGAGTAAACTTTACAAGCTTTTCCAGGGGATTTTCTTTAATTTTATCCATGCTTTCATCGAGTGCAACAGGCAAGCCACTTTCTTCACAGAACTTGATAATATCGTCTTCATCCTGAACAGGCTCCTGCAAGGGGATTTTGTACTCAAGTTAATAATGCATCACAAACATGCATTTTGAATCTAAACTAGTGGAAAGTAGAAAGAAAAGCTGAATTTTAAATACAGAAATTATGAAAAATGTCTTATTTTGTTAGTCTACCTCAATATAATGCAGGTTGCAATCCTTAACCAAAGAGCTGAATTCCATAGCTTCTTCAAAAGTCCAGTTTCGATTTGCATCTGCACGGATGATAATCTGGCAACCAACTCTTTTTCTCACTTCTTTTATTAATGTAGCATCCTGCACTGGATTACCTCTACGTGCAACCTGTATAGAATTATAACCTATTGACCATCTAGCTTGTTCAATTGTTCTAATATAAACAATGGAAGACTAGCGTACCTTCAGTTTGATTGCAGAAAATCCTTCCTTGACTAGTGTGGCAGCAAAATTAGCCACTTCAGTTGGAGATCCATTTGAATCAATTAGCGCACAAATCTGAACTCCTGATGAATTTTCAGATTTGTCTTTCTCATTTGTTGGGGGATGGAGTATGTTCAACAAGTTGGAGCCTTTTGCATCAGCTATAGCATTGAGGATAGCCATTTCCAAACCACATCTAACACTAGGAAAAATAGAAGATGGCTGCATCACAGACAATAAGTTAATTCTGACAATCGGATATCACATTGTCATGGAAGCAATTCCTCTAGAAGTTTAGATTAATAGGTCATAATAGCATGTTAAGGAAATGTTCTATTCATTCTGTATTCAGTAAACACACAGGAAACAAAATCCCATTGTTAGGGAATGTTTGATCCCAGGTTAGGGAACCCATCAACTTAAAAACTGAAGCTGTTAGATGTAGATTCATTAGTGGTTTTAATTCATATAATATCTCTAATGTAGATAACGCAGAATAGACAGCTCACCAAAATTCCCAACTCATTCCATATCCAATAAGAAAATGAGCCCTTCAATAGAGAGAGGAAACAGCTAATGTCAACACGATCCATGACATGAATAAGAAACCTAAGTTGATATTCAGCATCTACAAGATTTTCCCTGTGGATCTCAAGAGGTGCAACCTGCTTGATGCCAATAATATATGAACAGTTAGTTTAAGAGAGTTTACAAGAATTTACAAGAAAATAGAAAAGGAATAGGATAACATTAAAGGAAAAAAGAATCCTTACATAGAAAGACAATGGCCAAAAGCATATACTGAGGACACATTTACCATTCAATTGGTCGATTCTGCGGAAGAGTGAATAACGAATAATCCCTATTGAACTCAGAACCACATGAGTGGATAATGGATCCTCAAGTGTAAGTTTCACTCTCCTCTGGTCTTTCTATGTAAGTCTGATAGGCACACTTTAGTATTTGAGGGAAGGGAATGAGTTAGTTGTATATTCGGTTAGTTTGTTAGTTAGTTGTATAAGAGAATAAGGCATGTTGCCTATAAATAGGGGGAGGGTTGAGAGAGAGAGTTAGGCATTTTGTGAGTTACTCTTGGGACTAGAGAGAAATCAGGTTCTCTCGAATAACCTGTAAGTGTAATATTCATTCTTTTCTTCCATAATCTGAACCAGTTCCCATCAGTCTCTCAAAAAAACGATGCATGATCTCTCTCACCTACAATCATTGGAGTGTGAGGCGTGTTAGCTTGTGAAACATGTTCGGGCTTCCTATCCAAGCAAGGTTACTGGTCATGTAGTGTCTCCTTTTTAGTCTTATTCATTTTGATGTTTGGGGTCCTAGTCATATTTCTTTTGTCTTAGGGTATAGGTATTTTGTTACTTTTATTGATGATTTTTCTCAATGTACTTGCTTACTTTTAATGAATGAACGTTATAAGTTATTCACCGTCTTTCCAAATTTTTGTGCCTGTTGAGATCCCTGTTACTCCACCCGTATCATTCCACGCTTCAGATGTCCGATCCTGAGCGTGAAGTGGTGTGTTGAGAGTCCCACATAGACTAGAGATATGGCCTAAGTAGTGCTTATAAAGCTTGGGTAATCCTCACCTTACAAGCCGGTTTTATGGGGATCTTAGAATTTGGGCTATGGGCCTAACTCAACCCCAAGCTTTATAAGCACTACTTAGGCCATATCTCTAGTCGATTTGGGACTCTCAACACACCCCCTCACGCTCAGGATTGGACATCTGAAGCGTGGACTGATACAGGTGGAATAACAAGGATCTCAACACACCCGCTAACGACCAGGACTGGACATCTGGAGCGTGGACAAATGCGGGTGGAATAACAAAGATCTTGGTCCAATAACAGATCTAGGATAGGCTCTGATACCATCTTAGAATATGGGCTTGGGCCAAACTCAACCCCACAAAACCGGCTTGTAAGGTGAGGATTGCCTAAGCTTTATAAGCACTACTTAGACAATATCTCTAGTCAATGTGGGACTCTCAACAGTGCCGAAATACATTAACAATTTGGTAAACTATTCATATCTTACGTAGTGACAATGTCAAAAAATATTTTTCTGCCACATTTAATTCTATCATGGCATCTCAAGGTATATATATTTCATCAATCAAGTAGTCCATACACACCTAACAAAATGGTGTAGCTGAGCGCAAATAGCTCATACTCTTCGCTTTCATTCCAATGTACCTTCGAAATTTTGTAATGATGTTATTCTCGCATCAAGTTATTTAATAAGTGTTCTTAATAACAAGGTTCCTCACTCTTTTCTATATCCTCAGGCACCTCTTTGTAGTGTTTCCCCTTGTGTTTTTGGTTCCATATATTTTGTCCATAATGTTGCTCCAGGTGTTAAAAAAGTTACTGCCCGTGCAATTAAGTGTATCTTTCTTGGTTATTCTTAAGTTTCAAAAGAGAGTACAAGTGTTATTATGTGCCCACAAATCGTTCTTACATCTCCATAGATGTCACCCTTTTCGAGGATACATTTTTTTTTTTGCCTTATTGGTCCTGTCGAAGTCTATTTCTCAGGTCTTACCTATACCAGTATTTGATTCTCCCGTCTCAAGTCCGCTTGTGCCAAAAATTCCAAAGGCTGCCCATGTTGTTCCCAAGCCCTCCATTGAGTTATTCCGTCTCATTTACCACCGTTGTCCATGTCCTATGCCTTCGAAGGCCATGACAATTGTGGACAACAGTGACTCACCTCCCGCTCCTTCGCCTCCGTCGATTCTGGCCCAACCTTAACCTTCCAATGACCTTCCATTACTCTTCACAAAGATGCTCACTCTTCTCCCAATCCTCATCCTCTTTATAATTTTGAGTAATCATCATTTATCTTCCTTCCATTATGCCTTTGTATATACTTTGTCGTCTGTTAGAAAATCAGAGAAATATCTGATAATATCTTTTCATATCTTAGAGTATCCTAGATGATATCTTAGGATTTATTTCTTATTTATATTTTACGATTTGATTCCCTATTTGATTAAGATTAGGATTCTACTTTTATTATAAATAGGACTATTAGGGTCGTCTTTTGAAATCACATCATCACCACATCAAATCAATATCAGTCTTATTACTTGTTAACTTATTTCTCTCTTTTCCTCCTTCCCTACCTAAACCTTCCAATTCAACATGGTATTAGAACGGTACCATCCTCCGTGACCTGTCCCGTCACTATTCCGCTCCGGAGTTCCGCTAAGTATGAAGGAACTCTAATCATCTTATCATCTTCTTAGCCATACAAAAAAAAATATATCATGCCATTTTATCTCTCCTCCGTTGTGTTCTTTTCCAACGCGTCCTTCGACTTTCCGACCCTTGTCTCTATCCCGTTAGCCGCTGTCCGCCGTCGTTTCTGACCGTCGGCCCCATCACTAGACTCGTCGTCGTCCGATCTGCCCGACCGTCCAAACAGCGCCGCCGTCTGCCTCCTGATGCGCCTGCACGCGCGTCTCTTTCAATCTACACGCAGCCACAAGCACAAACCTTTCTCTGGCGCGTCCGGCTACCATTCCAGTCACCGTTTTCAGCGCCTGACTCGCCGGTCCCTCCTCTTTCTGGATCTGTTCTCACCTCCCTTTATGGACTACTTTTCAGCAACCACCTCGATGTGTTTGGCTCTCTTTGGTTATGTTTTTCTTCTTCAGTGTTTGTCATGCAATTCTTATCAACTAATGGATCATACCAGTGGCTTCTCTTCCCACCGACGATCATTTCGGTGGTGACTCCTTTCCCACGGATGAGTCATATTAGTGGTGACTTTTGTTCCCACCGACGATCATTCCGATGGTGACTCTTTTCCCACATACGAATCATATTAGTCGTGACTTCTATTTCCGTCGATAATTGACTTATGTTGGCTATGACTCACACTAGCCCAACTCATTGTCCCAGATGCTCTGGCCCGGCTCTTTTCCTTGATGCATTGGCCCGTCTTTCTCCCAGATGCACTAGCCTTGGCCCCTTGTCCCAGATGCACTGGCCTTAGTTGTCTAACTTAATTTCAATTTAAAATAATTTGGGTCTTCGATATTGTTGTTGAAGCTTCCAAATACGGTTTTGAGAAGTTCGGACCTTGCTGCTAGATTGCTTGCCAAGCAATTTCTGTCAGGCAGATGATTATTACAGTTATCTTGCTAAGTTGTCTTTCCAGCAACTCTCTCCGGCCTCTCCAACATTCTTGAGTTGCCTTCCAACTATTATTTTCGTGGAGCTCAGTTTTTATTTTAAATTTTAATTTGAGGGCGAATATGCATTGTTTTCGTATAACAAGCTTAAAGCTTAGTAAGCTTTAGCTTGAGGGGGAGTGTTAGAAAATCAGAGAAATGTCTGATAATATCTTTTCATATCTTAGAGTATCCTAGATGATATCTTATGATATATTTCTTATTTATATTTTATGATTTGATTCTGTATTTAATTAAGATTAGGATTCTACTTTTATTATAAATAGGACTATTGGGGTTGTCTTTTGAAATCACATCATCACCACATCAAATCAATATTAGTCTTATTACTTGTTAACTTATTTCTCTCTTTTCCTCCTTCCCTACCTAAACCTTCCAATTCAACATGGTATCAGAACGGTACCATCCTCTGTGACCTGTCCCGTCACTATTCCGCTTTGGAGTTCCGCTAAGAATGAAGGAACTCTAATCATCTTCTTAGCCATACAAAAAAAAAAATATCCTGCCATTTTATCTCTCCTCCGTTGTGTTCTTTTCTGGCGCGTCCTTCGTCTTTCCGACCCTTGTCTCTATCCCGTCAGCCGCTGTCCGCCGTCGTTTCTGACCGTCGACCCCATCACTAGACTCGTCGTCGTCCGATCTGTCCGACCGTCCAAACAGCGCCGCCGTCCGCCTCCCGATGAGCCTCCACCCGCGTCTCCTTTAATCTGCGCGCAGCCGCAAGCACGAACCTTTCTCCGGTGCGTGACGGCGAGTACGGCTACCATTCCGGTCGCCGTTTTCAGGACCTGACTAGCCGGTCCCTCCTCTTTCTGGATCTGTTCTCACCTCCCTCTATGGACTACTTTTCAGCAACCACCTCGATGTGTTTGGCTCTCTTTGGTTAAGTTTTTCTTCTTCAGTGTTTGTCATGCAATTCTTAATATCCACTAATGGATCATACCAGTGGCTTCTCTTCCCACCGACGATCATTTCGGTGGTGACTCCTTTCCCACGGATGAGCCATATTAGTGGTGAATTTTGTTTCCACCGACGATCATTCCGGTGGTGACTCTTTTCCCACATACGAATCATATTAGTCGTGACTTCTATTTCCGTCGATAATTGACTTATGTTGGCTATGACTCACACTAGCCCAACTCATTGTCCCAGATGCTCTGGCCCGACATTTTTCCTAGATGCACTGGCACGTCTTTCTCCCTGATGCACTAGCCTTGGCCCCTTGTCCCAGATGCACTGGCCTTGTCTCAGTCCCGGAAGTAGTTGTCTAACTTAATTTCAATTTAACATAATTTGGGTCTTCGATATTGTTGTTGAAGCTTCCAAACGGTTTTGAGAAGTTCGGACCTTGCTGCTAGATTGCTTACCAAGAAATTTCTGTCAGGCTGATGATTATTACAGCTATCTTGCTAAGTTGTCTTTCCAGCAACTCTCTCCGGCCTCTCCAACATTCTTGAGTTGCCTTCCAACCATTATTTTCGTGGAGCTCAGTTTTTATTTTAAATTTTAATTTGAGGGCGAATATACATTGTTTTCGTATAACAAGTTTAAAGCTTAGTAAGCTTTAGCTTGAGGGGGGGTGTTAGAAAATCAGAGAAATATCTAATAATATCTTTTCATATCTTAGCGTATCCTAGAGTATAGATGATATCTTCGGATTTATTTCTTATTTATATTTTATGATTTGATTCTCTATTTGATTAAGATTAGGATTCTACTTTTATTATAAATAGGACTATTGGGGTTGTCTTTTGAAATCACATCATCAACACATCAAATCAATATTAATCTTATTACTTGTTAACTTATTTCTCTCTTTTCCTCCTTCCCAACCAAAAACCTTCCAATTCAACATTTCTTAAGTAAGCACTCTCCCATCCAGGATGGCAACAAGTTATGATTGATGAGATGACAGCGTTAGAATCTAACAACACTTGGACTCTTGTTCCCTCTCCTCCTGAGAAGTCTACCATTGGTTGTCGCTAGGTTTTTACCGTCAAGGTTGATCCCTGTGGGACAATGGATCACTTGAAGACTCATCTTGTTGCCAAAGGATATACTCAGATTTATGGTCTTGATTATTGTGATACATACTCTCATGTTGCAAAAATGTCCTTTGTTCGTCTCTTTTTATCCATGACTTCTATCTCTTGTTGGCCTTTATATCAGCTGGACATTAAAAGTGCCTTTTTACATGGTGAATTGGAGGAGATTTATATGGAGCAATCACCTAGGTTTATTGCTCAGGGGGAGCGAAGTCTTATTATCAAATTTCATAAGTCATTGTATGGGTTGAAACTGTCTCCTCAAACCTAGTTTAAGAGGTTTAGTAAAGTCTTACTACATTTTAGCATGGTTCGAAGTGAGGTCAACCACTGTGTTCTATGGACATTCACTATCTAAGAAGGTCATTTATCTTGTGGTCTATGTGGACGATATTGTAATCACGTGAGATGATCATGAAAGGATCACTACACTAAAACACATTTGTTTCAGCATTTCCATACCAAAGATTTGGGTAGGTTGCAATACTTCCTTGACATCAAGGTTGCTTAATCAAAAACAGGCATTCCCATTCGTCAAAGGAAGTATGCACCTGATATTTTGGAAGAAATTGGGATGCTAAATTATACCAGATGGATAATCCTACGATCTATATGTTAAGCTGAAGCCAAATCTGGGGTGGTCGTACTCAGACCCAGGCAGATATCGGAGGGTAGTGGGAAAGTTGAATTACCTTACTATGACCAGACTAGATATAACATTTGTTGTCAATGTTGTAACTTAGTTTCTTAACTCCCCATATGATAGTCATTGGGATCCAGTGACTCACATTTTAAGGTATATTAAGGGTTCTCCTAGAAACTAGCTAATATATGAGAATAGAGGTCGCATAGACATTGTTATCTATACAAATGCAGACTAGGCAAGATCTCCGAATGATATGAAGTCAACTTTTGGATATTGTGTTTTCTTTGGGGGTAGTCTCATCTCTTAGAAGAGAAGAAGCGGGTGCAATTGCAAGATCAAGTGCAGAATCGTAATACCGAGCCATGGTTCTCACTTCATGTGCACTTATATGGTTAAAACATTTACTTCAAGAGTTGAAGTTTTGCGAGAATTTGTAATAATCAAGCAAGCTGCTTCTAATCCAATCATTCATGAACCGTGAACGGACTAAACATATAGAGATTCAAGGCAAGATATTTTTAAAGGAGATCAGTACTTCATTTGTCAACTATAGTGAGGTTTTTTCACCAACTTGCTACAAGGTTCAAGGATAACTAACATATGTAACAAGCTTGATGCTTACGACATCTATGCACTAGATTGAGGGGGAGTGTTGATATAGCTTGATTTGTTAATGATATGTTGTAGATATTATCTGATTTAGTTTCCTAGTTTCCTTTATACTAGTTATAAACAAGAGATATGGTCAAACCCTAAAATCAAGGGATTTAATATTGCATATTTGTAGATCACTAATCTATAAATTGTTGGAATATATTGTATTTATTTGTAGGATATTATTAGTTTAATGTACAAATCTTGCATTTAACAATAGTTATTAGGATTATTTATGTTTCATTTTCTTTAGGATGGCATTAAGTGCCATTAGCCTATATATTGTAAAACTTCTTTGTACATTTGAAATTAAGTGAATAATATTCAGAAAATTATTATTTCAAGTTGGTATTAGAGCTCTAGGTTTTTCCTGGGGTCTCTGCTCCTTGTGATTTTCTTTCAAAGTAGCCTTCATTGATGCATTAGGGTTTCAACCCCTCTTCCTTTTTCAGACAACCTTTGTAGCTACACATGAGGGGTTTATTCCCTCTTTCCTATTGTGGCACGATCTGCCACCTCAGCGACCGCCTGCCGCCACTACCATCACCGGACTGATCGTCGATCCTGTTCCTACCTACAGCTGAAGACCCACCGCCTTCCGACGTCTCACACGCCACCTCCTATGCGCGTGTAATCCACGCGCCGCCTCCTCAATCGAGCGTGACGGCGCGTCCAGCTTCCGTTTTCGCCGCCGTTTGCGGTGTTCCGCTCGTCATCTCCTGCCGGTTCAAGTTCAGGTTGTGGGTCCTCCAAAAATCGTTGAAACAGAGACTGTTCATAACCACTTATTTGTGGGTCATCCTATTTATGGGTCATTGCTATTCCACTATAGCCCTTCACTGCTGCGATGTCAGATTATAGGGTTCTCAAGTCCATTCCACTGGTCGCTGGTGGAGATGCTCTGGCGCTTACTAAAAATGAGTTGACGCGCCTAAGGACAATCCTTAATTCCGTTAGTAAGCCTTTTGGTACTAGTTCTTCTCTACACATGTCTGGTAAGAATTTAAGTTCTATATCCTTTAATGCTTCTAGTACTATATTTGAGGATATCTGGATAATTGACTCTGGTGCTACTGATCATATGACCCCTTACCCCGCATATTTTTCGACCTACTCTGAGTTGTCTGGTAAGCATCACATCACCGTTGCTAGTGGATCCCATGTTCCTATTTCAGGATGTGGTAACATTTCACTGCAACCTTCCATTCCCTTACATAATGTGCTTCATGTCCCTCAATTGTCAAATAACCTTATTTCTATTCATAAGCTTACTCGAGATTTAAACTGTACAGTAACCATATTTCCCTCTCATAGTGTGTTTCAGGATCTTACCACGGGGAAGACGATTGGGGTTGCTAAAGAACAAGGTGGGTTATATACTCTGCATCGGGCTCGAGATAGTACCAGACAAGAGTTGTCCACTTTCTGTCATCAGACAAGCACAGATTCCACTGCTTCTTAGATATGGCTTCACCACAAACGCCTTGGTCATCCTCCTTTTAGTCTCCTAAGGTCTTTATTCCCTCATTTGTTTAAAAAGGTGTCAGTTGAGTCTTTTCATTGTGATGTGTGTCAGTTTTCGAAACACCATCGTACAACTTTTTCTCCTAGTAATAGTAAAAGTATTGAACCTTTTGATCTTATTCATTCTGATGTGTGGGGACCATCCTCTACCTCTAATTTATCTGGTGCAAAATGGTTTGTTTCTTTTATTGATGATTGCACTAGGGTCACATGGCTATTTCTTATGAAAGATAAATCTGAAGTGTTTCAATTATTCTTACATTTTTACCGCATGGTTCAAACTCAATTTGGAAAAAAATTCAAAAGGTTACGTTCTGATAATGGCAAGGAATATGTGAATCAACATTTCACCAAGTTTTTTAAAGAACATGGTGTTTTGCATGAATTGACTTGTGTGTATACCCCACAACAAAATGGGGTTACTGAAAGAAAGAACCGGCATCTCCTTGAAATGGCACGAGCTCTGCTCTTCCATATGTCTGTCCCTAAGTCTTACTGGGGGGAAGCTGTTTTAACTGCCACATATTTGATAAACAGGTTGTCCTCTCGGGTCTTGGATGGTCTTAGTCATGTTCAACTTATGACTTCTTTCTTTCCTTCTGTACCTGCTATGAAAAGTCTCTCATGTCATGTCTTTGGTTGTGTTGCCTTTGTTCATGTTCATAGTCAACATCGTGGTAAGTTGGATCCTCGGGCTGTCAAATGTATCTTCATAATAGGGTATGCACCAGACAAAAAGGGTTACAAATGTTATCATTCTCAAAGTCGTCGTGTATATGTCTCCATGGATGTCACTTTTCGTGAATCTAAGTCCTTTCACCTCCATCCTCAGCTTCAGGGGGAGAGTGGTCAAGAAGCTGAGTCTCTTGAGTCATCATTTGTTCCTCTTCTGGCTAAGCCTATTGAGTCATCTGTCGCTCCTCTTATGAAGGATGTGGCATCATCTTCTGGTACTTCAGAAACGCCTAATGAATCAGTATCTTTTCCAATATCAAATTTGATCGATACAAGCAGGTGTATCATCGGAAAAAACCCAACCTGGTCCAAAAGCAACTTTAGTTGCCTGAACCAGAGGTAAGCATTCCTGACTCTTGAGCCTTTGAATAGTACTTTACATGATATTTGTGAACCTAACCCTGATGACTTGCCAATAGCCTTGAGAAAAGCCAGAAGAACTTGTGCAAAATACCCTATATCTCAGTTTGTGTCCACTAAAAATCTATCAGTTCAACACCAGAGTTTTATCTCAACAATTGATTCTATCAGAGTCCCCACTTCAGTACAAGAAGCTTTAATAGATAAGAACTGGGTTCAAGCCATGCATGAAGAGATGAGTGCCTTGAACAAGAATGAGACCTGGGAAATTGTGATAGAAACCGGTATTTGATTACAAGATATTACTAAGGAAATAGGGATGATCCCTCGATTACAATACAATATAGCAGAACTTCGAGGGTCTGCACCTCCCCCAATGCCCTAAGGCCCCAATTCCTATTCAATTCACCCGATACCCTCTCTATCAATCTCTCCTCTTATTTATAGGTAAACTAAGTAACTAACTCTAACTGCTACTAACTGCTCTATTATTTAACTGCTACTAACTGCCATATTACTAACAAGGCCTAATAAAAAGACCCATTAATCTAACAATACTCCCCCCTAAACATTCACCTTGTCCCCAAGGTGAAGGGCAAGTCTCTAAGGAATAATTTTCCGGGGTCCCACTGCTTGAAGCACGACGATCCTGCTGCCGTTGTCGTATAAAGCTGCCCACCAGGGTCCCATTGCTGCCCTTCTTGAATACCCACAGAAAAAACCAGCATCTCCTGCGTCTCTTCTTTGTGGACTAATTCATTGCTCACAATGTTGAGGTGGGGGTCTTTATAAAAAGAATTCTGATAACTGGGTCCACAACACTTGTGCCGCCCCCACTTTAACACTTCTTCCTTTCCTTTCACACCCGTTACTATCTCCAGGTTGTCCTTGACAATCTCAGTAGTGCAGCAAAATTGTTTGACATATATCAGGTCATGAAATTCAACAGCCATATGCCCAAAGCCTGCTAATTCAATGTAGCATAATGCACGCTAGGGGAACTCGTTGCATGGTCTCACCCACGGGAATACGGTAGGAGCTAAATGAATAAGGAACCACCTTCCAATCATTGATTCCTCTTCTCCCAAGTTATCAACTTTTCTAATTTTATTTTGAATCATAATCTCTAAAATAGGAGGGATTGGTGCAAGCAAATAACCAAAATTATTAAAGTAATTTGTACAAACCAATTCATTCCTCTTCACGATTTGTGAGTTACGGCCCAATCTTGAAAAGACTATGATAAATTGGCCCAACAGTGAATGAATACTTATCAACCAATGCACCCACACCCTTTCTTATGTTAACACCCAGCCTCCTTTCAATGAATTAGGCCAGGCCCATTAGATCCAATGGTGGTCTATCGTGGCAATTCTCCACTTTTGCCCTGGTCTTTCCCCCCTCCTCCTTCACGACCATGGCACACAGAAACGGTGCGTTTCCTTTGATGATTTGCATGTCTCCGCTCGTTCGGCAAGGGCTGTTCCTAAGCAATGGCATCGACCTGCACGAAGGTGTCTCACCATCATTCATTCCTCTGCGGGCTTGGGTTTGCTGGGACAACGCCAACTCTGCCCTAAGCATCGCCACCTCGATCTCCTAATCCACCATCGAACGAACTCGGTCCGGTGGTTCCGACGGTGGCGGCGTGACAAGAAGTGTGCCATTCGCGGCCGCTCTCCTCTTGTTCTCGACCTCCATCTTCTCTTCGTCATCAAAATTTCGGTGGGACGGCAGTGGTTTCCCTTGCCTTCTCTCTGTATCGAACTCTTCCTGGAGATCCTCCTCCTTCCTAGTTATTGCAACTAGATCTGAGTTCTGGAATTTATGTATGTTGGATGCATCACCATCTTCCTTCTCTTCATTATTTGACCCCAATGCTTGTGTCGTTTCTTCTTGGCTCTGTTGTGAAGGCAGAAACCTCCGTATCATGGCGGATCGGAAATCCTCCCATGTTGGATTCAGAGCACACATCTCCCACCATTTAAACCACCATAACGCCTCTCCTTCCATGGCTGTCTTGGCGGTTTGAATCTTTTCTTGGTCGGTTATTCCCTTCAAATCGAAGCACTTCTCGACTCGACTAACCCACCCGCATGCCTCCTCACCCGAAAACAATGGAATTTCAAGTTTCCTCCATTTGTCTCCTCTCGTGACTCGTCTCCTTTCCAACCACCGTGTCGCCGTAAATCACCGGTATTGCTTCCACCATTATGATGATTGTGATGACCACTATGTTGTGGATTCCGATTCAGAATTTCCAGTATCTCTCGTGAACTGTCTTCGATTTTCTGCTTTGATATTCCTTTCGAAGAGTTCTCTCGATTCTTGAACAGGCGCTCAAGAGACTCGATTCTTGCTTCCATTCTTCGCCTATGAACTTGAAACACTCCCGCAACCGAGTGCTTTGATACCGATTGATAGAAACCGGTATTTGATTACAAGATATTACTAAGGAAATAGGGATGATCCCTTGATTACGAGACAATATAGCAGAATTTCGAGGGTCCGCACCTCCCACAAATGCCCTAAGGCCCCAATTCCTATTCAATTCACCCGATACCCTCTCTATCAATCTCTCCTCTTATTTATAGGTAAACTAAGTAACTAACTCTAATCGCTACTAATGGTAAATCGCTCTATTATTTAACTTGCTACTAATCGCCATTTTACTAACAAGGCCTAATAAAGACCCATTAATCTAACAAATTGTTGATAAACCGAAGGACAAGAATAGTTGGGTGTAGATGGATTTACACTGTGAAATATCGATCGATGGTACCTGTATAGGTATAAAGCAAGGCTGGTTGCAAAAGGGTACACTCGGACATATGGGATTGATTATGAGGAGACATTTGCCCCAAGAGCAAAGATGAACACAATCGGGATCATTCTCTACTTGGCAAAGACACTTTGGATGGGACTTGCACCAATTTGATGTTAAAAATGCTTTTCTACATGGCAACTTGGAAGAGGAGGTTTATATGGACATTCCACCAGGGTATGATCCTACTGGTGGAGGAAACAAGGTGTGTAGATTACGAAAGGCTTTATATGGTCTCAAGCAGTCTCCTCGTGCTTGGTTCGGAAGGTTCACCAATGCTATGGTGTCCCTTGGTTATAAGCAGAGCCAAGGAGATCATACACTCTTTGTGAAACATTCTCAGGATGGCAAGCTTACACTTCTTTTGATCTATGTAGATGATACGATCATTGCTGGTGATGATGAGGTAGAGAAACAGGTTCTAAGAGACAAACTAGCTGAATAGTTCGAAATGAAAGACTTGGGGAAGCTGAAGTACTTCCTTGGGATAGAGGTTGCCTACTCTAAACAAGGCATCTTTATTTCTCAAAGGAAATATGTACTGGATCTTCTTAAGGAGACAGGTAAACTAGGCTGCAAAACTTCAGGGGCTCTGATTTAACAAAATCAATCACAGACTTGGAAACGATGAGGAGAGCTCAAAGGTTGAAAGGGCACAATATCAGACTTGTGGGAAAGCTTATTTATTTGTCTCACACCAGGCCAGACATAGCATATGCTGTCAGTGTAGTTAGCCAGTTTATGCATGATCCCCGCGAAAGGCATATGCAAGCTGTGAATAGAATCCTCCAGTACTTGAAGACGAGTCCAGGAAGAGGACTACTATTTCGGAAGCAACAGAATTTGTCCATTGAAACCTATACCGATGCTGACTATGCCGGGTCAATTGTAGACAGGTGTTCTATCTCCGGTTACTGCATGTTTTTAGGGGGAAATTTGGTGACTTGGCGAAGTAAGAAGCAAAATGTGGTTGCAAGGTCAAGTGCAGAGGCAGAATTTCGAGCTATGGCACAGGGAGTTTGTGAACTGTTATGGATGAGAATCATACTTGATGATCTCATAATCAAGTATGAAGCTCCCATGAGGTTACTTTGTGAGAATAAGTCTGCAATCAGCATTGCTCACAATCCGGTGCAACATGATCGGACGAAGCACATAGAGATTGATCATCATTTTATCAAGGAAAAAGTAGATAATGGTCTTATAGCTATAGAGTACGTCCCCTCAGAGCACCAATTAGAAGATGTATTCACCAAGGGGCTTCCCACTGAACGATTTCAAGGCCTTACTTGCAAGCTGGGAATGATAGATATTCACTCACTAGCTTGAGGGGGAGTGTTGGAATATATTGTATTTATTTGTAGGATATTATTAGTTTAATGTACAAATCTTGCATTTAACAGTAGTTATTAAGATTATTTCTATTTCCTTTTCTTTAGGATGGCATTAAGTGCCATTAGCCTATATATTGTAAAACATCTTTGTACATTTGAAATGAAGTGAATAATATTCAGAAAATTATTATTTCAAGTTAAATTCAGAAGGCGGAGAGGATTTCTCCAAGCTATTCCACCATCATAACAAATATAGCTATTTAATCTAAGTATTACAGCTTATATAACAGCTGAAAGAAGTTTCTACTTGCATCCATCTTTGTCTTGGAGAAATCCTTTAGAAACACACACCAAGGGAGTAGTAGATGAAGGGCTTATTTTGGATTCATTTCCTCAAGAAGATGTAGACAGTTGTAGTTCTGATTGTGAGCCACTTGCATTTGGATTTCAGGGAGAGACTCGTGCTTGGACCTTGGTTGAACCAAGATGCGCCAATGTTTGACAAGTCATAAATGTTCTATGATTTGTTGTTTGGGATTTAATGTTTGAATTTATATTATGAAGACTTGTATTTGTTATGCAATTTTGTGGATTTCATTCATGAATGATCTACATGTATTAGCTATAAAGTTTAGTACTTTGGTTATTTAAAATTTTGAAGATGTAACGTTATGTTTACTACTTGTTTGAGACTTTGAGCTTGAACTCTATTATGTTTAGTACTTTATTTATTAGTCATTCGATTCAACCATTGGTTGGACCAGTTGAACCATGTTTCGGAGGTCTTGTCGGTTCGATCTCCGGTTTGGTTTTCTTAAAACATTGGTACGATCTCTGGGTTGAGTCAATTTCCTTCTTATTTACCTAACATTCTTTTTGAATTCCGAGAAGTTTCCAAAATCACTATTATGGAATGAGTAATACAGCATATAAATAAAATAAGATATGAAAGATGATGCAGTATCAAACTAATACCAACCTCACCAAAACCAACACTTCCATCTTCAAGACTTAGAGATAAAATAAATCCTTCTCTATAGAATTCCTCACTATCATTATCAGAAGCTGATGTTGGTGGAGCACTTAGTGCAATTCTGCCACGGAACCATTATAAACAATCCAAAGAAAGAAAGATTAATGTAAAATCACCAAAAATAAGTAGTTTCTTGGGATCTCTTCCTAGGTAAAAACTCACCTATATTTCAAACACTCTATTTTACGAATTTTGTATAAACAAAACTCATCTCCTATAGAACCTCGAGTGAAAGGCACTGAGAGGAATCTCATTGTACGTTCTGCAGTTTCGAGAGCGAATTTTTTCAGAGCACTGAGTCATGTTAGAAAGGCGTCAGCAAACAGGTGATAATCCAGTAACGTATAACAAAATCTTTAATAAGAAGCAGTCAGCCTATAAACCTGTGAAAATTGGAATTGGCATCAATGGAACTCTCAATTTCAACCATACAGTCCATCTGTTCATGTTGAGCTACATATAAAGCTTCTTCAAATTCTGCCTTTGTCTTCACACGTAAATGTTTGATGCTGCAAGTACATTGATTTTTTACTCAGCAAGGGTAGGATAGTTGAACATGGAAAATCACTAGGAAAATTATTTAATTTCAGAGGAACTACGTAATTTCTGGTTTATTTACTTGCCATTATATAAACCACTGCATTTTTGTCTGATGTTATGCTGAAACCAATTGTTAGCAGAATAATATTAACTGTGTCCTTGTCAATTACCTTAGACCCCCCCCCCCACCCCCCCACCCTCCTTGGACTACAGTCCACAGACAGGAGGCAATGTGTAGGGCTAACATTGGATTTCACAAATGATGTACTGGTTACTCCAGCGAGGACTTTCTCGCGGATAAAGTGATAATCATTTGTGTTTTGTCCACTCGTGGAAAACCGGATTGGAGGCAATGTGTAGGGCCACCCGATCATCACAAAAATGACTCAGACCTGATTTTGCATGATTTCAACTCAAAGTAGCTATTTCAGCCATATAAGCTTGTATGTAGAAACCATCGCTCGATCCTCTACCTTGGCACTTGATCTAGCAACAACAATCTCTTCTTGCATTTCCATGCAATAAGATTACCTCCAATAAGGACACAATAACCTAAAATTGACTGTCTATCACTTAGGCAGCCAGCTCAATCTGCATGTATGTAGGAAAGGATATCCGTATGACCCCTTTTCTCATAGATCAACCCTTTAATGTATCTCAAGATCTGAACTACTGCATCCTAATGATTGTCACAAGGTGAATGAAGGAATCGAAGCAAAAGTGTTGTAAATATTGTTTTTTTTGTATTAGGCCCATTAGTTTGGCCCATGGTACCAAGTATCGCATGTATCGTACGATAGGTATCGCGAATCGATACGGAATTTAGCCTCTTCGATACGAATCGCCATGGTGAATCGAAAATGGGCATGAATCGCGTGTATCGGCCTTGTATCGTCCGAATCGCGATTCTTGCCCTGTATCGTGCGATTCTGATGCGGCGGCTGAAACTTAGCAACCCGGGTCGGGTCGCGTGACCCGGGTACGCTTTAATGGGGAAAAACCCTAAAATTTCAAAAAAGGGGAGAGAAACCGCCGAAAAACATAAAAACATTACTTTGATTGTCTTTCTTGTAGCTTACTGCCCATTCTTCTCTTCTCCGGCGTGTATTCGTAGTGGGTCGGTCCTCCTTCTTCGTTCGATCTTCCACGTTCTGGGTCCATCCACTTTTGGTCCCACCGATAAAGATTGTTCTCCTTTATTTATCATTTCTGTTTTGTTGTCTGGTAGGTTGGTCCCCACAACTCTGTTTGCTTTTTTATCTTTGTCCCCACCCATTAACTTGTGTCCCCTCCATTACTGTTCTCCTCTCATCCCACGTCAGGTGCTTCATGTAATGACCCAGACAAAGAAAAAGAGAGAACCTGACGTCACATGGAAACATTGTGAGGCTGTTGCACTCCATAGGCTAATGGTCAAGTGTAAATACTGTTCACATTCTTGTTGGGGTGGGATTACAAGAATGAAACATCATCTTGCTGGTACAAAGGAGAATGTCACTCCCGGTACATCAGTTCCTGATGATGTGAGACAGATGCTTTTGAAGCTGTTATATGAGAAAGACAAAGCCAAAGAGGCTTGCGTAGAAGAAGTGGTTGCTGTTGAAGATACTACAAAAAAGGGAACAAAGTCAGTAAGGCAAACAACAATGAATGAGGCTATCAAAGATAGAGACCTGGTCATCCAAGGTATCTGCAAGTGCATATATGGCAATGCTTTGCCATTTAATCTGGTAAGAAGTCCCTTATTTATCCAAATGCTGAAATCTATTGCTGAGTATGGAAAGGGTTTAAAACCCCCTAGTTATCATGAAGTGAGAGTATCTTATCTGAATAAAGCGGTTGACAACATCCATGCAATCCTAGCAAAATACAAGATTGGATGGGTAAAATGGGTGTCAAAGACTTTATTTTGGTGATGACCTGCCTTTCCCATCCGTCCAAAATAAAGTCTCCGACACCCATTTTTCCCATTCAGTCTTGTATTTTTCTAGGATTGCATGGATGTTGTCAACCGCTTTCTTCAGATAAGATACTCTCACTTCATGATAACTAGGGGGTTTTAAACCCTTTCCATACTCAGTAATAGATTTCAGCATTTGGATAAATAAGGGACTTCTTACCAGATTAAATGGCAAAGCATTGCCATATATGCACTTGCAGATACCTTGGATGACTGGGCCTCTATCTTTGATAGCCTCATTCATTGTTGTTTGCCTTACTGACTTTGTTCCCTTTTTTGTAGTATCTTCAACAGCAACCACTTCTTCTATGCAAGCCTCTTTGGCTTTGTCTTTCTCATATAACAGCTTCAAAAACATTTGTCTCACATCATCAGGAACTGATGTACAGGGAGTGACATTCTCCTTTGTACCAACAAGATGATGTTTCATTCTTGGAATCCCACCCCAACAAGAATGTGAACGGAATTTGCACTTGACCATTAGCCTATGGGGTGGAACCGCCTCACAATGTTTCCATGTGACATCAGGTTCTCTCTTTTTCTTTGTCTGGGTCATTACTCAAATAAAACAAATGAAGCACCTCACGTGGGATGAGAGAAGAGAACAATAATGGTGGGGACACAAGTTAATGGGTGGGGACAAAGATAAAAAACTAAACAGAGTTGTGGGGACCAACCTACCAGACGACAAAACATAAATGATAAACAAAGGAGAACAATCTTTATTGGTGGGACCAAAAGGGGATGAACCCACAACGTGGAAGACCGAACGAAGAAGGAGGACCGAGACCCACTGCGAATACAGGCTGGAGAAGAGAAGAAAAGGCAGTAAGCTACAAGAAAGACAATCAGAGTGATGTTTTTATGTTTTTCGGTGGTTTCTCTCCCCCTTTTCTAAAATTTTAGGTTTTTCCCCATTAAATCATACCCGGGTCGCGTGACCTGACCCGGGTTTCTAAGTTTCAGCCACTGCACCAGAATCGCACGATACAGGGCAAGAATCACGATTCGAACAATACAGGGCCAATACACGCGATTCATGGTCATTTTTTATTCACCGTGGCGATTCGTATCGAAGAGGCTGAATTCCGTATCGAATCGCGATACGTATCGTACGACACATGCGATACTTACTACCATGATATGGAGTAGATTACTCTGAGACTTTTTCTCCAGTGGCGAAGTTAAACACGGTCCGTGTTCTTCTCTCGGTTGCTGCCAACCTTGATTGGCCATTAATCTAGCAAGATGTAAAAAATGCATTCTTGAATGGAGAGTTAGAAGAGGTCTACATGGAACCTCCACTCGGATTTGCTGAAAAATTTTGGCAATAAGTTATGCAGTTATGTTATTCTAACAACCCATATACGACAACTCCACCGTGCAGTGACATTTTCGTAATTTTAACCTTTCTTTTAAAAAAAAATATTTAGCTTTTTTGAGTACTAATATTTTTGGTTAATTACGTGCAAATATTTGGTTAATCATGTATAAATATTTGGTTAATTCAGTTCATTATATGGTTAAAGGGTCATCCTGAAGCGTATAATCATTTTACACAACCATGTAAATATTTGGTTAATCATAGGCAAATATTTGGTTAATTCAGTTCATTATATGGTTAATGGGTCATCCTGAAGCTTTAATCATTTTCCACAACTATGCAAATATTTGGTTAATTCAGTTCATTATATGGTTAATGGGTCATCCTGAAGCTTACAACAGAAGGGCATAGTAGTCTCACAACAGAAGTACATCCTAGATCATTGAAAGAAACCGAAATGAGTGGTTGCAAACCTTTAGACACTCCTATTGAAGTCAATATTAAACTCGGAGATGTTAAAGATGGTGTTCTAGTGGACCCAGGAAGGTACCAAAGACTGGTTGGGAAGCTTATTTACTTGTCCCATACACGTCCTGACATTGCTTTCGTTGTAAGTATGGTGAGTCAGTTCATGCACTCCCCATACGAAGAACACCTTGAAGATGTGTACAGGATTCTTTGATACCTAAAAGGCACACCAGGAAAAGGTTTATTCTTTGGAAAACATGAAAAGAGAGGAATTGAGGTATATACCAATGCTGATTGGGCAGGGTCCATCACTGATAGGAGGTCAACATCAAGTTATTGCACTTTTTTTATGGGGTAACCTTGTCACATGGAGGAGTAAAAAGCAAAGTGTTGTTGCTAGAAGTAGTGCCGAAGCATTTAGATCAATGGCTCAAGGTGTGTTTGAGGTTCTATGGCTGAAACGGGTACTAGAAGAACTTGACAAACCAGTGACTTTGCCAATGCAATTATATTGTGATAACAAGGCTGCTATAAGCATTGCTCATAATCCAGTTTTACATGACCGAACAAAGCATGTTGAGATTGACAAACACTTCATCAAGGAGAAGCACGAAGAAGGAGTGATTTGCATCCCTTTTTTTCCAACCTCTCAGCAGATTGCAGATGTCCTAACAAAGGGCCTGTTGAGACAGCCCTTTGAACATCAAGTCACCAAGTTGGGCATGATAGATATCTTTGCACCAACTTGAGAGGGAGTGTGGATAAATTAGGAATGTTTTAATCTTAGGCTTTTAATAAATTACGAAGATAATATCCTAGGATTTAATGATAGAATTATGTGATCCCGATATCATGGGATTTATCTTCCTATTATCTCTCTTTCTTGTTTTGTGGGATTCTAGTTTCCTATGATTAAGGAAACTGATTCTCTACTCTCCCTATTTATGTTGTATCTCTGATCATACCTTTTCAAGCAATAAAGAAATTAATTTCTACAGCAATCATTTGGTCGCTTTGGATGCATAGGAACGACTTGATCTTTAAACAAGGAGTGGTGGATTTTGATAAGGTAATTGAACTCATTAAAATCAAAGTTTGGACTTGCTGTAATGCTCGGATCAAGAAAACTGCTACTCTTTTTCAGATTGGTGCATTAATCCCAAGCAGTGCTTAAGGGATGCACAATGATGTGGTGATTCTTGTTGTTTGGCCAAACTAGGACAGGTTTTGAGCCCTGATGTCATTGTCCTGTTGGTGTGCACTATTTTCTGCCTTTATGTAGCAGGATGATTATTTGTTTGGGCAGGTGGGAGCCCTTTGTTTGTGCGCTGGTTGGATTGCAGAGGACCATTTTCTTGGCATTGGAACTTTTATTCTTGTATCAGAGCTCTTTTTTCTTTTGCTTTGGCGTTGTGTCTGTAGTTTGGTGCCTTATTGCTGGTGTTTTCCTTTTGGACAAGGGTTGGGTGAATTTGAAATGAGTCTGTATTTTTGCTGCAAGTTTTGGCCATTGGAAAATTAATACTGGCTTATTAGCAGTTGGTATATTATTTACAATATGCCTCCTGCTTCTTTGTTACCCTTGTATATGGGTTAGAGTACCCCTTGTACTCTTGTTATATACATCTTTGCTTAGCACAAAAAAAAAATTAAAGTAGAGAAAGAGGAATACAAGAAGATAAGAGGAAAGCCTCCAAGGTCGGAGAGGAAATCTCTAGACCCCAAGTCAGAGAAGAATCTCTAGACTCCCAAATTACAATATTCAGCATACACTTTTCCTCATACCCCTCTCCCTATATAATCGATTCTGTTACGTGGTTCCCACCCATTTTACAATTTCTCTCTCCATAACTAACATATTTCCTAATTAATTCCTATTTAGCATACTTCCTCCTTCCTGCTAGAGGTTACTTTGAGCATTTGGGCCTCCGGGTATAGACTTTGAGGGCCTTGGTGTTTTGTGGACTAACTTGCTGGGGTTGGTTCCCATCAATACCACCTTCTATAGCTATTCCTAACAATACCACCTTCTATAGCTATCGCCGTATCCTCAAGGCAAAGGATAGGAACCAAGAACCTATCAGTTTGAAAGTGTTGGAATAGATGCTACTTGAGGCGTTTGATGTTTTCATGATTATGTCCTATGATAACTAGGTCGTCTACATAGATAACAAGGTAGATGCACTACCTAGGGACAAATGCTTATAAAACACAGAATGGTTTGCTTCATTGTGGATCATGTCAAATTGTTGAATTGTTGTACTAAATATGCCAAACCATTCTTGAGGGGACTGTTTAAAGCCCTATAAAACTTTATGCAGCTTGCAAATCAAATCACACGTCTCCTCCTGAGCAAGAAACCTGGGTGGTTGCTCCATATAGACTTCCTCGGCCAAATCACCATGAAGAAATGCATTTTGATGTCCAACTGATGTAGGCCGATTGAGGTCATCTTTGTTACCGGAGAGAATGTACCATCGTAATTAAGGTTAAAGTATACAACGTTCGGCCAGTAGACGTGCTTTTAACCGATCAACCTAACCATCGAGATCCATATTGACACATTAAAGACTCATCAAAAGCCAACTGTAGATTTCCCTGGAGAGGGAACAAGTTGCCAGGTGTGATTGGATTCTAAGACCAGCATCTCCTCAATCATAGCATGTTGTCATCCTAGATAAGAGAGTACTTCATCGATAGTTTTAGGAACACAAACAAAGGAAATCACAGACACAAGCATATTGGGAGGAGGATAAATGGTGATAACACAAGAAATAATAAATGGGGTGACGGTTACGTGTAGAGCGTGTACCTTTACGAAGAGCTATGGGTAGGTCAGTGGAAGGTGTAGGTAGATCCAGAGTAGGTTGAAACGGCAGAGCTATCGTGTTGTCACAAAAAAGTGTCATAGGCTGTTATGAACCAAAACCAAGTTCACTTAGAAGAATATTTAGCAAGGTAAGCTCCGTAATTCCATGATGAAGAGCACGGTACTCCATGACACTAGATTTCCCCCAACAAATGATACATAACCTGAAGTAAACTTTTTATCCAATCTAGAATGGGCAAAATCTGAAGTGTAACTTACAATGTCCTCAAGACCCTATTTGGAGAACATTATCCCTTTGCCTGGAGAAGACTTAAGATAGGCCCTACAATTCACTGCCCCCATATGTCAATTACTTAGATTGTGTATGAATTGACTCACGATGCTGATTGCAAATGATAAGTCAGATTTAGTGAGTTAGATAAATCAATTTTCCCACCAGCTTCTAGTATCTCTATTTGTTGGAGTTTGGTCAGGATAGATACTTAAACCATGATTTACCTTTGAGTGAATCAACGGGTTGACATTTTGAATTCCTAATCTCATTCAAGAGATCTAGGATGTACTTTCGTTGGAAAATGATAAGTCCATGCTTAGGCTGAGATACTTCATGCCCAAGAAGTATTATAGAGCTTTTATAGATATGTAGTTCCAAAACATTTGTTGCCAATCATCTGACCTAAACTCCAGTCCTACAGGAAAACAGAATCTTTAGTGAAAGAGATGACATAGTCAAGAGAGCGGGTTAATTGACCTTTGGTTGTGCATGTTATCCTTTCATACGCCCTTATCAGCAGCATAAGCTCTCCTATCACTCCAAAGAGTGTGTTTTTCTGGGATATTCCTCCTCCCACAAAGGCTACAAATGCCTTAGTCCTGATGGCAAACTGATTATTTCCAAAGATGTTGTGTTTAATGAAATTCGTTTTCCATACTCGGATCTGTTTCCTTCAGCAGCTGTTCAGCCTGCATCTCAGTCTCCAACCCTTCCAATTTCTTCCATACCACCTACTTTGTCTCCAACAACACCCTCTGTGGCTCCCACTTCCTCTCCAAGTCCTCATGTCAAGCTTTCTCCTCTTGCATGTGCCGGTCCAGCACATCTTAGTCCCGCCGATCCAGGAAATCTAAGTCCCGCAACCTCCTTTTGCCCAACCTGCTCGGTCATCTCGGACTCCGGCTCGGTCTCCTAGTTCTTCCAGTTCTTTGGGTCAGTCCTCTTCTTCTTCTCGGGAAACTTGTCCGAGCCCTCACCAAATGAGTCCTCTCATCCTCCATCTCTCCCTCAAAACACACATCCTATACAAACAAGGTCCAAATCAGGTATTGTTATGCCTAGACTTCAGCCTACCCTTCTTTTAATTTCCACGGAACCAACCTCTGTTAAACAGGCCTTAGCTGCTCCCCATTGGGCTGACCATGAAAACCGAATATGATGCCTTACTCAACAACCACACTTGGACTTTGGTTCCCTCTCCACCCACAGAACTCCTATTGGTTGCAAATGGGTGTTCGGGTCAAAGAGAACCCACGATGGCGGTGTTAATAAGTACAAGGCCCGACTTGTTGCCAAGGGTTTTCATCAAAAAAGTGGCACCGACTTTACTGAAACCTTTTCCCCTGTTGTTAAACCTGATCCTTGTTAGGGACTGTGCCGACCATTGCGATATCTTGTAGGCTGGCCTATACGGAGATTAGATGTGAACAATGCCTTTTTAAATGGCTCCCTACATGAGGAAGTCTACATGCAACAACCCCGGGTTTGAGGTGGTGAGACAAAACACTAGTCTAGCAGATTACACAAGGCCCTATATGGCCTCAAACAGGCACCAGGGCCGGGTTTGAAAGGCTGAAAACTGCTCTTCTACTCAAAAGCTTTGTGGCAAGCAAATGTGATCCTTCACTCTTTTTCCCGCACACCGCCACCTACTGCATTCTAATTTTGGTATATGTTGATGACATACTTGTCACAGAAACTCTCTTTCTCACATTCGGAGGCTCATTGAAGCCCCGAATTCAGAATTTGCCCCTGAAACAACTAGGTAACTTGGACTATTTTCTCGGGCATAGAGGTTACTCATCTACCCAATGGTGCTCTACTTCTTTCTCAAACAAAGTACATTCGTGATTTGCTGTCCAAAGCTAAGATGGAGTCTCGCAAAGAGCATCAATACGCCTATGGTTGCTAATCTGAAACCTGTCTAAACTAGGGGTGACTATGTCCCCGATCCTTCTTTGTTTCGATCGGTTATTTGGAGCCTTGCAAGTATGCAACACTTAAAAGGCCGTAAATATCCTACTCGGTGAATAAAGTTTGTCAATTCTTATCTCGGCCATTGGAGGAGCATTGGAAAGTCTGTTAAACGCATTTTAAGGTACCCTAAAGTTACCTTGCATCATGGACTTCTCATTCCACCGCCGCCACTCATGCCCCCTTAACCCTAACAGGGTTCTCGTGATGCTGATTGGGCATCCGATCCGAGATGATAGGCGATCCACTCGGTGCCTGTGTGTACCTTGGTCCCAATCTTATTTCTTGGTGGTCTAAGAAACAGACTCTTGTTGCTAGGTCCAAGGTCTTTGGCCGAGCATGTAGTATGGCGGCCTTGAGTGTCTGAAATCCTTTGGATACAATCTCTCCTTTCGTAATCGAAGATTAAAATTCACACTCCTAGAATCCTATGTGATAATCTAAGCATCGTATCACTGGCTCACAATCACATTCGCATTCCAGAACCAAACATATGGAGCTAGACATTTTCTTTGTTCGAGAGAAAGTGTTAAACCACAGCTTAAGTGTCACTCATGTTCCTGCTCAAGATCAGTGGGTTGATTTGCTCACCAAACCTCTCTCATCCTCAAGATTCAGCATACTAAGAGATAAACTCAGAGTGTTTGATAAGCACTCCTTTGGAAAACCTCCCTGAACTTGTATGGGGGAATGTTAGAGATAGTTCGATTTAGTTAATTGTTAGTTATGCTCATTCGTTAGTTATTAGTTTAGCACAATGAAATGCAATCTGTTATTCATTTAGAATCGACTCATCATTAGTTTGGCCATAACTGCCTCAGTCTCTGCTATATATACATAGCAGAACTTAATGCAACTCAGTTTATCAATAATGAAAGTTATCTTCCTTCTATTCTTTCTTTCAAAATTCTTTCTTTCAATATTCTTGAACTTCTAATAGAGCTTTTATAGATATGTAGTTCCAAAACATTTGTTGCCAATCATCTGACCTAAACTCCAGTCCTACAGGAAAACAGAATCTTTAGTGAAAGAGATGACATAGTCAAGAGAGCGGGTTAATTGACTATTAGAAAGCAAATTAAACAGGACACCCGGAACACATAGTATGGAATCAACTGACAAGGAGGGAAGAGGATGGGTAGTACCTAACCTTTTGGACTGTGTTTGGGAACCATTTGCTAAGGTGATTGTAGGTAAATAACCAAAGGTAGAAAGTCTAGAGAACAATGATTATTTATCCAAGATTTGATCGGTGGCACCAAATTCGAGAACCTAAGAACCAATTGAAGGCGATTGGGAGAGACAGGCAATGGAATTACCGGTGTGTACAATTGTGGCAGTGGAACATGAGTCCGAGTGCTCCTGCAACCACTTGATGAGATCAAAATAAGCAGCCTCTGGGGTAGTGAGATCTAAGCGTTGGCATTTATCGAACCACTTCAAAAAATCAGGATGGGTGGGTCATATTGCGCTAACCGATGGTGATAGAAGCATGGATGGCTTGAGTATGTGGAAAGAATCATATTCAGATAACAATTAAGTTCAATTTTTATACTTTTATTTTTAATTTTCGTAATATTTTTAGGATGAATTTTCTGATTGAACCCGTATACTTGATTTGGTCATCTCTTTGGAGCGTTGGAAGGCTTAGGGGATTATCTACAAATCATATCTCAGGCCTCTTGACCAAATTCGGCTTCTATCATGGTGAAAAACAGGCTGGAAGTTTGGTACGAATAGTTGGACGAGTTTGAGCTTCAAAGGAGTGTGTCTTTTGACTTGAATGCCTAAAGTAACTCCTTCTTTATTAGTTATGCTTCATTTTAAATATTCTCTTAAGTTTGGTAATAACTCCAATTATTGGAGAGTTATGTTTAAATAGTCACCTAATGGTTTATTACACCAATTAGTGGTATAGTTATTAGGAGGTTATAGAATAATGGAATCTTATGAGGACTTTGTGTAAGCCAAGAGTTGGCAGCCCCACTACTATTTGTACATGCCCCAAACATGATGAATGATAACTTTGATGTTCAATTTGGTTTTTACCAATTGTGAGAGTGTTCTATCTTGGGTTCTTCATTGAGCCAACCCGTTTGATCTTATCAAGAGTCCAAGACCCTTATGGCGATCTTCAACTTGGCTTATCAAATCCCCTTGGATTTGTGGCGCCTACCTTCCATTCCTTACCTTATCCATTTTTGTATTTCTTCTCCTTCATATTTTGATAGTCACTCAAGGATAGATCCGAAAATTTACGTGCTCCTTCTTAGGATCATATCAGATGGGGCAGAGGAGGTGCTGGAAGCCATGTGTGAGCGAAGAAGAGAGTGAAATAGCACCTAAAGAAAGTTGTCCGCACAAAAGGGAAGATTTGTGGGGCTCAAAATAGGCCAAGTGAGGACAGTGATAGGGCGAGGAAGGGCCAGCGACCTCGCTGTTGAAGGATCCACCAGAAAGCTGTCTAGGGGCGATGCCATGCGCGGCGGAGTTGGACGGCAGATTCAAAAAACGCAGTAGCAAGTGTCTGGGCCTGTTTGGGGTGCATGGACCTAAGATTTTGACACCTTTAAGTTTGGGGAAGGCGCTTCAAATGATGGGGTTTTCACTAGAAAACTTGCCCAAAAAATTTTCATGCGACGACGGACGGTGGCCTAAGAGACACGGTGGATAGGAACAGGGCGGAAAATAAGAACACAAAGTTGAAAAGCAAAGACCAGAGAGGAAACACAGTTCTGGAAAAAAATTGCACATGTAGACAATGGGTCTATCGTGTAAGCACGAGATACGATTGCCTCTCCCTAGGCTTTAGATACCATATTGAGAAATAGAGAAGATGAGAAAGCAAATAATAGAATCTGTATGTGTTAAATAACAGAGTTATGTTATTTATACATAACTATATTAATAAATAAATAAATATTAACACTACCCCTTTGTATATTTTCATGATACTAGTAAACAATAATTACTTATTTACATCCTTTCTAAAAAAGGGTTAAATATATTTTTCATCCCTATAAAATTGATAAAATTTGATTTCGGTCCTTATACAAATTTTATTCATTTTCAGTTCCTACATTTAATAAAAATAGTATGTTTTTAATTCCTCACCAGCGATGAAAAACACATAATTTTTGAATTTTTAGGGAGTAAAAACGAATAAAGTTTTTATAGGGATCAAAATCAAATTTTTACCAATTTTATAGGTATCAAAAACATATTTAACCCTTCTAACAAATACAATTATTTTTGCATAATTCCTACCAAATATATCGATTCGTACCCATGTGCCAGGCATAGTCCTCGGATCCAAATGTTATGAGATGTGTAGAAATATTGATGTAGTATGCTTGGTTCAACTTTATCTGCCAAAGGAAGAAGACCGAAAATTGCACCCCCATGATTATTTAATACAACAATCGTCATCGGTTTCCGCAATTTCCTAAAAGTTTATATATTTTTGGATATTAGGTATTAGTCATAGAAGTATAAGTAGTAATTAGAAAGTTTATCTTTACTCAACAATAAATAATCAATATATGATAATTTTGTGGCAAGGAGTTAATACTCTTTGTCTATATATTGTAACAAAACCTTGAAAAGATTATTTCAGAAATAATATACAATGTTTATTCCCTTTCATGAATATATGTAAATCCTGCAAAGAGCTAGATCTCTGTCAAGCAATTCATTTACTCAGCTTTTCAGTTTCTAGTGTACTAATATACTAATAATATGCATTTCTAAAAAATAATTAAATAAACAAAATATTAAAACTTAAAAGAGATACTTTGGTAGATACATAACTTCCTACCTCTGGTTCAAAATAGCCAGACCATTTGTATCATGCAGTAAAGAAATATCTCCAATTACGCAAAACACCTGAATGAAATTGTGAAATTAAAACAATGTGAAAAGCAGAGAGATGAAGTGGTAAACATTCTGAAGTAAAAAATAAATGGGGAAAATACACAACTCAGAGAAACAAAGCAAAGAAAGAAATTGGTACGAACTAGGTTAGTGTGAAAACGATGTGATGCGGAGCCAACGCCCAAACCCAAGGTTACAAAAGTGTACGTGAGGAAACAAAATAGGTGCGATGCACCTGATCAGAATTAGGAGAGAGAGAATGATGTAACTAACTGCATAGTAGGCAGTAGCAATGTGGAAAGGGGCGTTGGCTTGCTTGTGTAAGGAGAGTATAAACATCAAGGGGAGGGAGGAGTGAAGGTTAGGCTGGAAATTAGTTAGGACATGGGAGAGACTAGGCCTCTCGAATTGCCTAGAGTCTGTTCTTTATTTTCTGTGTTTTCCTTCCTTCTTGTATTCCTCTAATCCAGGTCCTGATTTTACCTTGATATAGGCCTGAATTCCAGTAATAAAAGAGAGAATTCTTGTGTTTTGTTCTCTTAATTTTCTGGTACCGATCAATTGTTATCAAAGCTCTCGATCCCAGAGCTTTAATGGTCATTAAACGCACAATAATGGAATCTAGAGTTGAGAAGCTGGAGCGCCTTTCCTGGAATGGAGGAACGAACGCCAAATCCAACTGAACGAGATCAAGCTGCTCTTGAAGGGGAAGAATAGAGAGTAGACCCGATGTCGATCTCGACAACGACGATGTACTCCAAATAGCTATGCAAAAGAAGATTCGAAGGAGATCCTTTGGGGTGAAACTCTCCTTCGCGGGATAGTGGAGGACAAAAACTCGAGGTCCTGGTCTTTACCGGTGATGACTCTTACGATTGGAACAATAGAGTGAAGCAATATTTCAAGTTAAACTCATGGGTGGATGCGGTATTCTGGTTGTTCTTCAAGGAAAACGACCAACTGAGAGCGTCTCCGGTCAATGCGATCCAAACCCATGATAGCTTCTCCTCCTCAGATACTCTAATGGCCTCAAAATACTGATCTAAATTAATCAGCCACCAATAGGCATAGCGACTCCCATCAAATTTTGGCATCATTTTATTGAGATCCCACATCGACTAGAGATATGGCAAAAGTAGTCCTTATATGACTTGAGCAATCATCACCTCTTGAGCTAGCTTTTGAGGTTGAGATATGCCTAAAGCCCAAATTTTAAGATAGTATAGAGCCTATCTTAGATATGTTATTGGGCCAGTTATTCCATCCACATATGTCCACGCTCTAGATATCTAGTCTTGGACGTGAGGAAGTGTGTTGAAATGGTGTTTATTGATTGAAAGGAAAGGAACTATTACAGTCCAGGTATTCGAGATATCTGGTACTCTCCCACTCCAATTTTCTTACTAAAACAAGATACATTACCTAACCCCTCCTTTCTATTATTTATAGCCTCTCATCTCCTACCCCTAACTAATAGACTGACTAAGTAACTCACTAGTTAACTAATTAACTAAGAGACTACCTATCAATACCTATCAGAGGTGCAACACGAAGACTTCCTATGAGACACCTATCCTAGTACCACTATCTGCCAAGCACCCAAGCACTACAGATACGATTATATGATTTTATTTGATTAGGAGAATTAAATATTTGTTTTCTTTCATGTATATAATCAAGTCTGCTGAGAGGTAAATTGTCTGGAGCAATTCAGCCATAATTTGAGTTACCAGTTCATTTATACGTAAAATGTATATGTCAGAAAATATAAACAATTACCTTTTTGTTGCACCCTACAGCAAAACCAATTGCTGTGCTAAGTAAACCATCAATACCACTAGCTCCCCTGTTAGCAGCCACCCTCATCAAGTTAATTGGTATGTCTGAATCTAACATGACAGATGTAACACGGTGACTGCATATGGACCAACTACTATGTCCATACATATCTGCATCACGAATCGGCATGCTATTACCAATAAAAAGAGCAGATTCAGAGGAAAGAGCTTCTGACATCACATGTGCAACATGAGGTTCAGTTAGGGAGCACTCAGCATTAATTTGAAATTGTATCTCCCATTCAACCTGCAAACTAAAATGTTATGAGAGGATGTTTACTACAAAAAGATTACAGCGGTATCCAATATCAAGGCTAGTACCATAGGCTACAGCAGGTATCCAATGTCATTCTAAGAACATTTTAAAGGAAAAGATTGGCATGAGTAGAAATGCTTTGAAACGATATCAAACTACTACATAGGCTACAGCAGGAATACAGCAGATTAGATGTAAAAGAAATAATTGCCAACAATAGGATAACAATTAGTAATTCTTCATTTCTTCAAAATAGTACCATTTTACTCAACAATTGAAGAGAAGTGCTCCACATGCTCATTGTACGTGGAACTGTAGCCTTAAGTATACAACCCACAAAATCAACAATCGTAGTTTGTATCCTATGGGTAACAATATGTGATGGGTCATGACGAAGTGGATGTTTGTCAACCACAATATATGAAAAAGAAGCACATTCCTCAAGAATTTGACAGATGCGTTTGCTAGTTATCCTGCTTCCTATCTGCTCCAAATACGAAAAAAGCAAGACATAAACAAGTAGCATAGACCTAACTATAATATCCAAAAATTAATATGTGGAAACAGAACATATTTAAAGAAAAGGAAATTGTAGAAGGAAATAGACGTGGGGGAATTGGGAAAAGATCCGTAAATAGGTGACACCTGAATAACCACATCGATCTCTAACCAGCCCTTGACAGAATCTGAGAGCAGAGCATGGTCCAGATTATCAACAAATATAAAGTTTCTTTCAATTTCAGGAAAAGAAGTTAAAAGTTTTTTCAATCGCAACCCTGACAAGATATCTGCCACAACAGGCCACCGAATGTGTTTAGCCAAAAGCAGAGCAGCCCACATCTCATCCTCTGTATGGATTGCACCAAATAGTAGAAGACCATTGTTGGCTCTTAGAATCAGATTTAAAACTTCAATCATTTCTCCAGGGCCATTTATACAACTATGAGACAATCGCATACGAATGTACTTGGTAAATGGTTCCGCATTAGTCATCCAGTAGTCTAACCCCTTTAAGCAGCTTGACATCCATTCGCAGGGACTGCTTTCCAAAGGCTCTCTGAAAGGGCAGTTAATATGCACTGGACCCCAGGGTGAAGAAGTTGCCCAATGTAAAGCAGAATCGAGAGTAGTAAGTACAATCTTTGCAGGAATCTGATCTGTGGGTGCAGGGAGATTGAAGAAAAATCTCACAAAAGAACCAAAATGATTCACCTGATACAGAAATTCAATGTGTAGCTTGAGTAACCAAGGAAAACACGAATATAGATATTCCTTCATTTAAAACAATTAATCTACATTCAAGTGCATCTAATATTTAATGATGTAGGAATATTGAATATTAGCATCTATGTTAGTTATGTTATAATATATAGTCAATTATATAGGACGGGAAAAGAATAACAGGATCATGGAAAATATTACATTGTAATTAGGGAGTCTTGAGTGCTACTCAGACTTGGGTGCTGTACACTCTTACTTTCTTGTACCTTTTCTTCTCTTTTATATAATACAAAGAAGTGCTCATTTTACAGATAGAAATTCCTATCAACCGGATCTTTCAATGAGACTGTATGAACATGAGAATGACAACACAACGACTGGATAATGTAGAGTCGCGGGTTGCTGTCGTCGAGTCGAGTCGAGTCTCGGAAACCAAGAAGCAATGCTTAGGGGACATTATTACCTTAATTGTATTTTGATTTGTTCAGCGTCTATATAATACATTCTCCATGGTGCAGTTGACACACACCGATTATACCGATAGTCTCTGGTTTTTCTCTCATCTCAACATTGTATCAGAGCTTATCCTAGATCTGTTATTGGGCCAAGATCTCTATTATTCCACCCGCATTTGTCCACGCTCAAGATGTTCAGTCCTGGGCGTGAGAGGGTGCATTGAGATCTGTTAGTACGGTAGTTAGAGTGTTAGGCAGAGTAGTTTGTTAGCCTAGCTTTATCTCTTCGTATCCTATAGTATAGATAACAATTTCTGCTTTTATTTTATCTCTTATCTTTTATCTTCTGTATATATAGCAGAATTGTTTAAATGTAAAAGTAACATTGTGTCAGTTTCAAAGATTAATAGAAAACATCGTTTGTATATGGTTTCTTTCCTCACCTTAACTTTTATGGTATCAGATTTAAAACGTTAATTGTGAGTGGAGAGAAACTTTGGCTACTATGGCCGATTCTGGTACAAGCGGGGGTGATGGTTCTGAGAGTCAAATCTCACAATCAACTTCCACAGTTGTACCCGTTGCACATCACTCTGATAGTATGTCTCTTTAGATTACTACTCATAAACTCTCTGGAAAAAAATTTGTTCAATGGTCTCGCTAGGTTCAATTGGTGATTCGCAGCAAAGGAAAGTTTGGTTACTGGTTACTTGGATGGTTCTATAAAAAATTGATGCTAAGGATCCAACATTTCTGAACTGGGAGATACAAAACTCTATGGTAATGGCTTGGCTGATTCATTCAATGGAGGACGGCATAGGTGATACTTGTTCTATACCACTGCAAAGGAGATCTGGGATGCAGTCAAGTTGGCATCCTCTGATTCGGAAGATTCATCATAAATTTTTGAACTCCGGGATCGTGCTCGTAATTTGCGACAGGTGGAGATGTCTGTAACCCAGTATTTCATTGCTTTAAAGAAGGTATGGCAAGAACTTGACTCTTTTTCGCATTGGTAACTGGAACGATACTGCTAATGGCACCCAGTACAATAAGATGTTAACAAAGGTCAGAATCTACGATTTTCTTGTTGGTTTGAATCATGAGCTCGATGATGTTTGTGGCCATATCTTTGCAACAAAACCTTTACCAGGTATTGTAGTAGTTCTTTCGAAGGTTCGTCAAGAAGAGAGTCGATAATGTGTCATGCTTGGCAGCCCCTCTTTGTCTCATGAAGAGACCTCAACTCTTGCTGTTTGGAGAAATGATAATAAAAAGAAGTCTCAATCTTAGTGTGACCATTGTCAATCTTAGTGTGATCATTGTCAACGTCTTTTTCACAAGTCGCTAGAATTGGATCTATATGCTTAAGTCTTACTATTACACTTCATTCTATTTTACATGTCCCCGACTTAATTTGCAATCTTCTTTCTATAAGTAAACTTACAAATGACTTGAGGTGTGAAGTTATTAGGCAAAATAGGTAAATTGGTCCTATACATTTATTTTATTTTTCATATTGGTCCTATAAGTTTTTAATATTTCAAATTGGTCCTACACGTTACGTTCTGCTTTCACATTAGTCCTTTTCATCAATTTTGACTAACACCGTAAGTTTTGATGCCACGTGTCGGACTAAGGTGATAGCCACGTCAAATCAAAACTGACGACGTTAGGTCAAAATTGACGGAAAAGACTAATGGGAAAACGTAACGTAACGTGTAGGACCAATTTGAAAAATGAAAACTTATAGGATCAATATGAAAAATAAAATAAACGTATTGGATCAATTTACCTATTTTGCATTAAATTTATGTCATCTACTTGTGTGTTTCAGGACCTGTCTTCGGGGAAGATGATTGGGAGTGCTAAGGAAGACTCCAGGTTATATTTCTTGAGAATAATTGTTCTGTCAGTTGTCATGTTCATGATGCTGCCAGTCTCTCCTTCATGACTTGAGAACAATAAATAATGTTTCTGCATTTTAGACCAGGAAATCCAAATTTTTTGTATTTGAAACGATTGTTTCCTTTGTTCCACGATAAAAATGACTTTCAATGTGAAATCTGTCAGGTAGCCAAACATAAAAGATATTTTCTTCCACCTGTTTCTTATAAAGCATCCCAACAAATTCTTTTAGTTCACAGCAACATTTGGGGTCCCTCTCGTATCACAAGCGTAACTGATAAAAAATGGTTTATTACGTTCATTGACGATCATACTCGTCTCTGTTGGGTGTATTTACTCAAAGAAAAATATGAGACAAAACAAATTTTTCAAAGCTTCTACTCCATGATAAGACGCAATTTAATACTGCTATTAAAATTCTGCGTAGTGAACAAAATATTTTAAATCTATTCTCAGTAACTTTCTTAATCAAAATGGTATTATTCACCAAAGTTTTTGTGTTAATACACCTAAACAGAATGGTATTTCAGAAGGTACGAATCGTCATCTTTTAGAAGTTGCTCGGTCACTCATGTTTCTATCCATTGCTCCGAAATGTTTTTGGGGAGATGTTGTTCTCACAGCTTGTTTGTTAATCAACCGTATGCCCGGCAAAATTTTGAACTTCCAAACACCTCGGGAAGTTCTTTCTACGTCTTATCCAGATTACCGTTTCTTTTCCGAATTGGATTTGAAATTTTTTTTTGTTGTACCTCATTTGTTCATAATTCTGATTCCACTCGCAGTAAATTGGATCCTAGAGCCTATAAGTATATTTTCTTAGGTTATTCTTCTACCCAAAAGGGATATCGTTGCTATTCACTAGAAAAAAGGAAATATTTTGTATCACGAGATGTCCAATTTTTTGAAAATCAGCCTTTTTATGAAAATCCCTATTAATTTCATCGAGGGATTCTCTCTCTGATTTCCCTTGTTAAAAACTGATAGCAGAGAGAAAAGAGAGAGGAGAGAGGAGAGAGGAGAGAGTTCAATCTGAAAATCTGATTGTATTTATGATTCTGAGAGATACAGTAGAGAGAGCAACTATTTATAATAGCTGCTAGGTTGGTAACCACTTCACCAAAAGGTAACCGACTGAACCATCTAACTAATGTCACCTCCAGAAAATTCGGTGCTCTCCCCCCAATTTTCTAAAGCTGATACTTCGGTGATTACTTCAACTCACCAAACCCACCTCTCCCCAATATTACGCATGTGCCTCTTCCTTCTGTTTCGGTCCCACCAAATCCACCTCTACCCAATCTTCCGAATATTCTCCTTCCTTCAATTTCGGTCCCACCAAATCCACCGCTACCCAATCTTCCAAATATTCTCCTTCAGTTTCGGCTTCTTCAAAACCCATGATCCAGAGTCTTCTTTTGCCTTCAGTTTCGATTTCTCCCACAAATCCCACAGCTCAGCAACTGCTTCTTCCTTCAGTTTCCATTTCTCCTTCAAATTCGGTAATTCCTAATTTGGCTCTACCCCCACAATTCTTAAGTCTTCTATTGGGCATCGTGATTTGGGTATCTCTCCTATTTCAACTTCAGATCTCCCTAATAAATCTCCTCTCATTCTTCCTGATTCCAATTCTTTGGATGTGCCTAATAAATCTCCTCTCATTCTTCATGATTCCAATTCTTTGGATGTGCCTGGCCCATTAATTCAAAACGTCCGATCGGCATGGGGGAGAATAGCATGCCTCTGGTATGCTATTTTCAGAAGAAATATAAAAATGTGGAGAAAAATAATCTCTTGACAATAGAACCGGATTCTCAGGGGAATAATCCCGAAAGACTGACTTGCCAACCTCAATCTTCAACCTCCAATTCAGGTATTGATATCACTGTGGCTGAATTGGATGTTCCCAATGCTTTGCGAAAAGGAAATAGATCATGTACAACTCATCCCATTTCAAACTTTGTGCAATATGGTCATCTTTCCAGTTAAGACTCTAGTTGCAAACTTGACTGAACTGAAAATGAAAATACCAAACAAGGTGGAGGAAGCTTGGCAACAAGATGAATGGAGACATGCTATCATGGAAGAAATGCAGGCTCTTGTTCAAAGACCTGGAATATTGTTCAAAGACCTATGGAACAGACTCCTGTTGGGAGCAAATGGGTCTTAACAATCAAATACAAAGCAGATGGATCGGTAGACCGTTACAAGGCTAGGTTGGTTGCTAAGGGATATACGCAGACATATGATATTGATTATCAGGAGACTTTCGAGTTCTCCTGTCTTAAACAACTAATTTGGAATTGCCTCTATATCAATTGGATGTAAAAAATGCGTTCTTAAATGATCTTACAGAAGAGGTTTATATGGATTTGCCAGCCGGGTTTTATGAAGAAAAGAAATGTGGAAAGGTTTGTCGACCAAGAAAGGCATTATATGGAATACAGCAGTCTCCAAGGGCATGGTTTGATCGATTCACCAAAGCTGATAAAAGAGAAGGGTATAAGTAGGCTCAAGGAGATCATACTCTCTTCTTTAAGCACAAGGATGGTAAGATTGCATTACTTAGTGTCTATGTGGATGATATAATCGTAACAGGGGATGATTTAGAAGAAACTCAACAGCTAAAGAAACAATTGGCGCAGGAATTGAAATGTAGGATTTGGGAAATCTGAGATATTTTTTAGGCATGGAAATATCCAGATATCAATGTCAAATATCAGCATATCGGCCGATATCTTGATATATAGTATCGGATTTTCAAGGCCCTGATATGATAAGCGATATGATATGTGCATTCCGATTTGTGAGGCATATCATCCGATATATCGGATATCGCTATATCACCCGAGTCATCAAATATCAGAAGTTTGGCATTTTAAGTTTTTTTCTTTTTTTGAACTCTGGAAATTCAAAGGGTCAGCACCGAGTCCACCGACCCACCCTTTTTTGAGAAGCCCACTCCTTTAATTACACAAGTAATTGATTTTAAGGGTATTTCAAGCCATATCTCTTTCACTCAAACACGTACTATGTCTGTCTCTGACCTTTCGGCCTCCTCAGTCATGCAACGGCTCTGCGCCTAAGCCTCGGCCTCGTCACGTGCTCCGCCTCCATCATCTCCGGCCGGCGCCCGGCGTTCTCAGCCTCTCACGTAATGTCTCTTCCATTGTTTTCTCCATTCTCTTCTTTCCCCTCTGTTTTTCTATTCTGATCTCTTCCTCTGTTTTTTCGTTATCTTTCCTCTCCCTTTCTCTTCCTTCTTCCTTTGTTAATCTGGTTTACTTTTCTCTTTTTCTCTCACAATCTCCCTTCTCTTCTTCTGTTTATTTTTTGTTTCTTACATATCCCTTCTCTTCCCCTGTTTGTAGTATGACAAGTGAAGATTCATCCAATACGGTATCTAGGAATGATCATGGATGGAAGTATTGTCATCCAACACAAGCCAATGGTACCAATGACTGTGTGTGCAATTTTTGTGAGAAGGCCATGTGGGGTGGAATTACCAGAATGAAAGAGCACTTGACAGGAAAGAAGGGTAACTGTAAAGATTGTACTAAATGCCCAAAACAGGTCAGAGAAGAGTTGATTCAGTATGCGAAGAATAAAAAGAAAAAAGATAGTCAAGCATTTCAAAGGATGTAGCATGATCTTCTTGATGACTATGGTGATAGTGATGAAGAACGTGCTCTTGATGAAGGGTCTAGAGAAATTGCAACTAGGCTTGCTAACACTAGTGGACAAAATATTGCTTCAAAGGGGCCTATTAATCGCTATTTTGGAACATCCAAAATAGCAATTGAGGAAAAGAAGAAAGGGAAACCACCAAGGCAAACAAGCATAAGGGAGAAATGTGAAAAGGAGGCTACTGTAGATGTTCATCAATATATGGCTCGATTTTGGTACCAAGCTGGCTTGTCTTTCAACATGGTTAAGTTGGAAAGCTTTCATGAAATGCTTACAGCTGTTGGAAGAAAAAATTTGAGGCCTCCATCTTACCATGAAATAAGAGTTCCACTCGTTAACAAGGAGTTGGCTTACACTGAAGATTTGTTAAAAAACCAAAGGGAGCGATGGGGGAGATTTGGATGTTCCATTATGTCTGATGCCTGGACGGATAGAAAACAAAGATCCTTAGTCAACTTCTTGGTGAACTGTCCATCAGGGACGATGTTCATTAATTCTATTGATGCGTCTGACATTGTGAAGACTGTAGAGAAAATATTTGAGTTGCTTGACTCCATTGTGGAAGAGATTGGAGAAGAAAAGGTTGTTTAACTTATAATGGACAATGGAAGCAATTATGTTCTTGCTGGTAAGTTACTAGAAGAAAATAGGTTGTATCTGACTCCTTGTGCAGCCCACTGCATAGATTTGATGTTGGAGGACATTGGGAAGCTCCCTTCTATAAAGAAGACAATTCAAAGGGTAGTATTTCTTGTTGGATTCATTTACAACCATTCAAGCACCTTGAGCCTTTTGAGGTACTTTACCAACAAAAGAGAATTAGTGAGGCATGCAGTTACTCGATTTGCCACATCTAAAGGATTCACAAGGAGAAAGCGAATATGAGAAAAATGTTTGTATCAGATGATTGGACAAATAACAAATTGTCCAAGGAGGCCAAAGGGAGGGAAGCAACAAAAATTGTCCTCATGCCATCTTTTTGGATTAACGTATTGTATACACTGAAGGTGATGGCTCCTCTTGTGCGTGTGCTTCGCCTTGTTGATAGTGAGAAAAAGCCAGCCATGGGTTATATTTATGAGGCAATGGGCTAAAGAAGCTATTATGAGATCTTTTGACGAGAATGAAAGTAAGTATAAGGAGGGTTTTGAAATTATTGATAAAAGATGGACTAGCCAACTTCATCGGCCTTTACATGTAGCTGGTCACTTTCTAAACCCAGAATTCTTTTACGACAATCCCTCAATGGAATTTGATTTTGAGGTGACAAATGGGTTGTATGCATGTATTCAAAGGTTGGTGCCTATTCCAGAAGTTGGACAAAAGATTATTGATGAGCTACCAATTTATAAAGGTGTTGTTGGTATGTTTGCAAATCCATTTGCAATTTCATCAAGGAGAACAACTGCACCAGGTGAGAAATAATGTAGTTCTCAAGGTTCAACTCTTCTAAATTTTAAAATTTGTTACATATGCCTACCATGACATTTCTTTGGATTTGTAGCTCAATGGTGGCGAAATTATGGACAATCAACTCCAAATCTACAACTATTGGCTATAAACATCTTGAGCTTGACATGTAGTGCGTCGGGATGTGAACGCAACTCGAGCGTGTTTGAGCAAGTAAATTAAATAATTTTGTTAATATTTATTAGTTAATACTATTCTAGTTTTTACAACTAGTTATGTAACTTGTATAGTGATTTATATAATTTTATTCTTGCAGATTCATTCTAAAAAAAGGAATAGGCTTGAGCATAAAAGACTACACAACTTAGTGTATGTCAAATATAATCAAGCATTGGTCAAGAGATACAATATTAAGGATGAAATTGACCCTATTTCACTACATGATATTGATGATTGTAATGAGTGGCTGGTTGGGAAGATGGATGGTGATGAAGATGATGCTGGGAATGAAAGGGTCTTTGGGGATGAAAATGATGATGATGCCCTTAATTGGGAAGCTGTTTATAGGGCTTCGGGAGTTGGAGAACCTCGAGTATATACTAGGCAAAAAACTAAAAAGAGGAAGGAAGGTCCTTGTGTTGCAAGTGCTGCATCTAAAACAAAGGGCTTGGCTAGTGGTTCTTCATCCAGAAAGGGAAAAGAGATAATGGTTGAAGTGGAAGATGAAGAACTAGAAGAGCAAGAATTAGAAGACATTGATTTTGAGGATTCAAAAGTAGAAGAAGTTGAAGGATATGCCTCATTATCACAATGAGAATGATGATTATGTTGAGCAAGGGGTGGAGGAATGAATGGATTTTTTTTTTTATATGAAGAAGGAAAGAATGAATCGTGTCTTTTATGTTAATCTTTTTTATTGTTTTTACTTTTTAGTAATCTTATTCCCTAGTCAATGACTCAATATTATCACTTTATCAGTATTTTGTTTTGATTTTTGAAGAATTGAGATTTTGAGTTAATATTATATCCTAAGAAGCACGGACACTGCTCCATTATGCAGTGTGTCGGGGTGTGTCGGACACCGTCACGACACGGACACTCGTCGGACACCCGTACGACACGTGTCCGACACCTCCCAGCAGGTGTCCAATTTTTTAATTATTTTTTCGGCTACGACACGGCTTCGACACGGTTGGAAAATGAAGCCGACACCTTTCCATGGCTCGACACGTTTTGGACACTGCTGGGCCAATTTTTAAAAAAAAAATTCGAATTTTTTTAAAAAAAAATAAAAGGAACTGAAACGTTAAGACGCTTCTTGCCTTCTTCTGTCTTCGTTCGTCTTTGGTCGTTCGTCTTTGGTCTCTGCATCGCCATTCTGTCTTTCGCCCGTCCTCTCTCTCGCACGCTTTGTCTTCGTTCGTTCGTCGCTGTCCTATGTCCCGGCACCGCTATCGTTCGTCGTTGTCCTCTGTCCCGGCACCGCCATCCTTCTTCGTCCCTCGTCCCGCACGGCAAGTCGCACCGCCGTCTTCTCCATCCCGGCATAGGTACGAAACACATTCCTTCTTTTGTTCTTTTCTGTTCGCCCCTGTTTTCCGGCTCCTACACCTCTGTTTTTTGCTTCTGTTCACACCTCATATGTCCTCCATGGCGAGTCTTTGCTCCTGAGACGGTCCTACTATTTTGTGGTTTCTCCTTCAATCGATTTGAAGTTTCTTGCCCTAGGTTAGTCTTACACTCTCAATTACTTTGCATTTTATTGCTACACCTGGGCATTTTCTTCTTATTATTAGTGTCTTTGTTGTTGTATTGGTGTCTTTGTTACTATTTTGGTGTCTTTGTCTGTGTTGAAGACCTGCAACACTGCCTAACTTCTTTCAGTTCTTTGTTAATTGGGTGATTGGGTCTTTGATATTATTTTGATTTTTGATGTGTTCCATTGGTTGTATTTTTTTTTTTAAAACTAAATAGTTGTAGATATGAGTGCTTCTAATTCTAGTCAAGCCAAAGCCAAAGCCAAAGAGCAAGAAGATGACACCAAACCTCTATGGAGTTATGTTACTAAGATAAAAGGTGTAGGTGGTGGTGGAGGAAACTATGAACTCAAATGTAATCTCTGTGATTTGATTTTCAATGGCTCTTACACTAGAGTAAGGGCATACTTATTGAAGATTACAGGAAAAGGAGTCAGAGCATGTCAAAAAATAACAACTGCCAAACTTGTTGATCTGAAGAAGACAGACAATGAGGCTACGTTGAAGGTAGAGAAATCAAAATCAAGATTTGTTTCATTGCCTCCAGTTTCTGATCCATCCTCAATTGATCCAAAAAAGAGAAAGACATCATCTCCTATAGAAAAGGCTTTCGATATGTATGCTAGAGAGACACTTGATGCTGAGATTGCGAGGATGTTTTACTCTTCGGGGCTTCCATTTCATCTAGCAAGAAATCCTCATTATAGGGAAGCATTTTCCTATGCGGCCGACCATTGTGTCAGTGGTTACAAACCGCTGGGATATAATAAACTAAGGACAACATTGCTTATGAATGAGAGAAGACATGTGGAGAAGTTATTGAAGCCAATTAAAGATACATGGCCTCAAAAGGGTGTGAGCATTGTTAGTGATGGATGGAGTGACCCCCAAAGAAGGCCTCTTATTAATTTCATGGCTGTCAGTGAGAATAGGCCAATGTTTCTAAAGGCTTTTGATTGTTCAAATGAGGTAAAAGACAAGGATTTCATTGCCAAGCAAATGAGAGATGTAATTATGGAGGTTAGGCCCTCAAATGTGGTTCAAGTAGTGACAGATAATGCACCTGTTTGTAAGGCAGCTGGTTTATTAATTGAGGCTGAATTTCCTTATATTTATTGGACTCCTTGTGTTATGCATACACTAAATCTTGCTTTGAAGAATATATGTGCAGCCAAGAATACAGAAAAAAAACAATGTTAATTATCATGCATGTTCTTGGATCACTCAAATTGCAGAAGATGGCATGCTCATCAAAAACTTCATCATGGGCCACTCTATGAGATTATCCATTTTCAATTCATTCAATTCATTGAAGTTGCTTTCCATTGCTCCAACACGATTTGCCTCGACTATAGTTATGCTCAAGAGGTTTAAACAATTGAAGAAAGGACTCCAAAAGATGGTCATTCGTGATCAATGGTCTTCTTACAAGGAAGATGATGTTGGGAAAGCTAAACTTGTGAAGGATACATTGTTAGATGATATTTGGTGGGATAAGGTTGATTACATTCTTTCCTTCACTGACCCTATCTATGATGTTCTTAGAAGAGCTGATACGGATGCTTCATCTCTCCACCTAGTGTATGAAATGTGGGATTCAATGATTGAAAAGGTGAAGAAGGTCATATATCGACATGAACAAAAGGAGGAGGGTGAAGGATCAACTTTTTATGAAGTAGTGCACTCCATTTTACTAGATCGGTGGACAAAGAGTAGCACTCCTCTACATTGTTTAGCACATTCTCTAAATCCAAGGTGATTAACTCAATACTTTTTTAGTTACATATTTTTTAGGATTATGCAACAAGTTTATATATAAATATGTGTGTATTTTTTTAATTGTAGGTATTATAGTCATGAATGGCTAAGTGAAGAGATTAATAGAATTCCTCCACATCAAGACATAGAACTCACTCGTGAAAGAGTGAAATGCTTCAAAAGGTACTTTATTGATGATGATGTAAAAAGACAAGTGAATGTAGAGTTTGCCAACTTCTCGGACGGAAGACAAGGTTTTGATGATCTTGATTCTCTAAGTGATAGAGGCAAAACGGATGCAAAGACTTGGTGGCTAACTCATGGTACTTTTGCTCCAATCCTTCAAAAGGTTGCCCTTAAGCTACTCGCGCAACCTAGTTCGTCTTCATGTTGTGAAAGGAATTGGAGTACATACTCCTTCATCCATTCTTTAAAGAGAAACAACATGACACCACATAGGGCGGAAGATTTAGTATTTGTTCATAGCAATCTTCGACTCCTTTCAAGAAATTCTCCACAATATCATAATGATGAAACTAAAATGTGGGACATTGGAGGAGATGATTTTGGAGCACTTGATGATTGTGGAATTCTTGAAGTTGCCAATCTGTCTCCAGATGAACCGGACCTTGAGGTTGTTTTCTTCAATGATGTTGCTCAAGAAGGGGGTGAAGGACCTTAAATAGATTAGATCCTTTCTTAGTTTTTTTGTGTAGCTTATAGGTGAAAGATATGTTGGATCTTATGTAGGAATCTTTTTGCTAAGACACAAAGTGCTTAAATTGTATAATGATGTCTCTTATTATTTTTTGTGAGACTCATTATCATTGGAAAGATGTGATGTAGTAATGCTTCAAAGTTATCTTTTGAAATGAATATTCAAATCTTATGGTGTATTGGTGTTCAGTTGTTTATATTTAAATATTAAATATATATATATAAGCGGTGTCCCGGTGTCCTATGTTTTGGACATTAGCCACTTCCCGATGTCGGTGTCGTGTCGTGTCGTAGTGTCCGTGTCGGAGTCGGTGCTTCATAGATTATATCACTTCTTTTATTCTTATGCAGCTCATTTTTATTTGTATACCATATTTATCACTTCTTTCAACCGATATGTGACTTCCGATATTTGTCCGATACGATATCTGATTTTTCACATATCGGATTTTTGGCTATCTGATATTTTCCGATATTCGATATTAACAACACTGCAAACAGGTATTCCAGTTTGTCAAAGAAAAATATGTATTGGACTTATTGAAAGAAATTGTGATGATGGGGTGCAAACCAGTGGAAACACCTGTTGATCCTAATGAGAAATTAGATTCAAATTCTAATACAAGTCCAATTGATAAGGGGAGATATCAATGATTGGATGGAAGATTGATTTATTTATCACATACAAGACCAGGCATTGCTTTTGCAGCCAGTCGTGTAAGTCAGTTTACACATTCACCTAATGAAGATCATATGAATGCAGTCTATCGAATTCTTAAGTACTTAAAGGGAACTCCTGGAAGAGGTTTATTTTTTAGGAAAAGTGAGGAACGATCTATACAAATCTACACAGTTGCTGATTAGGCAGGTTCTGTTAGTGATCAGAGGTCTACATCAGGTTATTGTTCTTTTTTGTGGGGCAACTTGGTGACTTGGCGAAGTAAAAAACAACCGGTGGTGGCCAGAAGTAGTTCGGAGGCAGAATTGAGATCAGTTACTCATGGGGTATGTGAAGTTCTATGGCTCATTATTTTTGGAAGAACTGAAAGTTGACTTCAAGATGCCTTTCAAGATGTTATGTGACAACAAGGCAACAATTGACATCTCTCACAATCCAGTCCATCATGATCGAACCAAGCATGTGGAAGTGGATAGACACTTCGTTAAAGAGAAGATAGATGACGGCACTCTACATGTTATATGTGGCTACTACTTCAGAGTAAACAGTAGACATTCTAACCAAAGGCCTTCACAAACCAGCCTTCGAGAAATTGATTAACAAGCTGGGAATGTACAACTTGTACTCACCACCTTGAGGGGGGGCGTTAGTACGATAGTTAGATTGTTAGGCAGAGTAGTTTGTTAGCCTAGCTTTATCTCTTAGTATCCTATAGTTTAGATAACAATTTTTGTTTTTATTTTATCTCTTATCTTTTATCTTCTATATATATAGCAGAATTATTTAAATGTATAAGTAACATTGTATCAGTTTCAGAATTTAATAGAAAACAGCCTATGTATATGGTTTCTTTCCTCACCTTAACTTGATCCTTGTTATTCTACCCGTTAGTCCACGCTTTGGATGTCCAGACCTGAGCATAAAGGATGTGTTGAAAGTCCCACATCAAGTAGAGATATGGCCTAAGTAGTACTTCTAAGGCTTGGACAATCCTCACCTTACAAGCTGGTTTTGTGAGGTAAAGTTAGGCCTAAAGCCCAGATTCTAAGATGGATGTTAAAACAGCTTCTCCCCATAGATACTTAGGAACTTTAGTTTTAAAACTTAAATTTCTAGTAACTTCTAGATGTTTGTGTTTTCTTTCAGCCACCTTGATTTGTTGAAGTGTATTGCTACACAAACTTTGGTGAACAATTCTTTTCTCAGCAAAAAATCCCTAACGCATTGTTAAAAAATTCTTTTCAATTATTGCTTCAAAAAAGTTTAATCCGAGTCTGAAATTGTGATTGAACCATATTATAAAAAATTTGAACACATTCTAACCATCAGATTTATCTTTCGACCAAGTGACCCTAGTATGATAATCAATAAAACTAATGAACCAACATTTTCCAGAAAAGGTTGCCACTCTAGAGGGGCCTCAAGCATCATTGTATCATGGTAAAATGATTTTGATTTTTTATAGGTTGAGATGCAAAAACAGCATGATGGTTTTTAATATGGTGTTTTGCTAATTCGAACACTAGAATTACGTAAAATCAAGGATTGATTTATTCTACCCTAAAACCTATGAAATCTGTTTTCCTAACTTATTCTGAATTTAACGTCCAAATCTTAGTTTTCCTAATGGAGAAATTTGATAGTGGATTGATTGTCACTTTATAAGTTCCTTCAAGACTTTAGTTGGCACGTGTGTTAACTTAAAGGCTGCCCGCAGAGAGATTCCAAGATCTTACTAGCAAGTTAGGAATGATAAATATCCATTCACCAGCATGAGTTGTGAATCATTGTGGATGAGAATCATACTGGATGATGATCTTAGAATAAGTATGAAGCTCCTATGAGATTACTTTGTGACAACAAGTCTGCCATTAGTATTGCTCACAATCCAGTACAGCATGATAAGACGAAGCACAGAGAGATATATAGACACTTTATCAAGAAAAAGCTAGATGATGGTCTTATAGTTGCTGAATGCGTTCCATCAGAGTTTCAATTAGCAGATGTCTTCACCAAGGGACTTCCCACAGAGCGGTTTCACGGTCTTAATTGCAGGCTGGGAATGATAGATATCCATTCACCAGCTTGAGGGGAGTGTTGTAATATATTGTATTAAATGATTTGATATTGTCAGTTATTGTACAGAATAGGAGTTTATTCTTTGGTCTATATATAATGTAATCAGTCTTTGTACAATTAAATTAAGAAATAATATTCACATTTCAGAGTTCCTTCTTTCTATAAAAGTGTTCAAATGTCTTTATTAAAATTATAATATTTTGTAATTATTATAGACTACACAGTTATTAGGGTAGATTATTTCTTACCTTATTTTTTGCTATTTCTGATGTCAATAACTATTTCTCTTTAGCCTATATAATGTAAATGTAAAAGATCATTCATTCAGTAATAGCATTTTTCAGACTTTTCAATTCATGTGTATGTATACTACGGTATTTAAGAACATCAATGGTTTCAACCTGATCAATAGCTTGGTTTGCCCCACAATCCAGCAGCTCCGGAGGTCGATCTGCTGTGAGTAAAATAAGTGGAACAAAATCTTGACTAGCCTCCACAACCTGCACGTTTTACGAATCAAAAATCTTATTTGTATCTCAACAAACTTGAGCTGCATATCCCTCAAGAGTAAAACCTAAAGAGGACAAAACTCTTTTTGAAAAAAAAAAAAAAGCAAAGCAACCCATGTTGGACCTATCTAGAAAAACCTCAAAGAGGTTCCATCCTAAAATTAGTTATTAATTATGGGATACAAATCGATAACACATGCATGAGTGGAAGACCACAAAATGACGACAAACTGAATTTCTATAATTAATAAATCATTATGCTTTCAAGATGATATATAAATTCATGTCATTTAAACAATATTAATGGAACTCACAGCAGGAAGAAGGTTTGAAACTGCAGTGCCTGATGATGTTATGACTACTGCGGGAATGTGAGATCCTCTTGCAAATCCAACAGCATGAAATGCAAGTGAACGCTCATCAAAGCAGGAAATGCAAGTGATTAACGCATGAGTTGAAGCAGCAACAGCAAGTGGGGAAGACCTAGATCCAGGTGCTACACAAAAATACTAGAAGAAATAATAAATCAGAATCTTTAATCTCGTGGTCAACAGCATATTTGAAATGAGTTATCATATCACCTTACCGTCAAACCAAGTCTTGAGCATTCTTCGATAATAAGTGATGCCCAAACAGCATTGATATTGGCACTTTCATTCAGTGAGTGCAATAATTCATTGGCATGATCCAACTGATAGTTAGAGAGACACATAAGGTGAACACTCTTCAGCCAAGTCTACTCGTGCTAGCATTGTTAAATTAAATCCCCATTGTTCTTAAAAGAATAAAAAATAAATCTGATAAATTGTTCGGGAGCAACCCTAAATAGCTTGGCTCGTGAATAAAATTCTTGTTGATTCTGTTGTAAAAAGGGACCAAATCTACCGAGGGGCTGTTTCAGAACCTTCAAAAACCATCTACCTAGGTACAAGGGAGCTGGTTTAGATGTATGGTGTTTGGTTAGCACTTAAATTTTCAAAAACTTTTTCTTTATTTAAATTGAATTTGAGATAACGTGTTCTTAAAAAGTCCAACTTCATAGTTGGTTTTTTTCGAGTTCAAATTTTTCCATACTCGTTCACTTTTATTCTCCCTTTCACGTTTAGCTAGATTGAAGGATGATTGTTGGATAAGATAAAGTGGTAGGGACCACTCGTCCATTCAAAAGTCAGTGAGAATTTCAACTCATCCTGTTTAAAATTTTGAATATTTAGAATTGTTTTTGAACCAAATTAAGCTTAACTTTGAACTAGTTCGTTTTTATATGGGCTTATGTAACTAGTTCCATCTTGTACCATTTTAAACTAGATTTGAAAGTTACCGAACACCCTCTAATGTTTTCTTCCAAATTTTCTAGTAGATAAACAAATGAATACTTAATGTATGCTTTTACAGACAAAATAACTTATACCATGTTATTTGAAACAGCAAGGGTTGCTGAAAGCCTGACACAGAATTGACTGGAAGATGGAGACTCTTTCTGCAATAGAAGTGAAGGAAATTAGAAAGGTTCAACCATTCAGAGAGTGCAGAAACATATCCAGACGGAAAAAAACAGAAATTTCAAATTAATGCAACAAAAAGAAGGACCAAATAAAATATAGAAGATGAAATTTGAACAGTAAAAACGGGATACCAGTTCCATGATGTCACCCACACTTTCTCTTCCTCCTGATGCAATAGTCTTCATGTAGACCTATCAATCCATGTAGATTAGAAACGAACAACAAACAGTCAAAACTCAACAGATTCAGCGGTCAGCAACTCCGAGTAAGCTTTTGATGGATCAAGAAAAGCTAATCACACTACACAAATATTGGAAAAGAGCATTATGCAAATATATTAATTTAAAAGACATATGAAAGCAATAAAGTAGGAAAGACCCAAAACAATTACCAAGACCTACTTACTAACATCTTTAACAATGAACAGAAGGATATAGAGGAATACAATTTTACTATACAAATCTTACCCCTTCTTACAGTGAATGCAGATAGATGCCCTTAGGCAAGAAACAGAGACTAATGCATCGATATATTTCCTAAAATACAAACTAAAAAAATATCAATGCCTTACTGCCAATACACTAAATATTCAAATAAATTTAAACAAACAAAAAGCTTGTAAGGAAAAAGTTTCCATGCATTAACATTTAACCCATGGAAAAGGAAATTCAGGAGACAAATATCAACTTACAATAGCATGAAAACAGATTTTGGAAGTTGAGTAGTTAATAATTAATTGTTGCAAGTAAAACTTACATATTACGAAAGAGATGAATTTATACCCTAGGGATAGATCTATCTTCTACCAAATTGAGTTTTCCAAGGGCAGCTCTTATGCATTTGGATTTCCATGTGTCAGTAGTGGAACAGATATGATATATAACCTGCACAGGTGAAAATATAACATCAATGACAGATACAGAAGGTAGTAGACAAAAGTGGAGCAAAAATAACATTCAGGCCCTCGGCAAAAGCCTCATACGGATCAAGAGGTAGGGGAAGAGATTTTTATTTTTATTTTTTGTCATTAACTAACTTGCCCAAAAGTTTAAGTTGTTGGAAGAAAAAACATGAATGAGTTCTATTATATCTCTAACACACCCCACACACAAGAGCCCTTTTGGGCTTAATGCGTGGGCAATGCACAGGCAAGGATTTTACAAAGAGTCCTATTATACTAATACTAAACTCCTAATCCTAATTAAATAAGGAAACAAATAGCTTGCTAAAAGAAAAAATCCCTAAGGATAAGGTAAAACTTTTAAAAAACAGAGATTTCTAAAAATAAGATACCACAATTATTCCTGAAATAAAATAACTTATCCTAATCAATTATACATCATTCTCTCTCTCACATATTTTGTAGATGTTAGAAATAATGCAAATAAATGGGGTGATTTCATAGTATCATGTAAATATAGAAAATAGGATAGCATTAATATTTTGTATTATTTTGTATTTATTACGATTCATTATAAATAGCAGAGCTCCAATGTGTAACACACATGGATTCTATCATTTGCCTTCTTGTTTTCTCTTTCTCAACATGGTATCTAGAACCTAACAAGAGGCAACCCTAATCCGCGCCTACCTGGTGGACCTACTGCCCATCAGTGAAATTTTTTCTGCAAAACCGTGTTCTTTTTCCGGTTTTGCACCCTGTTTGGTAGTCGTGTTCTCCTTCCGGCGTCCATTCTTGTCTAGTCGGCCTCTGTCAGTGACTATTTGCCGCTGTCCGCCACTCTCGGTCGCTGTCCGCCGCCGTCCGACACCATTTTCGGTCGATGACCCCACCATTCGAATTGTCGGTCGCTGATCTGTGCAACCGTCCAAACCATGCCTCCAAAATCTGCCGGACGTGCCCCCACGCACCGTTCGCACCCCTATCTCTCCGTCGCACGTGCCTCGCTTATCGTGGCGCGTGGCCGGGCGTTCCGTAGAGATGTTCCCGCCGTCGTTTCTCGCGCGCTGCACTCGTCGGCCATCCCTCGTCCCATATATGTCCTCACTTTGCAATTTGGAAAATCGTTAGTCATCCTTTTTGCACAAATAGCGTTCTTGGGACTTGTTTCTCTCTCTTCTCAGTCCAAACATGGCTTCTGTTAGTGACATACGGCCCACCCATGAAGATTTTTTGAGGTGGTTCGATGAATGTCAGCCATCGGGTCTCACTACCCCACAGACTGCCAATTTTGAATTCTTGAAGTGGTTGCAGGAGCAACCGGCCTCATGTTCCACTGTCTCTGTTGTTCACACTGGTAATTTCATAGCTTGTCTCTCCCAATCGCCTTCAATTGGTTCTTGGGTTCTTGATTCTTATGCCACTGATCACATCTCATGTAATAAATCCTTGTTTTCTACACTTTCTACCTCATGTTATTTACCTACAATCACCTTAGCAAATGGTTCCCAAACACAATCAAAAGGGGTAGGTACTACTCACCCTCTTCCCTCCTTGTTAGTCGATTTCGTACTATATGTTCCATGTTCTGCATTTAATTTGCTTTCTTTTCGCTTAACTCGCTCTCTTGATTGTGTCATTTATTTCACTAAAGGTTTTGTTTTCCTATAGGACCGGAGTTCAGGTCGGATGATTGGCATCGGATGTGATTCTAACAGCCTCTACCATCTCCCTAACCACCCTCGTATATGCACTGCCATAGATTCCCCTCTTCTGGTACATGCTCAACTAGTTCACCCTAGCCTTGCAAAAGTTACAAAATTTGGTGCCTAATTTGTCCAAGTTATCTATTCTGTCTTGTGAGTCTTGTCAACTTGGGAAACATACTAGTAGTTCCTTCCCTAGTCGAGTCCATAGTCGAGCTAAGTCTCCTTTTGCCTTGGTCCATTCTGACGTGTGGGGTCCTAGTCGTATTGCGTCAACTTTGGGGTTCAAATACTTTGTTACATTCATTGATAACTACTCGCATTGTACTTGGTTATTTTTTATTAAAGATAGGTCTTACTTGTTCTCCATTTTTCAGTAATTTTACCATGAGATAAAAACACAGTTTGGTGTTCCCATCGTACTCTGCAAAGTGATAACGCTTGTGAATATTTATCTCAATCATTTCAAACCTTTATTGCTTCAAATGGTATTCTTCACCAAACATCATGTGCTCATACCCCTCAACAAAATGAAGTTGCTGAACGTAAGAATCGCCATCTTGTTGAAACAACTAGGACTCTACTAATCCATGGCAATGTTCCTTTTCTATTATGGGGGGATGCTTCTTCTTACTGCTTGTTATCTCATAAATCGGATGCCTTCCTCTGTTCTTGATAACCAAGTACCCCATTGTGCTTTATTTCCCCATCAGCCTCTACATCCCTTGCTACCTTGAGTCTTTGGATCTACTTGTTTTCTCCATAATATTGCTACTGGTCTTGATAAATTGTCTGCTCAGTCTTTCAAATGTATCGTTCTAGGTTACCATCGATCTCAAAAGGGTTATCGTTGTTATTCACCTACTATGTGCAAGTATCTAGTCTCAGTTGATGTGACCTTCTTTGAGTTTGTTTCTTTCTTTGGACCTACTTCCACACCTGAGTCTATCTCAAACACCTTACCTCTTCCTTTTGTCTATGTTGAGTACATTCCACCTATGATGCCCCAGGTTCAAGACAATCCTGCTCCTCGTCATTTCCAGGTTTATCATCGTCAGCAGCCTCCACCTCCAGCATCGATGCCTCCACTTATAACTCCTGTGGACTCTCCTCCGACTCCACCTCCTTCTCCTGCTCCGACCCAACCTCTTGCACTTGATCTTCCTATTGCACTCAAAAAAGGTGTACGGTCCACTCGTAATCCTTCTCCTCATTATGTTACTTTAAGCTATAATCATCTGTCTTCTTCGCATTTTGCTTGTCTTTCTTCATTATCTTCTATATCTATTCCAAAGACTGTAGGTCCAGCTCTTTCTCGTCTTAATCCTAGGTGTGACTTGGGACCTTGTTCCTCTTCCTCCAGGGAAGCCAATTCTTGGATGTCGGTGGATCTTTCCAGTTAAAGTTGGTCCTGACGGTCAGGTTGATCGCCTTAAGGCACGACTAGTTGCTAAAGGTTATACACAGGTCTTTGGCTTAGATTATGGGGACACTTTTCCCCGGTGGCAAAAATGGCTTATGTTCACATGTTTTTATCTATGGCTGCTATTCACCAATGGCCTCTTCACCAACTTGATATTAAGAATGCTTTCCTCCATGGTGATCTCAATGAAGAAGTTTATATGGAGCAACCTTCTGGATTTGTTGCTTAGGGGGAGTCTTCAAGACTTGTTTGTCGCCTTTGTAAATCTCTATATGAGCTCAAACAGTCTCCTAGAGCTTGGTTTAGCAGATTTAGCAATGTTGTTCAACAGTTGGGTATGACTCGAAGAGAGGCAGATCACTCGGACTTTTATCGTCCTTCAGGCACAGCTTGTATTTACTTGGTTGTGTATGTTGACGACATTGTCATTACAGGCAGTGATCATCATGGGCATTGCTCAAATAAAACAACATTTTTGTCACCACTTTCAGACAAAGGATCTTGGTAGGCTCTGATACTTCTTGGGGATAGAGGTGGCACAATCCAAGGATGGCATTGTAATTTCTCAGAGGAAGTATGCAATGGACATTCTTGAGGAAACAGGTTTGATGAATGCTAAACCAGTTGACACTCTTATGGATCCTAATGCCAAGCTCCTACCAAATCAGGGGGAGCCACTTTCAGATCCAAAGAGATACAAAGATTGGTCGGCAAGCTAAATTATCTCACTATCACTCGCCCAGATATCTCCTTCGGTGTTAGTAATAAGTCAATTTCTTAATTCACCCTGTGAAAGACATTGGGATGTCGTAATTCGAATCCTGAAGTACATTAAAGCAACTCCAGGAAAAGGTCTTGTCTATGAAACCAAGGGTCATACTCGAGGTTTGAGATATTCAGATGCTAATTGGGCAGGCTCTCCTACTGATAGGAGATCCACTTCCGGTCTTCATTGGAGCCACCTTATCTTATGGAAAAGTAAGAAGCAGAATGTTGCGATGTCAAGTGCAGAAGTAGAATATCGAGTCATGGCATTGGTTACTTGTGAACTCATATGGCTCAAACGGTTACTTCAGGAGACTAGATTTGGGGAGGTCACTCATATGAAAGACCCACTCTTCTAAGCCACTCGTCTCCGCCATCGTACACTTTCCTTCTAAACATCGCTCGGTCATTTGCGACCCACTAACCACCACATGCGGTGGGGTCGCTGTAAATGGATCTATGTCATGCGGCTTGGATGGCTTGTGGTTTCTCTCCTCGATCGATAGTCACCATTTCTGGTTCCATTTCTTGATGTTCGGTATCAATTTCTCTTCTCCACAACCTACAGTTACCCATTCTGGTTCCATTTTTCGATCTTCAAGCATTGACTTCTACCCCACAGGCTCCATCTGCACCTCAAACCTTCTAATCAAAGCCATGAAAAATGCTTCCCAACTTTGATCTGGTTCCTCTTGGCACCAAGAACAGAACCAAAGCATGGGTACATCCACCATGCTCATGAACGCCTACTGCACTTTGTCAGACGAATGAATTTCTTGCTCAACAAAGAATCGTTCAGCTCTAGCAATCCACCAAACCGGGTTTGTCCCCGTAAAATTCGGTAACTCCCCCTTCTTGGCCCATATGTCCTCCATCTCTAGCGACACTGGCTCCACCTCGAACATCTGGCAGGTCGGACCAAACTTGCTAGGAATCTCTTTCTGAGATAGGAAAAACTAGAATCCTAAGAGATAATAGTACACACTCACAAAGAGAAAGAACACTGAAATGCTTCTTTATTGATCAAAGAACCAAAACAACACTAGAACAAGGTATACAAGTATACCCCAAAAGGAGCACTCTCCTTTTCTCACTGGAATTGCCCAGTTAAATTGATTATTCAAAGTATGCCTCTATTTCACAATAGAGGGCCTATTAATAGGTATTACATCAGCCTATTAACAAACTACGGTTAGAAACCAAGTCCAGCCCAAACCCCTTCTGTTCTATACCCGCAGACCCAAGACCCGTATCAGTCCAGATAAACCCTAAGGGGTTTACTCTTGATTCTAGAAGGATGATTCAGCATGTCAATCCCGTAGAATAAGGAAGTGGTTATAGAAAGAGGCAATCTGTTATGCAAAAGGGGATATATTGGGGGAAAAGAGAATTAGGAAGGCATGAAAGGTTTTACGTTGTGAATAGGGGTCTGGAACTGACATTCAGACTTGGGGGAGCTATAGCTCTTATATTAGGTAACTTCCTTCTTTTATCATTCAATAATACAAGAGGCAAATCATCCTTTGTCATTTTCTGCTCTTTATTTCTGTTTCTTGCTGTTTACTGATAGGAAAATCCTATCATCTGGTGCTTTCGTTGAGAGCTTTTGAGAGTGCATGCTAACAAGAATGACGACAACGATGAAACGATTGGACGCCATTGAAATGCGAGTTGCCGCCGTCGAATCGAGTCTCAAAAACCAAGAGGGATTGCTTAGGGGGCAGGATCAGATGGTGAGGTCACATGGTACGACACTGAAGGAGCATTCAGCTCAGCTGAGCTCCTTGAGGACTAGTGTCGACGAACTCACCAGCTCCCTTCAAGCGTTAATCCTCGAGGTGCGAGATGGGTTCCGGCAGCAGCGACAGCAATCTCCGACCTCCGGGTCATCATTGGAAACTGAAGCATCTCGCCTGTCCGCCAAACATGTTGAGATGCCCTCCTTCCAGGGTTGTGACCCCGTCGGTTGGGTCGCCAAGGCGGAAGCGTATTTTGCAGTCCAGAGGATGCTGCCAGAGATGAGAGTGTAGCTGGCCCAGATTTGTATGGAAGGAATGACATGGCACTGGTTCAAGGTCCTCCGAGCCTGAGATGACTTGGGAAAAGCTCAAGAGATCACTAATGGAACGTTACGGCGATCATAAGTCAGGTAACCCATTCTCTCAACTCAAGTTGTTGCAGCAAACTGGTTCCTTGGATGAGTATGTGGAGGAGTTTGAAGCCCTCGTGGCACAAATTCCTCCATTACCAAAAGACAAATACATGGGGTTTTTGTTAGGAGGAATGAAGGAGGAAATTCGGGTGGAGGTCATAGCCTTCGAGCCGCCCAACCGTCACAGGTTGATCACGGTGGCACGACCAATAGAGAGGAGGTTGAACAAGACAACGCAATCTGGTGGGTGGCGCAACATTTCCCAGTACCGTAGGCCCACCTGTCAGCCAACTCACTTCAGAGTGGGAATCGGCCCAACTCGGCCCAACCATCTACAAGGAGTGTAAATGGGCCCAACGATAGAGGGCCCAAACCTGCCCAACCAATTTCGAGCCAAATCCGTGGGGGTACCAGAAATCTATCCTACCAAGAACTTATGGATAGAAGGAGATTGGGCCTCTGTTTTAAGTGTGGCCAACATTGGAGTTCTACCCACACCTGCCCTGACAAGCACTTACGGCTCCTCATTTTTTATGGAGAGGAACCCACCGACAACAACGTCTTGGCCGAGGAAGAGAGGATCGAAGAGGAAAACGGGGAGAAGGTATGCCAAGTTCTCGATTACAGAGCCCTTGATTCCAAGGAGCTGGACGGCTCTAAGACCATCAAGCTGGAGGGAACCTTGATAGGGTACCCAATCATTCTCTTGGTTGATAGTGGCGCCAGTCACAATTTCGTGGCCAAAGAGCTGGTGGCATCCTTAGGTCTTTCCATCTCTAGCACGGAAAGGTTTTGCGTGGGGCTAGGTAACGGCAGTAAGTGCTCATCCCAAGGAGTTTGCAGAGCACTCGAGATCAGAGTCGGAAGGTACACTATGACGGTTGATGCCTATGTATTGGATCTCGGGGGGGTTGATATTATTCTGGGGGTGGCGTGGTTGGAAGCTTGTGGGACAACAACCATGGATTGGAAAAGGAAGACCATTAGTTTTGAGGAATAGGGTCACGTGATCACTCTCAGGGGTTACCACATCCAAGATAGGGTGCAGACCTCCGCTCTACAAGGGGTTTTACACGAAGCTCGATCGATAGTTTTGAGTCCTGTAACATTGAAGGTCCAGGGATTTCAAATGTTTTGCCCATGGGTCACAAGCTAGGCAAGGTATTGGACCAATTTACTGAAGTGTTCAGTGGAATGAAGGGTCTGCCACCACACAAAGCTCATGATCATGCCATTACTCTAATAACAGGAGCAAAACCCGTGAGCGTTCGCCCTTACCGATACGCCCATCATCACAAAGATGAGATAGAAAAACAAGTGGAGGGGATGCTTTCTGAAGGACTAATCAGACACAGCACCAGTCCCTTTTCGAGCCCAGTCATCCTGGTTAAGAAGAAAGACAACTATTGGCGAATGTGTGTGGACTACAGGGCCTTGAACAAGGCTACAAGTGCGGATAAATACCCGATTCCGACAATTAACGAGTTGTTGTATGAGCTACCCGGCTCCTTGTTTTTCTCAATGATAGACCTCACTTCCGGATTTCACCAATTTCGAGTTAAGGAAGCAGACATCCAATCGACGATGAACTCCGTATTTCGGCCTTTACTGAGAAGGTGTTCTAGTTTTCTTCGACGATATACTGGTATACAGCCCTACTTGGCAGGCTCATCTAACCCATCTGAGTACTGTACTGACCCTTCTCAACCAGCATAGGTTTGTGGCCAACAAGAAGAAATGTGTTTGGCCTATCCTCTATTGAGTACCTTGGTCACGTGATTTCTGCTCAGGGTGTAGCCATGGATCCTTCCAAGGTTCAGGCTGTTTTGGAGTGGCCGATGCCCAATAATGTGAAGGGGGTCCGTGGATTTCTAGGACTCACGGGCTATTATCGCAAGTTCATTCGGGACTATGGAAAAATCGCCCAGCCGCTTACTGCACTCACCGAGAAGGATGGGTTCAACTGGGGTTCAGAGCAAGCCCAAGCCTTTGAGCATCTTAAGCAATGCCTATCTTCTTCCCCAGTTTTGGCTCTTCCGGATTTCTCCAAGGAATTTGTCATCGAGTGCGATGCCTCGGGTAAAGGAATTAGGGCTGTTTTGATGCAAGAGCGGCGCCCCATCGCTTACTACAAAGAAGGCCTCGAGCGGCTGCCACCTTGTCTAAGTCTGTCTATGAAAAGGAAATTATGGCTTTGGCTCTTTCGGTACAACATTGGAGGCACTACCTGTTGGGCAGAAGTTTCAAGGTCTACACTGATCACCGCAGCCTTAAACACCTATTACAGCAGCGGATCACCACCACAGACCAGCAGTGTTGGTTGTCTAAATTGATGGGGTTTCAGTTTGAAGTGATTTACAAACCAGGGCCCGAAAACAAGGCTGCAGATGCGCTATCCAGGCAGTTCCTCCCTTCAGCAGAGCTGTCCACCATCTCCATTAGTCCCTATTGGGTGGATTTTCCCAAAATCAGAGAAGAAATTGGCACCGATGCTGAGCTGGAATCCTTACAAAAGTCCCTGCAATCTGATCCTAGTTCCTTGCCTAATTACTCTCTCCGAGATGGACTCATCTTCTTCAAGAACAGGCTGATGCTATCCAAAAATTCTGGTTTGATTCCTACACTCCAAACCGAGTTTCATGATACACCAATGGGGGGTCACTCCGACTTCACCAAAACATACAAAAGGTTGGCTGGAAGTTTCTTTTGGAGGGGTATGAAACAACACATCATGGATTATATTCGTCGATGTGATATTTGTCAGAAGAACAAGTACCAAGCCATGTCCCCCGCTGGTCTGTTACAACCCATCCCTATCTCGGAGCTAGTTTGGGAGGATATATCTATGGACTTTCGGGACTGCCTAAGTCCCATGGATTCGAAGTCATCATGGTAATTGTGGATCAACTTTCGAAATATGCTCATTTTCTGCCTCTGCGTCATCCATTTACTTCTAAGTCAGGTGGCGAGAAACTTTTGTGAAAGAGGTGGTCAAATTGCATGGTTTTCCCAAGTCCATAATCAGTGATCGTGACCCACTCTTTCTTAGCAGGTTTTGGAAAGAGATGTTTCGACTCCAGGGGACTTCATTACGGATGAGCACCCCTTACCATCCACAGACCGATGGTCAAACCGAGGTGGTGAATCGCTGTCTAGAAACCTTTCTCCGCTGTTTCGCATCGGAACAGCCTCGTCGATGGTTCTCGTGGCTTGTCATGGGCGGAATTCTGGTATAATACTTCCTCCCATTCTGCCACAAGGAAGTCTCCCTTCGAAATAGTTTATGGGCGGCCTCTTCCCTCGGTTATTCGTTATTTGAAGGGTGAGACAGCTGTAGAGTCAGTTGCTGTTGTACTTTCGGATCGTGATGAAGCATTGCGGCAGCTGAAATACCATCTTCATCGTGCCCAGCAGCGCATGAAGAAATATGCAGATGCCCACCACCGGAATGTTGTTTTTTCTGCTGGAGATTGGGTTTATGTCAAGCTACGCCCGCATAAACAACAATCCCTGGTTAGGAGAATCAATCCTAAGCTCTCTCCTAGGTACTTTGGGCCTTTCCAGATTGAATCTCGCGTGGGTGAAGTGGCCTACAAACTCATCTTACCCTCTACTTCCCGTATTCATCCGGTATTTCATGTTTCCCAACTCAAATGTTCAGTCCCAGGCAGTCTTGATGCAGTTACCTTTCCACCCGATATGGCGTTTGAGGCCACAGAAACTCCTATTCCTGAAGCGGTTCTGGCCACTAGAGACGGGAAGCGTAATGGTCGTTTCGTCACGGAATGGCTCATCCTTTGGAACTCACTACCTGTTGATGAAGCCACCTGGGAAAAAGCGGAATCCATCCAGACCCGCTTTCCTTCTTTCTGTCTTGAGGACAAGACATGTTTTGCGGAGGGTGGTATTGTTAGAAACCAAGTCCAGCCCAAATCCCTTCTGTTCTATACCCGCAGGCCTAGGACCGGTATCAGTCCAGATAAACCCTGAGGGGTTTACTCTTGATTCTAGAAGGATGATTCAGCATGTCAATCCCGTAGAATAAGGAAGTGGTTATAAAAAGAGGCAATCTGTTATGCAAAAGGGGATATATTGGGGAAAAAGAGAATTAGGAAGACATGAAAGGTTTTATGTTGTGAATAGGGGTCTGGAACTGACATTCAGACTTGGGGGGAGCTATAGCTCTTATATTCTGTAACTTCCTTCTTTTATCATTCAATAATACAAGAGGCAAATCATCCTTTGTCATTTTCTGCTCTTTATTTCTGTTTCTTGCTGTTTACTAATAGGAAAATCCTATCAACTATAAACAAACTTAACTAACTCAGCTATCACCTATACAATCAGTTACAACTTTGACCCTGTCAACTACAACTTTGACCATTCCCTCTTTCTATAATAAACTTGCAGGGTCTTTCCAACCCCTGTAGGTGGCTCCCATACATTCCTAACAGCTACATATGTAACAAGTTTGGTGCCTATGATTTATATGCTCCAGCTTGAGGGGGAGTGTTAGAAATAATGTAAATAAATAAGGTGATTTCATATTATCATGTAAATATAGAAAATAGGATAGCATTAATATTTTGTATTTATTATTATTCATTATAAATAGCGGAGCTCCGATGTGTAACACAAACAGATTCTATCATTTGTCTTCTTGTTTTCTCTTTCTCAACAGTAGATAAATATATATTTCAACAAAGTGAAAAGGTAGAAATTCAATGAGCAACAATAATGCAAGTTTCCAGACAATCCATGTCTCATCCCAATGCATTGTTCATTAAATTTGGTGTCATTAAAACACCAAAGGTTTTGCCATTTTATATTAGTATATTGATACTGACAGATAAACCAAATAAAAACCTAAAAAAAAAATAAAAGAATGGCATGCTAGGCAACCTGATTTAGAGAAATTTCCAGAGAATGCAAGGCTTCTTCAAAAGTAGAGAGGGAAAAGTCATCCCATGCAAGTGTAACTATCAGAATTGAAACACTCTCAAGCTCATCTAACTCAATCTGTCATGACAACATTCACAATTTTGCTAGCTGTGAGACCATAAGCAATATAATAACAGTGGGATCATTAGAAATACAAGGCAAAGAATAATTTGAAAGAAGTACAAGAGGAAGAAGAAAGTAAGATTTAGTTAACAATTTGCATTAAACTAATGGCAATAACACTAATAAACCTTTACCTGAGGGATGAAAAAGCAAAACGAATCATCCCCATAACTCAGCGAAACTGAATCATTATCTAAATTAATATCCATATAACCATAAGCCACTATATGGGTTGAATCAGTCGAGACATATCTGTAGACAAATATATTAATTATCCGGTTATAACTCCAAATATTAATTTAATACTTGAATTAAAAAAACTGATTAGTTTTCTGTACAAGTTATGGTTACAATATACAGACTAAGAGTATTCACTACTTCCCTAAAATAAAGCTAAAAGTGGGGTAAATAATAATCTACCTAATTATCTTACAATCTACAATAACTACAAAATATTCTATTATAATGTGGGAGGAACTGTTACAACACTTCCTCTAGGATGATGAATCAATATCTATCATTTCCAGCTTGACGGTGAGAACTTGAAACTTCTTTGTGGGTAGCCCGTCAGTCAACACATTAGCTAATTGAAACCAAAAAGGACTTCCCTACCTCGATTCCAAGCTAAAATTGATTTATGAAAGGAAATGAGTCACGAACAAGATTTGTCGCTTGACTGAATAACACTTCAAGGTAAAATTTTGGGAGGATTTAGAAGACCTAATTCAGGAAATACCGCTAGGTGAAAAGATTTTCTTAGGAGGTGATCTAAATGGGCATGTAGGGAGGGCACCTAGAGGTTACGACGGTTTTCATGGGGGATATGGCCTAGGGGAGGTAAATGGTGAGGGCAAATCTATTTTGGACTTTTCATCTGCCTTCGATCTTACTATAGCCAATACGTGTTTTAGGAAACGTGAGGAGCATCTTATCACGTACAAAAGTGGGGTGACAAGCTCTCAAATAGATTTCTTTCTTATTAGGAGATCGGATAGAAAGATTTGTTTGGACTGTAAAGTCATACCTGGAGAGAGCTTGACTACCCAACATAGAGTCTTGGTCATGGATGTAAGAGTTAAAAGGAGTGTGAAGAGAAGAGGCCACGAAAAGGTTTCAAGGATCAAGTGGTGGCAACTGAAGGGTGAAAAACAAAGGATCTTCCAACACAAGGTTTTGGAGGGAGGGTTTTGGGAGGCAAACGGAAGTGCAAATGATATGTGGGACAAGATGGCCAAAGGGATTAGGAAGGTAGCTATAGAGACGCTTGGTGAATCAAGAGGATTCGGACCTAAGGGTAAAGAATCCTGGTGGTGGGATGAAAGTGTGCAAGCTAAGGTTCGGGTTAAAAGGGAATGTTTTAAAGCTTGGTCTTTATGTAGAAATGCTGAAAATTGGGAAAATTATAAGGTGGCCAAAAAAGAGACCAAGAAGGCAAGTGAGCGAAGCTAGAACTAAAGCTTTTGACGGGTTGTACCAATCCTTAGGCACCAAAGATGGTGAGAAATCTATTTATAGGCTTGCTAAAAATAGGGAAAGAAAGACAAGAGACTTGGACCAAGTGAAGTGTATTAAGGATGAAGAAGGTAAAGTTTTGGTTAAGGAACAAGATATTACAGATAGATGGAAGAATTATTTCCACAAGTTATTTAATGAAGGATTTGAAGTTTTATCACGCTCACGGTGCTTGACATCGAGAGAGGAGGACCAAAATTACACTTTTTATCGTAGAATCCAAGAGCATGAGGTAAAAGAAGCTTTGAGAAGGATGGATAATGGCAAGGCAGTTGGGACCGAACAATATACCTGTGGAGGTATGGAAGAGTCTAGGAAATAGAGGCATTAGTTGGCTCACGAAGTTTTTTAACGAGATTATGAGGTCAAAGAAAATGCTTAGGACGAATGGAGGAGAAGCACTTTAGTTCCGATTTACAAGAACAAGGGAGATATACAAAATTGCGCAAATTATAGGGGATTAAGCTTATGAGTCATACTATGAAGCTATGGGAAAGAGTGCTTGAACAGAGACTAAGAAAAGAAACCAAAATCACCGACAACCAATTTGGTTTTATGCCCGGAAGGTCGACCATGGAAGCAATTTACTTGCTACGACGAGTGATGGAACAATATCGAAGGGATCAAAAAGATTTACACATGGCCTTCATTGATTTGGAGAAAGCGTATGATAGGGTGCCAAGAGAGGTTTTGTGGAAAGCCCTAGAAAAGAAAGGTGTTCGGATTGCCTATATTCGAGCTATCAAGGATATGTATGAGGGGGCCACGACTAGTGTGAGAACGCAGGTGGAGCCACAAAAGATTTCCCAATAACCATAGGTAGTGCACAGGGGGTCGCTTTAAGCCCCTATCTTTTTACCTTGGTCTTGGATGTACTTACGGAGCACATTCAAGAGCCAAGCACCACGATGCATGCTTTTGCATGACGATATAGTCCTAGTTGGAGAGTCGAGAGATGATATAAATGGAAGGTTGGAGACTTGGAGACAAGCTTTAGAAGCACATGGCTTCCGCTGAGTAGAAGCAAGACGGAGTATATGGAATGTAAGTTTAGCAAAAGGCGAAACACCTCTAGCTTAGAGGTGAAAGTTGGAGACCACAACATACCACAAGTCACACGGTTTAAATATCTTGGGTCTATTATACAAAATGACGGAGAAATTGAGGGAGATGTAAACCATCGGATTCAATCGGGGTGGTCGAAATGGAGGAAGGCTTCGGGTTTTTGTGTGATAAAAAGGTACCTCTTAAGCTAAAGGGAAAATTTTACCGCATGACTATTAGACCAACGATGTTGTATGGGACGGAGTGTTGGGCGGTAAAAAATCAACACGAGAGTAAAATCAATGTAGCGAGAGATGAGAATGTTATATTTGGATGAGCGGAAAAACTAGACGTGATAGGATTAGGAATGATAGCATTAGAGAGAGAGTTGGGGTAGCACCTATTGTAGAAAAGATGGTTGAATCTCGACTTAGGTGGTTTGGGCATATATGGAGGAGACCTTTAGATTCTGTAGTAAGGAGAGTGGATCAAGTGGAGGGCAATCCAATAACTAGAGGCAGAGGTAGGCCAAGAAAAACTATAGGAGAAACTATTAAGAAAGATTTGGAGGCCAATGATTTAACTGTTAACATGATTCATGATCGAACATTATGGTGCCATATGATCCATGTAGCCGACAAAAACCCACCTAGTGGGATAAGGCTTGGTTGTTGTTGTTGTTGTTGTATGATAGGAACCCAAAAAAGTAATTAAGGTCAAGTAGTATTATTAAATGAAAAAGGGAGCTGCTAGAGCTTTTACAATAAACCAAAATGACAAACCAAAGCCTATGGCTCCTACCCATAGAGAAACTCTCCTATCTATCTCAATACAATATGTGTTGGAAGTTCCATATCGCCTGCCTCAAATCCTGAGGTGCGGTTTAAATATCTGTTGGGCAACTCCACTTAATATCAATTGGTTTTAGGTTGGAATCTAACATGGTATCAGAGACAGAACCCATCTTCATGCGTATTGCCTGTTATGGCAATCTTCCTGTGTAACACCTGTTCTTGCAGACATCTATGGAGGAGGGTGTTGGAAGTTCCACATCTCCTGCATCAAATCCTGGGGTGCGGTTTAAATACCTTTTGGGGAACTCCACTTAATACCAATTGGTTTTAGGTTGGAATCTAACAATATGCATGAATGAATTCCCTCCTTTCCCATACAGTCCTATCTCCCCTCGTGCGGTAACCACATGCAACCTCACTAACTCTCCCTTGAACCCACTTTCTTCTAGAATATACTCTTCATATTATGGGCTACTTTGGATTCAAGTACAGCACCTGATTCAATTCCTGCTCAGTACCAGAGTTGGACCCGAGGGTCCTATCACTGCCCCCTCCTGGAAAACAGCCTAGCCCTCAAGGCTGAAGTGAGGAAATTGGCTTTTGAGGACAAAGTCATCTTCCCATGTTCTTCCAGCCTCATTTATCTCCCTACTAGCAAGCACCCTTTCAGGTTCTTCGTTTTCATTTGACTGGGCAAGAGTTTGTAGCAGCTGAAAGCAACTTCCTCCTGGGTCCCTTAGCTTGAAGCTTGAGGACCAAGATGCGAATTAAGTAAAAGAATTCCCACCCGAGTCAACTAAGAAACCAGATCGATAAGGAACAATAGGCTCATCCACAACGTGCTTGTAAAATATGGATGCTTTCAATGCTAGCTCCTCAATATTTAAACATCCACTGAACCCAAATATCAATCAACCTTGGGCAATCTTGAATTGAGATTTTAATGGCAGCAGCCACCTCTACTCCCTACTCCCTGAAATATGAAATTCCACTCTAAAGATTGAGAATTTCCTTGGTCATGTTTTATCTGTCCAATGAACTTATAAAAAGACCATATGATAGTTTTAAATGGATGTAGTCCATCCTCTGTTTCCAATTCATTTAAAGAATTAAAATTTGACCCACAAACCATTAGGCCCAGTGTCCATTCCATCCTTCTGAAGCTTCTTCCATTCATTGGTAAATTGGGCCAAGTATTTAGTTTTTAGCACGAGCCCACAATATTGTTTCAAGTGTGACCTTCCCCCCTCTTTATCATGATCAAGAAAGAAGACAAACTTGGGCTTGGCCCATTAGGTAAAAAAATTGACTTGTTTTTGGTATTCTCTTTTCTTCCAATCTTTCCTCTCTTCTATCTTCAATTCTGAACCCATCAGCCTTAACCCTCATCAACGGTTGCAAACCCGTACCTGGCCAGCACCCAGTGGCTACGGCAGCGCCGGCAGCACTCCGACGGTGGAGCTTGGATCATCGGCGATGATGTCCCTATGACCAGCCACCCATCTTCGACCTTCCTCCTTTGTCGGAAATCGGCCTCCCATTGCAAGCATCCATGGTGGTTTCGTCAACAGCAACCCAGTGGCTGTCGCACGTGGACTGACGACCGGCAACTCTGGCTGTGGAAGGGTCAACACAAAGGGCCTTTGTCTCGCGTCTCTGGTGGCTATATTAGTGAAGTAGGAGCTATCGGTTTGTGAACTATTTGGGTTGCTCTGGCCACGACAAACAGGTCGATGTCCCGCGGAGGTGGTGGGTTGTCCGATCTACGCGCGACTTGCCTCTCCAAAGCCATGGTTACTGCCATTTCTTGCCTTTTTTATGTCGTTTTTGTTTCGACGCAGTCACCCACACCATGGCTGTCAATGCTAAAACTACCTTCCAACGAAATATCCATTTCTGTTGGGCTCCCTGTTGTCGCTCTCTTCACTACACCTGTGTTCTTCATTTCCGATTCCTCGCTGGCACTTTGGTTCTTGGTCTTCAGCCCTTCTTCTTCCTTTTTTTTGCTCCTCCAGATGAAGAGCACCTCCTTCGCCGGTATTGTTCCCCTCCTCCGACGAACGACGGTCCCGCTACTTGGTTATTTCTAGCAATAGCCTTTGTCGGAACTCCACCAACGACAGCTTGACGTATTCCTCCAGCGCGGTAACCTTAGCCTCCAAAGCATCCATTCTATCAATCATCTTTGGTGGCATGAATGTGGGCCCATAAAATCCGACAACACTGGCTCTCCTTCGAGAATTCGGTAGGTCGGACCAATTGATAGACACCCGAAAAAGTAATTCAGGTCAAGTTGTATTATTGAATGAAAAAGGGAGCTACTTGAGCTCTTACTATAAACAAAAATGACAAACCAGAGCCTATGGCTCCTACCCAGAGAGAAACTCTCCTATCTGTCTCAACACAATATGCATGAATGAATTCCCTCCTTTCCCATACAGTCCTATTAGATCTTGATGATGCTAATAGAATCCCCCTCATATGGTAACCACATGCCATGTCAATAACTCACCCTTGGACCCACTTTCTTTCTTCTAGAACTAGAATATACTCTTCATATTATGGGCTTCTTTGGATTCAAGTCCAACACCTAACCCGATTCCTGCTCAGTACCAGAGTTGGACCTGAGGGTCCTATCATGGTATCAGAGCCTATCTAAATCTGTTATTGGGTCAAGGTCTCTGTTATTCCACCTACATTTGTCCATGCTCCAGATGTCTAGTCCTAGGCCTAAGGGGGTGTGTTGAGATCCCTGTTATTCCACCTGTATCATCCACGCTTCAGATGTCTAGTCCTGAGCGTGAGGGGGTGCATTGAGAATCCCACATCGACTAGAGATATGGTCTAAGTAGTGCTTATAAAGCTTGAGCAATCATCACCTTACAAATCGGTTTTGTGGGATCGAGTTAGGCTTAAAGCCCAAATTATAAGAAGAGCAACATTGGTAAAAGGCTGAGGTACATAAGAGGGGCCTAAGCCCTCCATGAAAAGGAAGAAGCTAGAGAGAGGGGAGAGCCCTAAGCCCTCCATGAAAACGAAGAAGCTAGAGAGAGGGGAGAGCATGTGTGGCTAAGGCATTGAGGTGATGAATGGGTTGCGAGGTGTAATCGTAAGATGGTGGTGCATGGTGGTGATACCATGCTGCACTAAGAGGAAAGGTAATTGTTTCGAAAAATTTTATAATATATTTAAGTAAATATTAAACCTTCAGATTTTTAATGAATCCCTAAAAATTATTGTTTTCACCAAACTATAGTATTGATATTCTAATCTTAATAAATATAGGCCTTCAGTTTCGGGTCATTTGGACTTCGTTTAATATTTTTCTTAATTTAGGTCCGCTAAATCATCATTTAGATCTCAATTCCTAATTAATTAATTAAATTCTAAAATAAGCATTTTAATTCCTCAAAAATTTATCTTAATTATTATCATGATTATTTTAATTATTTCCAATACATTGCAAGCAAGTAGGTGAGAGTGGGGAGGTTATTTATAGTAACCAGAGGCTGACCTTCTGTCAATGACTAATCCATCATAATCAACTTATATATCTTATTTATTCCACCAGTGGGAGTGAGATCATATCCAAGTAGGATCTCCATATGAACTTCCTTGTCCAATTTTCCATAAAGGAACGCATTTTAACATCAAACTAGTGTAATTCCCAACCAAAGTGAGTAGCAAGCGAGAATAAGATTCTCAGTGTTCATCTTTGCTACTAGAGTAAATGTCATCGATAGTCAGTTCCATAAGTCTGAATGTATTATTTTGCAACTAACCTTGCCTTATATCAATTCCAATGAATCATCAGACTGGTATTTCAAGGTATAGATTCTTTTGCAACCAACTAGCCCTTTGTCCCCTAGTCTTTCAACAACCATCCAAATTCCATCATTTTCCAATGCACTCATCTCCACATTCGTGTCTTGAACCTAGTTCTTATCCTTTAATGCTTCTTGTACTAATATTGGGATTCTAATAGAATCAATGGCTAAAATACAACTATTGTGCAGCAAGGAAAGGATTTTAAGAGTAGCAAATTGAGAAATACGGTACAAAACATTTTCCCTTTCCACGAGGAAATAAATTATTCATCTGCATAAGGCTCACATTTATTCAAAATAATGTTTAAAGTGTCAAGTTCAAGAACATCACCACTTCACATTGTGGGTTTTAAGTTGTTGTTGGACCAATTTGGGTTTTCCCTTCCTCTGAACACCAATTTTGGAGTTTTGGCCTTGACCTTGACCATTGTTTGTTCAAGTCAAGTGAGGTACCAAAAAAGATGTTAATCAATGTGCATTAAGAGAGGCAGAGTGGTAGACTCAGACTCGCGTACAAGGAAAGAAGGACTCCTGGAATTGCTCTCTCCCTAAAGTTGAGGATGATTAAAGAATGACTCATCTTCATGAAAAGTGACATCCATGGAAACCAAAAAACGATGACCCGAATGGTGATAGTATTTGTACCTCTTCTTGTTAAGAGCATCAAACACATTTGACAACATGAGGTTGAAATTTGTTGTGATGTTGTCGATGTGCATGAACAAAGGTATCACATCCAAAGACACGAGATTATAGACTCTGCATAATAGCAACAGAAGGAAAGAAAGATCATATGAGTTGGAGTGTTGGACAAGACTTACATTACCAGGAATACAAGAGGGTAATCAATTTATCAAATATGAAACTGTTAAAATGGCTTCCCACTAGTATCAGCTTTGAACAAACATTTGGAAAAGCAAAGCGCTTTGTGTCTAAACCATGCGATAAAACTGAATAGACAATTGGGACACTTTTGTTTTATCTTTCATTAGAATCATCAAATTACCCCGGTACAATCATCAAAGAACTAAACAAATCATTTTGCACCAGAGATATTATATTTAGAAATAGATGCAGAACTTCAAACATCATAATGAATAAGTGAAAAAGATTCAACATTTTTATTAGAACTGGGGTAAAAACTTACACAACGGTGTTTAGGAAACTTACAAATATAAAAATACAAGAGGCCCATCTGAAAATAAAGACAGAAACATTGACTTAATTAGAGCAGATGTCCAAGACACTTATGTTGTAGCCATATTTTAAAAGCAAGAGATTCAAAGCTGAAATGGTGATATGAAATTAACAACCTCTGACTGAGACCACCTTCACCATTGATGAGATAGTACAACCCTCTTTAAGGGCTGGAACTTCATCTGCCATGTGCCCATGTATGACCTCACCCATAGTTAAGATTTTCTTGGCTACAGAGAATACCCTTGAACCCTCTTGTACCACTAAAATCCTGGTCCTTCCCATGGAGTCTAAAGCATTTCTCCTTGGGGTGACCAAATTTCTTCCAACATGTGACTAGCGATTGTCTTTGCTAGGCTTGGATGAAGAAGAATAGGAAGAGTAAGAGCCTGGTATAGTAGACTTTCCCATGATCATGGTTAACCTATCAGTGGGTTTGTCTTGTCATCAAGCATAATAGCCCCTACAACTCTCATCTCCTAACTTTGTAGAGTTTATGCCTCAACAGAAACCAGTTATGTGCATTCATCACTGACTTTGAAAGGTCAGCTTTTAACTAAGCAATTAACTACAACAATTGATATTGGCTGTGTCCTACATGATGCTTTCATGGGCACTAATCAGAACTTGCTAGCCATATCTTCTTTTTTTTAATTTCCATCCAATTCTTTCTTATCCTTATGCCCATCACTAGCATTCTAATTCTGACAGTCACGTGTCTCCCCATCATTTCTAATATTTTCTATCAAGAGTTAATAAATACAAACTTGAATCTCTAGCCAACTAGTCAAAGATATAAAAGCTATGACCAAAAGACAACGAAAATCAGGTCGAACTAACCTTTTGATCAAACTCTGCTTTCCAAGGGAAGAATATGCAAAAGAAACAGCAGTACCAATGCCAAAAACTCCACGGCTTCCATTCACATGAAGTGACTTACACGTTGGATTGTCCATATTCTTAGAAAGAAAAATCAAAGGAAACACACCTGATGACTCCGGTTGACAGCAAAACCAACTCAACGCCTTAGGACTCGGCGGCACAGCCACCTGAACATAATCAGGCCCACATAGCAATAAATCATATAAGAGAGCATCGCTTCAAACATTTCACCATATAGAACATTTGCCAACTTCCATCTGCCTTGGATAAGCATACAATATAAACTAACGTTTCGTTTGGATTGAGAGATTTTTAAGGTAAAGAACTGGGAGAGAGAGAACCATGAGAGATTTTGGTGACTTCACTCGTTTGTTTCAACAACAAAGTGGGAGAAGATGGATTTTTTTGTGGGGCCCGCTGCTAAAAGAGATCTCCCCCTGGTAGGCGAGAGAACAAGGGAGAGAATGTACAAAGATTTAAAAAGACAAATTAACCATTATATTTTTTCATGTATAAATATATTTTTTTTGACAAGCATGTATAAATATGATATCAGAGACAAATATGTCATATGTCTTTACTGGAAAATATCTATTTCTCTCTTGCTTCTTATAATCCAAACAACATAAAAATCTACTTGTTTTCAACTCTATTTTTTCCCCTGCTTCTTTCCACTCTACTTTTTTCCTCCTTATTTCTCTTCTCATGACTTTTGCAATGTGCATGCAAACTTTATAATTTGAGTTTCGTATATTTGAATTACAATTGATTGCACATTTTTTTAACTTTGCATAACACAAATTCCTTTTAAAATATTTTTAAAATAACTCATTTCAATTCCTTTAACAATTTTGAAGGAGATGGAAGGGGTGAATAGTAGTGGAGTTGCTAGTAACGAGTGGAATGGAAAGATAACAAAAAAAAATTTGAATCCATTGTTTGGAAGTTTTTCTGTGAATGAAGCTCAAAGCCCAAATTGAAGGCTTACTTTAGAAACTCCCTATCAATGGCTATTAGCTTTTTTACCATTTCACTACATCATTAACCACTCCACTCCACCCATCCGAGAAAGTTCAAAGACATTGAGGAATAGAAAGAGATACCTGAAACCTACGGAATCCAGTGGAGCAATGAGGCGGAGCTGCCTTCAACATTTGAACAGCATCCTTAACTTTCTGAAGTCCATCCTCCAACGTTAACGCCGGAGGCAGAGTCTGCGTGACGCAATGCTCGAAAACAACTTCGCTATCCTCAACGTCGCTGGTTAGGACCACTGGGCCGTCAAACCTCACTCCTCCTCCAGCAACCTCAACCCTCCTCCGCGACAACACTCTCCGTAGTCCAGCAATAGGGAACCCTGTCGTAGTGGGAGTAGAAAAGGAAGGTAACGGAGGCGGGAGAACGAAGGACATTGCCCCATTGCTGAACCTCGCGGATTGAAATGGCGACACTGGCGAAGTCATGGATAAGGGGATAAGGAGACAACAGAAACCCAGTGAGAATGGCGCAAGCGGTGAAAGCGCCATGATAATTAGTTACTTGTTATACACTACATTACTTTTTCAGTGGGGTCCACATATTTCAAATTACATAGGCTAAATTAATATTTTGGTACATTATTTATTTTAAAATATTTAATTTGATAATATTTAAAATGTTCAAATTGATCGCTTATTTATTTTAAAATATTTAATTTATTCCCTTAGTTGTTTAATGTTAAGCAAAAAGTCATTTCTATTAAGTTTCACTATTAATTTGAATAAATTAAAACAAATAAGGAATTAAGGTGAATAAATTAAAATAAATTAGGGAACAAATTGAATAAAATATCGAAATCAAGTTGAATAAATTACAATAAATAAGGAATCAAGTTAAATAAATTATAACAAATGAGGGATTGATTTGAACATTTTAAAAATTGAGGGACCAAATTGAATATTTTAAATAAATAAGAGACCAATTTGAACATTTTAAAAATTGAGGACCAAATTGATTTTTTTTTGACACAGACCAAATTAAATATTTTAAAACAAATGAAAGATCAAAATATAGCCAATTATATATGTACTGTCATTGTAAGTTTTACACTAACATCCACTAATATTTGACATGTGTATTTTTATTTTACTAACTAAGAGCATCTCTGAGTAATATTTAAGTAACCCAAATGAGTTTCACTTTACCACATCATATGTAAGCAATCAATCATATTTTACTCCAACAATACCTATTTAAGCAATCCTTAAGCAATCCATTTTTTTTATATATTTTTTATTTATACTTAATTTTGTTTTAATTTAAAATAGCAACTCAACCTTGAGATTTGAGCAAAAATTAATTTTTTTATTCATAAGCGACACATTCTTGAGCAAAAGTAATCATGTCTTATTTTAAGTAACCCACATTGTCATATAGATCAACTCCAATGGGGAAAAATAAACAATGATTCCTTATTTACCACATAAATTTAAGAACTCAATAAACAATCCCATTAGAGATGCTCTAGGAGAGAACAATAACAAATTAACAATGATGGTGATTTGTCATGATATAACTAGATGTCTATGTAAAAAATTCTTACATTGACAATGCATAGAAATTAAACTCTTGATTAATTTTTGGCTATTAAATTATACTTTTAGTTAGTTAATAATATACAAAATTTTGGTGATGTATATATTAATCAAAGTTAATACGGTGTTAATTATAATGTTAAACATCATTAACATATCAGATATTTTAATGTTCAAAAACCAGATTTATTGTGTTAAAAAAATAACATATTTATTATTAGAAAGGCATTAAAGTAACACTCTCTTTGGGTCAACTAAAACAAGAGGAAAGAAACCTAGAGGAAAGGAAAAAAAGAAAAAAAGATGCTCGTTTGGCTTTGTTGAGAAGTGCCACAACAGTCTGCATCGTCTCACGAAGACCGTTGATTTCTGCATGAGCCACTAGATCCATTCCAATAATGGTGGATGCCATTTCAGCAGAGTAATCATATGGAGATGAAGAGGAGGGGCTAGGGTCATAAGAATTGGCAGTCGTGGTTAGTTCATAGGGAACAATTTCCAGACAGTGCCAGGGAAGAGAATAACCAGAGGAGAAAATAAAAGTAAGAACAAAGAAAATGGGGAACAAAGAAAGAGTTAAAGGAAAAACTGAGTGCAACGAGCCAGAAGGTTGTAAACAAGGAATTCTAAAAGAAGGGATTTCTAAATTTGATAAAGAAATGAAAATAGGAGAAAGATAATTGAAAAACCAAATTAAGTTAGCATCAAAATTTGGAAAATTAAAAGAGTATACTGAAAAAGGGTTTTCATAAAAAGATAAAGGTAAAATGAAAAGAAAAGAAAAGAAAAGAAAAGGGGTAAAGATAAGGGTTGGTTGGAAAGGGTAGGGTTGCCTTGATTCTGCTCTGTCTTCATATGGATATCCAATCCAGGGAATCTGATAAGAACTGAGTCTGGCGCTATATATAGGCGTCTTGAGCTTATTAAACATAGATATGCCACAGTGATGAGCTGGGTCTTGAAAGAATTGAGGCTCGGGGTGACTCATGAAAAAAGTAGACCAGTTGGGGAACTTCGGTTTCTTATGCTTCCTTGCTAGCCAAACAAACGGATTCTTGGATTTAGGATTCAGCTTTGGCTTTGAACAGACAGATCCTCGATCAGGACAGATCTTCAACACTGTATTAGCCTTCATGCAAGCAGTAGGATTCGGTATGTTTTTCCAAGAGGCTTGATTCAACCTTACTGCAGTCTGCTTAGCAACAAGATTGCTGATTGCCTTTAGATCGTCTGAGCTAAGAAGGTCGGGGTTTATTTGATCTATAGGTTGTGGTCCAGAAGAAATGTATATGAGAGGAGGGTTGTTGGTTGTGGATATGTTTCTTTGTGGTGTGGTGTGAAGAGAGGGTGAAGGGTGAGAAAGATGTGAGATAATGGAATAAAAAAAAATTGAAACAGGAACAAGGGTTTGATTTTCTTGAGGTGGTGAGGGAGAGGGTGATGATAAATGATTGGAGATGTGGTCAAGTGAGTCATGAACATTAGGTTGTGGTGATGGGTTTTCTGGAGTGAGATTCAAGTTGAAATCTCGAAGAGATAAAGCAAGTAAATTTTCAGCAATAGAAATTTGATTGTGAAGAGGGGAGTTATGAGAAGAAGAGGATGAAGATTTGGAGGGTGAGGATAAAACAATGGGTGAAGGAGGTGCTAGTTTAGATGACCTAACTGGTGAGGCAGCAGGTTGCAAAGCGACATGAATGGACTTAGCTACCTTCAGCCTTGTAGATCTTCTAACTGGTGTAGCTGCAACTGTAGCTTTCCTATTTAATTCCTTCCGAGGGGCAGCAACAGGTTTTTAAACCAGTTCCTTCTTCAAAACCTTGGAAATTGGTTGGTCATCATCATCATCAGATGCTTCTGAGATGACCAGCTTCCTTTTCACTAGAAGCTTTGGTCTGACCTTGGGTCTTCTTCTTATCATCTTCATCAGAATCAGGAATCCTTCCTGGTGGTCTCAGCTACATTTGAGAAAGGGTTCTTTCATCTATGGCAGTGGCCATATCAACCTTGCCAGTGAGGGGAATGCCCTTGATGTTCAACAGTTTAGTAATCAACATCCCATAGGTGTAGGAAGTCCTGATTTGGGGCTTTACCATCCTCAGCATGTATTTACAAATCAAATCATTGATATCAATCTTCATCATGCTCAAGAGATGAAATAGGACAAACCTATCCATCTTGTTGACATTATCACGAGCGCTAGTTCTTGGCATTACACAGTTAATCAGCAAAACATGCAAGAACCTTCCTTTTGGAATCAGCTGAGAAGCAGCTTTATTCCTAGGGTTAGATACCCCGTACAAAACCTGATGCACAGTTTCTTCACCATACTTAGTTTCCCAGTCATCTGTGAAAGCAGCACCTTGCCTAGGGCAACCAACTGCTTTCTGGATACTGTTGAGAGTGAACGAATAAGGTCTTCCATTACACTTGGTCCGAATGGAGATCTAGTTCCGGGATCATCATTTTCCCAGAATTCCTGAAGCAGTAATAGGTACACTGGTTCATTCAAAGTGAAGAAATTGACCCATTGAGAAGCTTCCAATTCGAGCATCACGTTCATGCCTCCTTTTATGATTTTGTTCATCTTGACAAATCTCCCAGGTACAATCATGGAGATCTCTTCGATGCTCATTCCCAATCGAGTACCAGCATGTACAAGTTTTTGTGAGAGTCCTTTGGGAGCCATGGATTTGGGTTTGAGAGGAAGGAAATGAAGGGTTTCGAAAAGGGTTTGTTGCACGAGAGAGAGAAAGAGAGATGGAGATAGAAAACTTATTGAAACAGTAAAGTGTTTCTGAGAGAAGACTTTTACTTTTTAAGAGAGAGGATTCAAAAAGAACAGTTGAGAATAATAAAGACAAAATGTTTTGAATTCAAAAACATTTTAGAAAATTGCAATGTAAAGTGTCAGCCATTAATCCACGTCAGCAGACGCTCTTACTCAGATCAGACACATTCCATCAAACATTATTCATTTATGAAATGCATGTTCAGATTATCTACAATACATACGAACCTATCTTCGGCTAAGGGTTTTGTTAATATATCAGCCTACTGATTTTTAGTTTTAACAAACTTAATGTCAAAAACACCTTTTTGAACATAGTTTCTTATCAAGTAATGTTTAATTTCTATGTGGTTAGCCTTAGAATGCTGTATGGGATTCTTAGATAAATAGATAGCACTAGAATTATCACACCAAATAGAGAGATATTCTTATAAACCTTGGGCTACGTCCAGTCCCTGGTTTCACCAAGTATTACACTATAACTGATCAGGTTACAGAAAGATATTTTTTGCACACCTAGCCTCCACAGGTTCAAACAAGTATTGTTTGCACACCTAGCCTCTCCAGGCTCAAACAAGTATTCTTTCAACAAGTCTCTTCAAGCTCTACAAATGGTAAGAGGTTAGTGAAGCAGCATCTTCACATATTACAATTTTGCAGATCTACCAAACAACATTTCTGTGGGTGAATAAGTATTTGAGATAGGTAAGATCGCAATAAAAACTTATCAATAAATACAAATGATTTGAGCAGAGAAGTATTATAAGAACTAAAGAGAGCTTTGAGTGCTTTTGAGAGTAATGAATGCTTGAGTAAATGTATTTAGGTGTGTATCTTCAATAGCCTTCAAAATCTTCTATTTATACTCAAAAGAGATAAATCCGTTGAGGAGAGTTCTTCAGATGAGTATTCTTTTGTTCTTCATTCATAAATGCCAAAGAGTCGTACTGTCTTGCATTTAATGTTTATGACCGTTGGTGAGCTTTAAGACAAGTTGAACGTATAGGTTGGCATAGCTTTATCAAAGTGCAGTTTGATTCAGAGCAGTGTTTGTTGCTTTTAAGACTTGGGCAGCGCGACTTTCCTTATTGTGCAATGCGGGTTTGCGACCAAGTAAAATTCACTTTGCCTTTTGCAACAAAAAGAATATCAAGCGCGAAATGATGCTTTGAGCTTTCTGAAATTGAATTTCTTTGTTCGAAACTATCAGGGAATATTCTTCGTATTTGAATATAGTTGAAATGAGGGACTTTTAGTTGATTTGCAGTCTCGGACGCATTATCGGAAATAACAAAGACTGAGTCTTTGTTTAGATGCATCGTAACACAGACGCATCATTTAGACTTTGTTTCTTTGTCATGAGACTCTTGCTTCATGATCTGCACACTTAATACACACATTAGTAGATTTCACAAGGTTCACTTAAAATCATTCCTTGTTTGGATTCATCAAAATCAGGGATGTCAAAAGATGTAGTCTTAACAGGAAATGTTGCCTAAATTTCGTTAAGTATAAGGCATTTGAATAAGGGAAGAACTATTATTAACCGAGTGTGGTAAAGGTTTCTTCTCGAATGGGATGGGTTCATACCTTGTCATAAGAAGGAGATTGATGGAGATATTGGAATGCACCATAATATATGTGTCGTTGTAGGTCACTCTGTCTATTTAAGTGGCAACAATGGAGATTCCGGAGAATCGAAAACAGATGTATCGTAAGTTGGATCGGAATAAATTTTGAAATGGCACAAAACTACACTAGAAGGGGGGGGTGAATATTGTTTTCGCAAATCAGAGTTTTTCAACCACAAAACAAAATTTAGTATAGATAAGACACTTTGTGACATACGCCTTTTTCAGCAAACTGAATAGCAGCTATTAACACTCCCCATTTAGTTATCAAGATAGTTAAATAAATTGAATAATAAAGTAAAGAGATAAGGAAAGAAAGTACTCAGAGATTTATCCCGATTCACCCATAACCTTTGGGCTACACCCAGTCCTTGGCTTCACTAAGTTTTGACGCTATAATTGATCAAGGTTACAGACGAGTAATATTTGCACACCTATACTCTCCAAGCTCAAACACAGGTATTATTTACACGCCTGGCTTCTTCAGGCTCAACAAGTATTCATGAAATAGGCCTCTTTAGGCTCATAAAGATTGATGGTTTGTTTGAAGAAAATATTTAGTATTATAATAGCAATTCTACCAAATAACACTTCAGTGAGTCAATGTGAATTTAAGATCAGGTGAGTTCCAAATGAGCTATTCTCTAGATAATTTGTAAACTTTGAGAGAAGATGATGAAAGTGGCGATAACTTTCTTCTGTTAGTATTCTCAGTATGAATACTCTTCTTTCGTATGAGGTTGCTTTCAGAGTATGTTGAGTGTTATAGCTTTTCTAGTTGTTCAACTCTTTTTCATTGTGCTCATCTCTTTTTCGTCTTCTTCGGATCTCCGACTTCTTCAATTTATACTTGATCACAAAACATCCATTGAGGCATAATTAGAGGTTTGGTTCTTTATCCTTTGGATAATAGCCGTTCTGACTTGGCAATAAATGCTAAAGAATATTGGAAATCCTTTGGTTGACCATAGGGCATAGCAGATATGCTTTCTTTGCTTTGGGCAACGTTTCTTTCCTCATTTGTACAATACTTAGAAAAGCTCAGGTTAAATAGCTTTTCTCCTTATAGCATAAGAGACGTTTTGTGTGACACCCTATACCCCGCATACATAAAAAGCATTAAAAGATAAGATAATTAAAATAAAACATGCATTGATTATTAGGAATTAAAAAAAAAAAACAACGGGTAGAGAACACCACATTGTATCAAGTCTCAAAATGCGGAAAATAAAACATAGCATAACATTAAAGAAAACCCAACCCCGATGTCACCTTACAGATCTGGTATAACCAATCCGGAAAATAACCTCGTATACAACTGAAAACAACTAACTAAAAAAACTACTGAAAATTGTAAATCCTGACTATAAGTCGTGGCTCCTCAGAGTCACTCCTCAACTGGCTGCTCATCGTCCTCTGCATAAAAGATACATGCCACAACAACAAACATAAAGATAGGGAGTAAGAAACATGTATACAAATATAATGGCAAGGAAGCAGTTAGCAAGACAAGCATACATCAAACAATCATGTTATAGCAAACAACAATATAACACATCAACATCATAATATCAACGTGTATGCTATGAAATGCAACTCTGCTCCATTACTCCGTTATGCACTTGGATCCATCTATCTCAGGAAGTCAACTTTGGAGTTACATCTCCACATTGGCCAATAAGCACCAACGCCGGTGAAATCCACCAATCCATGGGTGTACCGCTAGGATAGCCGGCGTATCTTACTCTCGGATGCGCCACCACGGTTGTACATGATTCACTTGAATCACCGCGGACGGCCGGATCGTTTTTCTCTCGGATGACCTCCCCTATGTTGAACATCCTCCACTAACATCTCCGATGCGTGAATGCATGTTCAACATAACACATAAACACAACAACCCCCTCCGCTTGGGCCCATAAGCTACCAAGATCTAACACCATCAACACCTCGACCACTCGGCTATTGAGGATTATCGTTATCTTTCGTACTCATTAATCAAACACTCTAGTCATTCTGCCCTAGAGATTTCCACCTTGATCAACAAGCATCAAGGCCCCCTTGGCCACTAGGCTACCAAGGTACCATATCATAATTAACACTCTAGCCATTAAGCACTAGAGATTACCACCTTTACCATCATGCATCAAGTCCCCCCTTGGCCACTAAGCTACCAAGGTACAACATCATCTTCTCACTTGTCTTCGGTCTTCATATTTCATTGGTATTTTATTAAGTCTTTTAAAGCCTTTGGGGTCAAACACCCCTAACTCAGCATTTCGTGTCTGTTCTGTTTTCTGTTCTAGACAGGTGAGCACGGGCATGCTGGTCCTACAGGCAAGCACGACCATGCTGCTTGTCAAGCATAGGCGTGCTCAAAAGCACGCCCAGTTTTTGGATTTGAATGGAAGCACGGGTGTGCTCCCTGTTAAGCATGGTCGTGCTCAATGGAGTAGGGTCATACTATTCTGGGCAGAAGGGTCACAGCCCCTTGCCAATTTCTTGGGGCAATTCGTAGATTCAAACCTATTGGCTTTTACTAATCCATTGATCTTCCTTTTCCTTAACATTGATTAAATATTCATGTCTTATAAAAGGGGAATTAGTCCTTTAATCTCAATTCATTTAATTGTCCCTAATCACTCATAAATCAATCCCTAGTGTTCTTGACTAAATCATTGGCATAATCCTCACTTATTACCATCGTTCAGATTTATGAACAAGGGGAACAACCTCCCTTAACTTTATTAACGGATTTAACGTTTTAACCCTACGACGTTCACAACATCAAACAACAATCAATAACCACTATAAACTCATTATAACATGGCATCAACATTCAACATGTTCATAACGGACAACATTCAATTACAAGAACATTCATACCAATATTATTCAATTAATAACAGTCATGCCAATATCATCATCACAACAATTAACATCATATAACAAATAGACATAGAGGCATATAGACATGTTATCAAAGAAAAGGGTTATGAGAACCATTCGTCTTACGCTACCCCCAAGCCTACATATTCATACTATTCCTTCGCCCCATACCTGGTATGAAGAATTCTCGTTAAACTAATGTTGTGACACCGGAAAGTGTACCGGGTCGTCGCAAGTAATAAAAATAACACGGTAAGTAATTACCGAGGTCGAACTCAGGGATTGGGCTACCAATTCTACTAATCCGCGGGAAATCCGATACGTTTGGTCAAGTTAGAGAAAGGTGGTTGAGAGAGAGAAGATTAATATCGAAATTCAATTAACAAGTCTAAATAAACTAATTAACTAAAAAATCATAAATTAAAATGTCCAAGGTCACAAATCCACCTACCCAATATGTACACCCAAGTGATGATGAATTCCTCCCTAAGTTCAATTACAATGCCAACCGGGACCCCTAAATTCTCCTAAATCCACTCTCGTGCTCATTAGGACGTATTCGACGATTGGATTAATTACTTACTAGGTCTCATAATCCTAATCTCGAATTTGGTTAATTCTTGTTCCCTATAAGGTTGCACCGATCTCCTACTCACTCTCGTGCAATATTCGATCGATGATCCCAATTCAAGTTCTAAACGCGAATCGCTGACTAGGCCTCATCGACGTTAACAAGTCAATCACGCAACACATATGATTAATACAATCAAATCATAATTGGAAAACATTTATTGAGAAAAAGGGAGAAAGACATACATCATATAGGATTCACATCGCCATGGGTGGATTCATTGTTCCCTCAGACGAGGGGATTAGTTCCTCATGCTCATAGACAAACAATCGGACATAATCTCCATAAGAAAAAGGGAGACGCAGCTCCAAAGAGAAAAGAAATTACCCTAAATGCTACTCTAAACAGTGGAAAACTACTAGGATTCGCAGCCCTCCAAAAGCTCTCCAGCCTCCTAAAGATCGATTTCCAATCTGATCTGCAACAGCCTTTAAATAGGATTCCTGATCTGCGCTCGTTCGCGAGGCGAGCAGCCTCTCGCGAGGCGAGAATTAAAATTGGCGCGCTTTCAATTTGAACTCTCGTGAGGCGAAAGTGTGTTCGCGGGGTGAGTCTTCAATTCTACGCTGTGACCTTCATCACGGCTGGGCCGTGATGGTCTCTGACTTCCAGGGTCTTCGAACTCTCGCAGGGCGATATTCGCCTCGCGGGGCGAGTCTTCAAACCTTAAACTGTCACGGGCGTGGTCTTCATCACGGCTTGGCCGTGATGGTCTCTGTCTTGCAGGTCTTCATGATTCGCGGGGCGAACATATTCTCGCGTGGCGAGACAGAATTGATGACCTTGCTGTTTTATTTGTTCTTCAGGCTCGCGAGGCGAGCATCCACTCGCGAGGCGAGTATCTCCAGAAGTGCTTTTTCCACTGCTTCTTGACTTTCCTTGACTCCCGGAGCTTCACTTATTGAACCTGAAACAACAAAAGCAACCACAAGCGTAATTCTATCCAAAATAAGCTAAAAACTACACAAAAGACATAAAACGAGTCAAAGTCCAACTTAGGAACAAAACAAGACAAATTTGGGCGAAAACGAGATTGAACTCGAATAATTTGCACAAAAACCACGGTCCATCTAGTTATAAAACTAGATAAGCCGAAGGCTTATCAAAATACCCCAAACTTAAACCTTGCTTGTCCCCAAGCAAGCTTAAAACTCAAAAACGACTCAAGACTTGGCAAGCCTAAAGGATCTAATCGATTTCGCACAAATTTCATGCAATCAAAACAGTTTTTCTCCAATGATCTCCCCCCTATATTAACGTAATCCCCACATTCATTTACTCTAAACCATTGAGAACCTATCATTCATGCCATCATTACTCTAAGTTGAGGCTCAAAGATACACACAAAGGAAGATCACCTATTTCAAACAATTGCCTTCCTCACAAGGGCTTTTAGTATTTCACTCATTCGCTCAAGTTTGTCTAGGCTATCAACTTTTCACTCACTTTCACATTCTAAGAGCGCTTCCCATGAATTTGATTTTCATCTCAAACATAGTTCCCACGAAAACATGCATGCAACATCAGAAGGTCTTTTAAAGGTTGTAATGGGGCCTGGCTCAATGTACGATATTCAAAGGATAGAGGCTAAGTCCCTAGGATCAATGAGAGCATGAAACTAATATAACACCAATTGAATTCACTCTCATACTATTCTCTTCCTTGCACTTGGTGGCTACACACCTCTTCCTTTTTATATTTATTTCTCTTTGCCCCTTTTGGCACATTTTCAATGCTTTTCATCACCCAATTATTTTTTTTATTTTATTTTTTTTTTCTCAAGCCTTCGGCCCTTACTTCCGTTTTTTATTTTTCTCAACTATGATTCATGAACTTGTAGCCACCCCAAACTTAGTTCCACAACAACACTCACAAAGCTAAAATTCCATACTCTCCTAAATCCTAGGATAGGGGAAAATCATGGTTTTTCTGAGTTAATGGCTTGTAATGTAAGGTCATCAAGAACAATAGGCTTCAAGGCTCAATGTGGCTAACTAGGGATCATTCATCAAGGTTGGTTCACTTTATGGCCAAGTAGTTAATTCAAAGAAAATTGCCTAAATCATTTGATGCAACACATAATCATGCAAACCATGAAGAGATTCAAGCAAATTCGGGAAAGTGCAACTTAAAAGTGATTCACACAATCAAAAACAGAGTTAGAGGCTCAAATCCTCACCTGGACATTTTGCAAATTGTTTGACCGAGATACGATTCCTAGTGTGTGCACCCCCTCACCCCAAACTTATCATAAATCAAGCAATCACAATAAATCTCAAAGTTCAATTTTCAATTTTTAAGTGGGGATCAACTTTTCTATTATTAGAACCTAGGGGGAAATCATCAATGGTCAAATAATTCATGCAATCAATCTACGCTCAATCTAATTAAAATCCAACAAGCTTGCCGACACACTATTCATACAACAACTCTTGATCTTCTCAAATTATTCAAGAGTGACAAACAAAAACAAACACACAAACAAAAACAAACAAAAGTTAGGAGAAGAGAGGGATACCTAGCTTGGGTTGCCTCACAAGTAGCGCTTGTTTAACGTCCCGAGCCTGACTTCTTACGAAGCATCCACCTGGATCCCATAGTCTGTGGTACAGAGGCCAAGAGATGCTCATCATGTGAGATTTTCCACCCGGATCCCATGGTTTATGAAGTGGCCCTTGGAGGAGCAATACCACTCTATTCATTATTCCACCAAGCCTGAGTGTGAAAACTCCATTGACCTCCGTACTGATGAACTCACTTCCTCTCGGGCCAAATGGTGTCTTCACGAGGAAGTGTGCCAGACAAGTGGGAGGGTCTATCTTACCGGTGTCCACACATGCATGCAAGCCAACATATTTATTTAACGCATCAAAATCAGGTTGCTTGGCAAGCATGGTGAAATCCTCTGCCACTTCATCTTCATCTTGATCTCTACCCCCTTGCTCCGGTGCCTTGTCCCTTGCCAACTCCTCTTCCTTAGGTTGCTCTTCCTCAACATGTGGCTGTTCCTGGGCCTTGTCGCTTGTCAATTCCTTTTCCTCCGGTTGTACTTCCTCAACATGTGGTAGTTCTTCCTCAACTCCCTGAGAACTAGTTACATCCCAGTCATATCCCAACACCCCACTGCTTCTAGTTGTTGTGGCATTGCATTGGTTCTTAGGGTCGTTCTCGGTATCAACTAGGAAAGTCTCTAGGGGATGCTCATTTATTTGCCTTGCGAGTTGGGCAATCTTTATCTCTAATGCCGCATTCGCCTTCTCAAATGATGTGGCCATCCTATCAATGGCTGCGTTTGTATTGATTGACACTTTCTCAAGTGTCGCACTCAACTTCTCAAGAGCCAACTCCCAAGGTTGTGGTTGCCAATTCTGTTGAGGTTGCTGTTGCCAATTTTGTTGAGGTTGTGGTTGCCAGGCTAGATCATCGTCAGCATTACTCCAAGCGAAATCCGGATGGTCTCTACTCATATCACCCCAATACTAATTCTGACTCTGATAGTTGTTCTGGGGCACGCTGTCATTATGCCATGGTTCCACATATACTGGAGGGAAGTAGAACGGACAACTCCAAGTGTCATGGTTCCCATCACAATATTCGCAACCCGGAAGCATTCCTTCGTGTACCTCGCATACAAAACAGGGCCAAGACCAAGTGGGATCAAGAAATAGAGAATAATAATATCAAATAAAATAAAAATAAGAATTAAAAATGAGAAGAAAAATAACTTAACCAAATAATCAAATTCCCTAAAATTAGTAAAACTGGTTGTGCCAATCCCCGGCAACGGCGCCAAAAACTTGTTGTGACACCGGCAAGTGTACCGGGTCGTCGCAAGTAATAAAAATAACACGGTAAGTAATTACCGAGGTCGAACTCAGGGATTGGGCTACCAATTCTACTAATCCGCGGGAAATCCGATACGTTTGGTCAAGTTAGAGAAAGGTGGTTGAGAGAGAGAAGATTAATATCGAAATTCAATTAACAAGTCTAAATAAACTAATTAACTAAAAAATCATAAATTAAAATGTCCAAGGTCACAAATCCACCTACCCAATATGTACACCCAAGTGATGATGAATTCCTCCCTAAGTTCAATTACAATGCCAACCGGGACCCCTAAATTCTCCTAAATCCACTCTCGTGCTCATTAGGACGTATTCGACGATTGGATTAATTACTTACTAGGTCTCATAATCCTAATCTCGAATTTGGTTAATTCTTGTTCCCTATAAGGTTGCACCGATCTCCTACTCACTCTCGTGCAATATTCGATCGATGATCCCAATTCAAGTTCTAAACACGAATCGCTGACTAGGCCTCATCGACGTTAACAAGTCAATCACGCAACACATATGATTAATACAATCAAATCAGAATTGGAAAACATTTATTGAGAAAAAGGGAGAAAGACATACATCATATAGGATTCACATCGCCATGGGTGGCTTCATTGTTCCCTCAGACGAGGGGATTAGTTCCTCATGCTCATAGACAAACAATCGGACATAATCTCCATAAGAAAAAGGGAGACGCAGCTCCAAAGAGAAAAGAAATTACCCTAAACGCTACTCTAAACAGTGGAAAACTACTAGGATTCGCAGCCCTCCAAAAGCTCTCCAGCCTCCTAAAGATCGATTTCCAATCTGATCTGCAACAGCCTTTAAATAGGATTCCTGATCTGCGCTCGTTCGCGAGGCGAGAATTAAAATTGGCGCGCTTTCAATTTGAACTCTCGCGAGGCGAAAGTGTGTTCGTAGGGCGAGTCTTCAATTCTAGGCTGTGACCTTCATCACGGCTGGGCCGTGATGGTCTCTGACTTCCAAGGTCTTCGAATTCTCGCGGGGCGATATTCGTCTCGCGGGGCGAGTCTTCAAACCTTAAACTGTCACGGGCGTGGTCTTCATCACGGCTTGGCTGTGATGGTCTCTGTCTTGCAGGTCTTCATGATTCGCGGGGCGAACATATTCTCGCGTGGCGAGACAGAATTGATGACCTTGCTGTTTTATCTGTTCTTCAGGCTCGCGAGGCGAGCATCCACTCGCGAGGCGAGTATCTCCAGAAGTTCTTTTTCCACTGCTTCTTGACTTTCCTTGACTCCCGGAGCTTCACTTATTGAACCTGAAACAACAAAAGCAACCACAAGCGTAATTCTATCCAAAATAAGCTAAAAACTACACAAAAGATGCAAAACGAGTCAAAGTCCAACTTAGGAACAAAACAAGACAAATTTGGGCGAAAGCGAGATTGAACTCGAATAATTTGCATAAAATCCACAGTCCATCTAGTTATAAAACTAGATAAGCCGAAGGCTTATCAACTAACGAAGATCCTAAACTTGTTCCCTCGAATGGCTCGATGAACGTTTCCAAGCCTTGGTCAACACAAAAAGGTCAACCAATTAGTTCCCAATTCACAACAAGAAAAAAGAACTAAGAAAGGGAAGAACTATACCTTTGTTAATTGGCACTAACGCGTGATTGTATTCTCTCAACTACGAACGGAACACCAAACAAGGATTGGGTTCAAATGGGAAGAATGAGAGAGGCTGTCGTCACACTTAGGATTGCCTAAAGTGCCAATTTTGAGGGTTTCACTCGTAACCCTCGCTGTTCATTGTCTATATATAGACTCTGCACCGAGCTCAGTTGTGTACCCCCCTAAGCATGGTTGTGCTTGACTTAGCGTCCGTGAGACATGCTTGCACCCGAGCACGGGCGTGCTCATGCATCAGGAAGGGATTTTTAACTTAAAAATTCCACTTAGTCCATTCTAAACCTTCATAACAAACAAGGTATACACAAAACTTATACGAAAAACGGGGTGTTACATTTTGCAGCATTGCCCTTTGTCTTTTCTTCTTTTTCTAATTTCGATAGAAGACAATGAATAAAGTAATATACTCTTTTTGAGTTTATTAATTCCTTTCTTTAATGAAAACACTTTGATCCAGATTCCAAGCAATTTCTTCATAAAGTGTTTTCTTCTTTTGAATGTTGGTTCAGTCATGAGAGATAAAGTTTAACCTCATACTTTAAAGCTTCATGTCTTTCTTGCTAGAGATATGAAACTTGAACATCCTTCAAGTTCTTCGAGTAGTTCTGACAAGTGTGAAGGTGTTGATCCTATCAGAAGTTCAGACAAATCTTATGAGTAATCAGACGCTTCTTGATGTGAGTCTTCTTGGAATAATTCAGTTTGTAAACTTGATCTATCTTCTTTCAACTTCCTTCAGAAGATTTGTGTTTGTAATTTATTGTTCCTTCAAGGAGCATTTAATCAGTGTATAGCTTTTAGAAGACTCCTTGATCTTCCTTCTTTCAAACTGAAAGGCGCCAAAGAAATCTTTGAGTAGATCATTCTTTAGTCTTTGACATAATCTTCTCACTAACAACTGATTTAATAAATGATGCACTGTCTTCATCTTTCAATCTTTGAAGATGCTAGATTAGGAGTAACACTTTGGCTTCTTGCTTCGAGCTGCTTAACACTTTTTATTCTTGCTTCTAGCTGCTTAACACTTTGGAGACAAAGAGTCTGAGATATGATATCGGCCTTAGAGCTTTAGCTTGAATCTTTCTTCAGACATATTACTTTTCATCATGTCTTGTGTTCAGATGTATATACTTATGCTTTGATCCTTTAGTATCCTTTAATTGAATTGACTTGCTAAGACAGTTTTCTTATTCTTCACAACTCAAGTAGATGATTAGCAATACTCATACAGTTCAATTAAAATCATTTGCTTAATGTTTGGGTTCATCAAAACACACGAGCTAACTGGAGTATGAGTCGGACGCATGATAGAGTCAAACGCTTTGTGACTTAACATTCTCCCATTTTTGATGATGACAAACATTTCATATGATTTTATATTGAACATAAGCAAGATATCAAAAAGATAGAAAATATCAACATGTATATAGATGCAATTTTTCTTTGTTCTTTTATTAAGGGCGTTCAGAGACTCCCCCCCTAAATTTATGTTGTTCTTTAAAAAAAATTGACTTACTATTTTCTCTTTTTCTAATCCTCATAAAACAGATTTTGTTTTATTCTTTCATTCTCTTCTACGTCTTTCTTCATAAAATCATTCTTTTATTCTTTATTATTCTCCCCCTTTTGTCATCAACAAAAAAGGTAAGTACTTTGGTACTTAGGGATATACTCTTACTGAAAGAGATTTTTCTATTAGAAACGAGAGAGAAAATATAGTGATATCAACTATCAGAGCTAACTACTATCAACATCAGAGCATATAGAAAAGAACTTCATCATGATAGATTAATCATAAATAATCAGAGAAGATCATAATGAGTCCAAGAGACTCAAATGAGTCCAAAAGACTCAATAAGTTCAGAAAACTTAACCAAAATAAACATAACCAACAAGATATAAATTTAAAAACTATTGGAGATCATCACAGAAAAGCTTTGTTTCAATCAATTCATTTTCTCAAGAATCTTGTGAAGAAGATCCATAACCACATCCATCTTTTCTTGGACACCACAGATTTCCGCTCTTGCTATCGGGTCACAAACATTTGATGGGTTCTATTCAGTTGGTTGCTCGGTTGCTTGCTCAAAGTTTTCAGGATGAGGATTTTCAGATCTTTGACCAATGTGATCATCTGGATGAATAGAATCTAGTGGGATTGGTGCCCCTTTAACCATTGTCAAATCTTCATTCATAACGTCATCATAATTATCATACCATGGTAAAAGAATTTTACTTCCAGAGGGTTCTGATGTAACTTCTGAGAAGGTAAGGGGTACTGTGGCACTCCTGGCCAAACCAGATTCAACAACTTGAGATCTACCAACAACTTCCCTTCTTCCACTTCGATTTCTTCATCAAAATCATCAGATGAATCATCGAATACAATTACTTCTAATTGATCATCCATTTCCTCATCAGAGTCCAAAAAGAAATGATATGATACTAGAACTCTAGATCCATCAAAGGGTTCTGGTGCAAAACTTGGTTCAGTGATATTAATTAGAGATGGTACAACAACTGATATGCTTGCAGAGGAGGGTCCAACAGATTCAACATTTTCAGAGAGACTTGGTAACAAGGGTTCAGACAAAACATTAAATACAGATAAGAGATTTGTACTTAGAGAATTTGTTGACACGGTGAAGGTATTAGAAACATGATATAGCTGACTATGCAGAGAACTCAGATAAGCAAACAGATACAAATGAGGTAAGGTTTCAAAAAGGGTTTCATAAAAAACATGAGTCTTACACCACAAGCTCAATCTGTTGACAATAGAGTGAGTAATGATAGTGTAAAACAGACTTTCTGTTATCCTTCTTGGAGGTAGGGGATCAACTTTGTAAATGACATACTTGATATGATGTTTTAACCAACTAATCAAGACTCTTGATCTAGCACAGCAATAGAAAAAGGTATTGTCCAGAAGGGAGACTCTATTACAATTGTTAATCAACAAAATATAGCTTTTGAAGAAGGGGTGCAGAGGTAAGGGTTTGGAGGGTCCTACATACCCGAAATCCTGCAGCGCAACAAACTCGATTCTATCACAACCTGTAGGAGTCTTCCACTTATGATATTCAGTCAATCCTGATCCCGATGCTTCAGCATCCATTTGTTCCTTGACATCCTCAAAAACAAAGCCATGTCTCTTCATGTGCTTTCTCTTTTCTTCATCTTCTTAATAAGGTCCATCCTTTGGTGATTTGAGAGAAGATACATTGGAACCGGTACATGTGAATCATTGGCTAAGAACTTCCTGTCCTTGGTAGGTTTCCTTACTGCTTCCTAAGGGACTTCTCCTATTGTTCTGATAGGTTTTGTAAGATGTGGAAACACTTCTAAGTCAAGAGGGGGTGAATTGAACTTTTAAAAAACTTTTTGAAAACCAAGATTTGTATTCCCTTTTCAAATGGTGTAGCAAGAGAGTAAATTTTCCTTGAAATTTAAGCAAGAAACAATTGTTATATCATTTCAAGAATGCACTTAAAGAAAGATATAAAATTACATAAGCTAAGAGAATGTATCATACACCAGTCATGCACTATAGTTTCATAAGCATAGAACATAAAGAATCATGCATATGATAATAAAATTTGCAAGAAAGTAAAGAGAGTAGGGATAAAGAAAGTGACACAAGTATTTTACTAGTTCGACCCACAACCTTAGTGACCAATGTCCAGTCCCCAAGAATCCTCTTGGAGAAATTCACTATGATAAAGTTTGTACAAGAGATACCACACTCCTTACAAAAGTCACTCTCCCTTGTAGGATGCCTCACCCACAAGTACCATTGATGACAACCAAATGGTGAGGTTGCCTTGTTGATGATCTTTTTGGTTGAATTCTTAACAAGTTAATGTGAAACCGATTTTGGAACCAAAATAAGAAGAAGAAAGAAAAAAAATGGAAGACGATAAGAAGATGGATGGGCGCCACAAACATGTAGTTTGATAAGCCTATGATGTTCACCACAAGAATCTTGGATTCTTGATAAGAACTAAGGTTGGATCAACCAAGAACCAAAGAGAACAAAGTCTCACAATTGGATTTCAATCTAAATTCAACATCCAAGTCGTTTATTCATGTGTTTAAGCATGTTACATATAGGGGTATGGCTGCCAACATTTGGCTTCACACTTTGTCTTCCCAATGATTCCATAACCCCCACATAACTAGCCTATTCATGACTTACTAAACTCACACTTAACTCATCCACTTAATAGTGACTTATTACCCTCTCTCTATCATTATGTACCAGCCACACTTATTTCTCAAATTAAAAGTGTAACTCCCACATAATTAACAAAACATAAAAAGTATAATAAACTCGTGTAAAATTCGTTCATAACTTCCACCATTATTTTAATCATGATAGAAGCCGAATCTAGTCAAGAGGCATGTAATATGTTTTGTAGGAAATTTCCTTAGCTTTCCAACGCACCAAAGAATGCATCAATCGGAGACCCGCAGCTCAAGATACAGCCAAAACAAGTCAGTTGGTTCACCACTAATGAAAACGAGATTTTCATCAAAGTCCTTGAATTTCTTCTTGATCCATGGTCTTCATTGGGCTCATATCATTCTTATTGAAAAGTTGACTTGCCCCCCTTGGCACATATCATACCCTCCTTCTTTAAGAAAATTTGTCCTCGAATTTATGACTTCAATCCCTACATCAAATGAAAGACATAGATGCCACATTGAAGATAAGTCAATATCAAATACATTTTTATTTATTTTCCCTACAACTTGCAATTGCCCATCTCTTCTAGGGTGGACCTTTGATTTCCTTTTATTGGGAAACCTTTTATTCTTTTTATGTACACACACCCAACCTCCGGGATCAAATGAAAATTGATAGAAACCATCAAATGTAGCAAGTAGGTGTAACACATTTCCATCTTGTACAATCCTAACACATTCATAGCCAAGGTAATCAATTATAAGATTAAGCAGAAAATTATACCTTTTGTGAAAATCTACTTTCAAGTTTACCTTTCTTGGTTTGAACATAGTCATAAAAGAAAATGTACTTTCTCTTTTTAAGCTCCCAAGAAAGTTGAGCCTCATGGACATTCTCCTTATCACAAACAAGGGATGGTTCTTTTTGAAACAAGATAATCCTCTCAAACACATTAGGATCATCATATGAAAGCTTAAAAGAATTTGCATGAATGGGTAGAGTAAGAAGTGGAATACTAGTTATCCCATCAATTATTGTTTCATGCAAACCTTTAGAGCTTATAACAAATCTCAAAATGCTAACTTTATTTTGATCAAAAGAGTATGTGAGCAGGTTAGCAAACAAATTTTCTCTAAGTAATCCAACACATTCCTCAAAATTGTTGTGATAAATCAAATGAAAATTAGAAAGCACAACAACACATTTATCAAGGAATTCATTCAAGTCTTGGTTCATAATTCTCAAATCAATCTTAGGAAGATGATAAGAGTCATGCAATTCATCAAGAAGGTTTTCATTCCTATCAAATGTAGAAGAATAACAAGACCCATGCAATTTACCAAGCATATTACCAAAATTTGTGTTAAGATATCCATGCTTTTGGGAAACCATGCAAGTTCCCAAACCATGGGGTACTTCCCTTGAGATTAGCTCTTCAATTACATCGGTTGTCTTGCAAGCTTCTATTGGAGGAACATCTTCGATTTCCTTCAAAAGAGAATCAACACAAGTAGACAAAGAGTTAGGAAAAATATCAAAACAAGCATTTACTTTTTCCACCTCACATATTGTTTTGCTCTCATCTCTTTCTTTTCTCTCACTCTTTTCTATACTCTCATCTTTTTCACATTTTTTCTCTTGATTCTTTTTCACATTTTCATCACTCTTCTTTTCACCTTTTGTTCACTCTTTTTTTTCATTTTCTCTCAAATTAGGAGAGACTTCCATAGGTTTCTTTCCATGAGCACTAGCCATGGCCTCCTTAGAAGTTGAAGTGTTTCCCTCCTTCTTTGATTTGTTATGAAGAACTCTATGGTATTGGTATGGAACAAATCTTCTCCACATTATTTTTCTCATCTCAACCCAAGTGTCTATGGGCCCTCCTCCATGTCTCCTCATTTTTTTTTGTAGTTGGTTCCACCACACAAGGGCATATTCTTTGAACTCAAGGGCGGCTACTTTCATCTTCTTGCTTTCATTGTAAGAATAACAATCAAAGACTTGTTCTATTTTTAACTCCCAATCCAAGTAAGCCTCTTGATCATTCTTCCCAATAAAGGGAGGAACTTTGATTTTGACCCCTTCAAGCCCTCTATCACGTCTCTCTCCTCTACATCCTCCTCCTCTATGTCCCCCTCCTCTAGGCCTTCCTCTTTCTCTCTCATATCCACTAGAATCATCATTGTGTTGAAGGTTGACAAGTTGTCTATCATAGTTTGCTTGCATTGCCTCCATTTGCCTTGTAAGAGCTTGAAATTGAGTAGCCATTCTAGCATGAATGGCCGCTGACCTTGGAGAAAGTGGTGGACTATCCTCATTGTTGGCCATGATTTGAGTAGAAGAATTTACTGGTTTCCTCACTGCACTCCCTCACTAGTTCACACAACGGATTTTTTTTCACTTTTTTGGCATTTTCCCCACAAAAATGTATTTTGGACACTCTTGCCTTTTTCCTCTCAAATGTTCTCCTTTAGTTCTTAGGAGAGTCAAACACAAAAACCACACAAAAATCCAAAAAACTCAAGTAACAAAAATCACAAAATTTATCAAAAAAAAACAAGGAAACAAAAGAAATGCTAGAAAAGCAAAGCTTTGGGAAAAAGGAACAAAGGAAGAAGGGAAATATTTTTTTCAAGAACAAAAATTACTCAAATAGACTTTTCTCTTCTCTTTTTTTATTTCTCAAGATTTCATGCACAATTTTTTTTCTTATAATTTGCACAATTTTTTTTTCAAACTTTGAAGAAGAGAATCACACTTGTAAACTTCTTTTTTTGAGCAAGAACAACAACCACGAAATTTTCCCTTCACAAATAGAATCAAAGTGTTTTTTTTTTTTTTGTGTTTTTGGGTTTAAAAGAAGAAAAGAAGAAAGGTAGAAGATGAAGAACAAAAACTCAGAAAATTTAACCAAAGCCTAAGTTTTGATACCACTTGATGACAACTAAATGGTGAGGTTGCCTTGTTGATGATCTTTTTGGTTGAATTCTTAACAAGTGAATGTGAAACCGATTTTGGAACCAAAATAAGAAGAAGAAAGAAACAAAATGATAGAAGATAAGAAGACGGATGGTGCCACAAACATGTAGTTTGATAAGCCTCTGATGTTCGCCACAAGAATCTTGGATTCTTGATAAGAACTAAGGTTAGCTCAACCAAGAACCAAAGAGAACAAAGTCTCACAATTGGATTTCAATCCAAATTCAACATCCAAGTCGTTTATTCGTGTGTTTAAGCATGTTACATATAGGGGTGTGGCTGCCAACATTTGGCTTCACACTTTGTCTTCCCAATGATTCCATAACCCTCACATAACTAGCCTATTCATGACTAACTAAACTCACACTTAACTCAGTCACTTAATAGTGGCTTATTACCCTCTCTCTATCATTATGTAACAGCCACACTTATTTCTCAAATTAAAAGTGTAACTCCCACATAATTAACAAAACATAAAAAGTCTAATAAACTCGTGTAAAATTTGTTCATAACTGTCACCATTATTTTAATCATGATAGAAGCCGATTCTAGTAAACAGGAATGAAATACATGTTGTAGGAAATTTCCTTAGCTTTCTAACGTGTAACATCCTAAAATTCTAACATAATTAAGTTAATAATAATAATAATAATAAATAATAATAATAATAATAATAATATTAAGTTATTAAAAAGTGTAGCGCAAATAAAATGTAAATGGGAGATTTAGTGTAAAGAAGTGATGGTATAAGGGTTATTGAAATTTATTAACTATTATAAATAATGCAAAATTATATTTATTATATATATATATATATATATATATATATATATATATATATATATATATATATATATATATGAAAAAGAAAAGAAAAGAGAAGAGTGCAGCCAAGTCTCCGTTCACGTGAATAAGCCCACATTTCATTTTGATGGAATTGTGGCTTTTGCCACAATTGATGGTTGGCACATTGTAGGCAGGGCTTTAAGGCCATTAGCCCAATGACAACCCGTAAAGAAATATATAAGCCCCAGCAGGTATATTAATAAGAAATCGGGTAGAATTTTAACTTAAAAAAAAAAATAGTCATAATAGGGAATAGAGAAGCCGAAGCTCCAGCGCCGCAGGTGGTTTCGTATTTTCGCCGGTTCCATTCCTTGCCAGTACAACCGTAACAATACAGATCCAGGAACGCCACCAAACGGGAGGGAAATTTTTAGGGAAGCACAAATCCTTATCAAACGTAATTTTTAGAGCACATTGGAGGTCTGCAAAAGGTGAGTAAGAATACTTTTTCTCACACTTTTATGGTACAATTGATTTGAAGCTGTCATATAGATTTGTTTAATTACGAAAATTAAGATTTTAGGGTGCATGATTTTTATTTGGAATTTTGAAATATTTTCACGTCACTTGATGAATTGATTTAGTGAGTGTAATTTTCTTATTATTCTATTAATGTTTGATGCAATAAAATAATAATAAAGAAAATAAATAGCTAAATAAAGGCCCAAATTGTGTACCGTGCGTGACCTTTACTGCAGTGGCATAACATTATTTATGTTTGATATTAGATGATTTCTATTGATACACTTATGCCACGCCCCTGTCAGTGAATACATGTACTATAACAAGCATAATTATATCAAGGACTTATATGTTATGGTTGTGTTTGCATTTTAAATCCTGTTATAGTGTCTATGTAATTGATGTATGGAGTTTGAGAAAATATTTGGTAGTCATCTGGGGTGACATTTGGTAGTCATCTGGGATGACATACCGTATGGTACATATGCATTAGTCATCACCTTCCGGGAAGGGGTAACGGTTGTACATTCTATTCCGGGAATAGGATGAGAGATATCATCATCTGGGATGGGATATCAATTTATTAAAATATTCACATCTGGGATGGAATATTAGATACCTACATCTGGGATGGGGAAGGCAGTGGGACGCCATTGCATGGATATGAGCTCATAGACCTTAGTGGATCTGGGATTCACACCGATTCTGGGAACCAAAGAGTCAAGTTAAGTGATTCTGGGAATCACCGAGTCATGTTAGTGGAGTTGCATTGTGTAGAGTTTGCATGGTAAATGTGATTAAATGCAATGAGATGTGACCGTTGCTGAGTTTATGAGTTCGTGCTTTAAATGCTTGACATTAATTTTATTTATATATATCATTATTTTGGAGGTTTATTATATTCAATATTTTAAAAATTAGTGGGTATCATGAATGTTTTTTAAGATTCTGTTACTTACTGAAAAAAACAACACTATTTGCGAACCTTTTTATCAAACGATTATTTTTATTCACTGGGATTATATCTCATTAAAAGTGTTGTTTTCAGATCACGAGGACGATATCACTGGAACTGGAGAGGACTGAAGACTTAGCAGATTTTCTTAGTTATTATTCTTAGCTTGGTTAGTACTTTCTTAAATAAGGAGCCGTATGTGGCTAGACGTTTTTTTTATTTATCGTTGGGTTTATTAGTAGATGCCCGGTTTTGAGGCTTGGGGTTTTTATTTGGACGTATGGATTTATTATTTATTACTTTGATACTTTATTACTATTTTATTTAATATGAGACTTTTTCCAGACTTATATAATTGATAAAATTTTTATGATTAACATATTTTAATTAAATGTATTAAAGGATTTTTATACAATTTGTTTTTGGGTTACTAATGTAACGAAGGGCGTTACACATATGGTTAAAGATTAGGTCATTTATATCAACCTTCTTAAACCGCAGAAGATAATATAAGGAAAACGTATCTGTTCTATAGATAATGTACGCAGAACCTTTTCTTGGAGTGACACACCTGGTAAGAAGCAAATGTAGAAACCTTGCCTTGGGTGTCAGATAGCGAACAAACTTGCTATCTATAAGCCAATCTTCAAACAGAGTACAGTTGACAACTTCCTTGTTTTCCTGTTCTTCCCAATCATCTGACAGATCGATTCCTTCCCTAGCACAACCAGTTGCTTTAATAATATCAAAGATGTCGAACCGGTGCCTTACTGCGTTCACATTTCCAACAACGCTGAACAAGTGTGCATGTCTTGACGAAGCGGAGTTCTTCCAAAACTCTTTGACAACGTGAGGGTAGACATTTTCTCTGGTTGAAAAGAAGTTCATCCAACCCGCATATTCTAGTTCTGGGAAAACATCCAAACCAGCATCTTTTGTCTCTTGAAACTAAACTATGTGCTCGATGGTTATCTTTCTTGCTTCATATTCTTCCATATTGGGTACAACAGTAGGGTTCGTAGTCCTTCTGGAAGCCATTTGGAGAAAGAAGATGAAGAGAGATTAGGTTTTAATAAAGAAAAGGTGAGAACTTTAGAGAGAGAGGAGTCTGAAGATGAAAGGTTTCGGGACAGGTTTACGAAAAGCACTTCGGCATTTAAGACGGTGACATGCGGAGAGAGAAACTAGCCAAGGGAGAGATAGTCTTGGTATTCTTTGAATACATGATCACGAATTTGACTGTGAACTGTTTCAGGCTTCTTGGCCTTCTATAAGAACAGACAGTCTTGTAAGAACGAACAGTCTTCTATAAGAGTGTTGCTTGATGCTATCTTCCTTTCATTTACTTGTTGGATGGATAAATCAATTTTCTTTAGTTTCCAGTGAAGATGACAATTGTTGAATATTTTGCTTTCATACTGCTAATTGGTCTTCTTCACAGTTGAGTTGATAAGTCTGAGAGATGTTGATATAGGCTTCTGTGTTAGTCAGACTTCAGACGCATTGTACTTAGTCAGCTTTGAGTCAGACACTTGTATTTAAGCTTCTGATCCTTTCATAATATTTTGTTGACTTGATCTGCTAAGATAGAATTCTTTGGCTACACGACTCAAGTAGATGATTAGCAATATTCAGATAGTTCAATATAAAATAGATTGCTTAATGTTTGAGTTCAGTAAAACACACAAGGACAACAGGAGTGTGAGTCAGACACATGATGAGTCAAACGCTTTGTGACTTAACAGGACCAAAACGAAACAAAAAAAAAAATAAAAGAAGGACCAAATTGAAACCTAAAATAAAGATAAGGGATCAAAAGTATAATTTAGCCTTTCTTTTACCAAGATAAAATATTATTTATATTTTGGGCATGCAAGGTAAAGTCACGCGAAACATTTCAACAGGAGAAAACTTAGTTAGACGAGTTCTAGACAAACTTGTCTCAGGCAGCGAGTACGTCTTTGGATGTCTTTTCGATAAACCAGATTAATCACCATTGGACGTCTACCTAAGCCTGATGTTGAATACTATTGGACGTCTGTCATGTTAGTCGTCTAGCTAGCGAATTAAGATAGTTAGCAATAAGTCTTTGGACTTCTTTCATTAGACTTGTTCACTCGTCTGATAGACATTATATGTTCCGGCACACTTAAACAACCCAGTTAGTCCATAAGCTTAACTTTGTTTTTCGAATTTAATATATTTTATTACCATCAAAATTTAAGGGTCACTAACCATAATCACTTTGGTTCCAACAGAGGCAGCTAGGGTTGTGTGTGAGGAAGAGAGGAAGAAAAAAATGATCAAGTACGGGTCGTGGGTCAAGGGTTGTGTGTGAGGAAGAGAGGAAGAAAAACATGAAGTACCGGTCGTGGGTCATGAAACGGGTCGTGCATGACCCGGTTTGGTTTTGGTTTTGGAGGGCTTCTGGTGATGGTGATTATGCTGGTTGTTAATGTTTGTTTTGGGTTGAGTTAATTTTTTTATGAATACAAGAAACCGTTTATGGTGGTCGGGTAAGCTGTGTTGAGTTAATGTTTCAGGTGTTTCTGGTCAGAAAGCACATAATGATGGAATAGGAGGTTGGCTGAAGGTGGATGAAAATGGATGCAAGGTGTTTGTAATAATGTTGTGGCTGAAGGTGTAGACAACACCTCAAAAAGTAATCCAGAACTCAAATACTATCTTTGGAGGCTCCAACATTCTTCTTATTCATGTGCATGGCTTAGGAAATGACAATGAGAAAGCGCGAGCCAAAGGGATTCAAGATCAGTAAGAGCTGGAAGCTTCCTAATGATGAAGAGAATGACACTTTTCATTAAAAAAAAATGTAATTGGTATATATTGTCAATGTAAATAATTTCTACGTAGTCAACTAATTAGAAATTGACATGTAAGTTAAAATGTTTGACTCTTATCCTAATCACCTTAAAAGTTACTCATACAAAGATTTCTAATTGTTGACAGTGTAAAACACTTTACACTAACAGTGTGTAGAAATTAAGCTCTAAAAAAAATACATCCAGAAAGAAAAATAAAAGTTATTTTTTATTTGTTAAAATAATTATGGTGCTTTTGCAAATACACAGATACAAATCCCTATATTGCAAATACAAAAATAAAGGATAGCTGTTTGACTAGTTTGACCAATATTGACATTTCAACTAATGGCAAGTGGCAAAATAAATGGATAGGATTCATTTATTTTGAGCTGCACCTATGCACCGTTTTGGGTAAATCACATAATGTGATTCCCTCACTTTATTTCATCCCCGTCATCCCTTTCACTTTGCTTTGGAAGCAAGTTACTGTGGATTCAAGACGATGCATCAAGGAATTCTAGTGAAGGAGAAGATGCATAGATCCATTTCAATGTGGATTCACTTTTGCATCATGGAATTCAAGTGAGAGAGGAGATGCATCCATTGGAGTTTCTGAGGACAGGACTGAGAAGAAAATGATGTTGAAGCAAAGCTTTTTTATATTTTAGGGCTATGTTGCAGAAATTTTTTATCTTTTAATCATTTAATTGTAACTTATGAATCGCTTCAATGAGATACGATTTGATTATACATATAACTTGTTTTTATGTGAAGTGTTTATTTATTTTAATTTGCACAAGAATTTGTTTACTAATTCAAGCTAATTAATGAAGATTAAAAATAAACTTGTTTAAAAAAAAAGTTTAGAAATAAACTGCACTATATATATAGAGTGACCTGTGTTAAGAGTAATAACAGTGCATTTCAGATAGGGATATAAGATTATTTACGTCAGCTATTTATTTAACTGAAGTAAAAGTCACACTTTTAACGTCAATTGTATAAAAAACTGACGTTAAAAATAAATATATTTTTTTAAACAAGTTTTAACGTCAGTTGTTTAAGTATTAAACAACTGACGTTAAAGGTATATAGGTTTCTGAAAAAACATTCATTCATTTGACTACTGTGCTACTTACCCATTCACCTTGGAACCTAGCTAATCCTCTTAATGATCAACTTAATTTTTTAGCAACTTACCACGCCTAGTAACTTCATCCTCTGCTCCAATAAATAGCTTCCTTCCTTCCTTTTATTTTCTGCTTCACAATATGGCTCTGCCATGGAGATTAACTTCATCACTCTTTCTTCCTATTCCTAGACTCAAAGATCTTTGTCTTAATGGTCAAACAACTTCTGAGGTTGTGTAAATCACATAACATGGGTGATAAGGTTCTGTAAATCACATAATGTGAGTTGCTCACCTTATCATCCTTCCGGAGAATCGGCTGCTACAGTTCCAAAACCTCAGCTTATGAATGACCACATTATCAGCATGTACCTCGATTCCAACATGAGTAACACCATCACTGCTAGACATGGTCACATTCGGAGTATAGTTTTCCCTTTGGCATATTTCATAAAACTCTATGATGGGATGTAGCTCTAATGTTTCGGGTGTGATAAGGGGTTCCAAAAGTGGCCTTATGCTTTGCCACACAACCTCCTCATCGAATTCTAGAAAACTCAGTCGCTCGACTCTCCTCTCTTGCTCACCCGTGAAGGGAACGAAGCCTCAACAAATGTTTAAGATTTTAAACCCTTTCAATGTAACTTTTTATAGGATTTTAAACCCTTTCAATCTTCTCAGATCGATCAGTATTACACTTCATGAATGAGATCCGGTTTGGGTTATTGATTCAACTTATACTTCGCACATATATTTTAGTTTTCAAAACAGAAACACAAAACATCAAAGCAATTGTGAAACTGAAACTTTGAGAATGGCAATGCGGAAGGGTGCGTATACTAGATAAAAAAATTATTAAAATAACCTTTAACGTCTGTTGATGTAAGGACTGACGTTAAAAGTGAAGTCTGATATTTACAAAACTGCCACCACCCCTTTTTTAACGTCTAGCTTTTGGTTAACTGACGTAAACCTTTACCGTCTAATGTATATTTTCCACTAGTGTGTCGAAATTTTTTCACTAAAACCAAACCACTTCTAAGTGAACTTGATAAATTAGGTACATTGGTACCAAATCCTCAAAATGACCATTTGAAAACTTGGAAACTTTGAAAGGCCTACTCCTCCCTTTTTACTTGATCTAGGGTCAAATACCCTATAATTTCATAATGTTGTTCTTCTTATCAAATCCTTCAATCAATCCAATACTTATTTTAAGGTGTTAAAACACTACCTTTTGGTTTTATAATGAATCTTACTAAAAAATCCTAGAGTTGGCAAAAAAAATTATGTTTGAAAATTGGTTCTTTCGTCTCTTTGATTCTTTCATCATAAAGATTAATAAATAATTTTGGAGTCACGAAACACTAAGTTAGGTATCTAAAACAGTTTTGAACTCTTAAAAATACATAATGTATGAATGCCTCTTTTTTAGCTTTTTACCAAGTTTTAGTTCTTGAAAAAATTAATTTCATTTACTTCCAAAACATCATTTTATTCCTCTATTGATATGCGCCATCAGTACAAAGATTTTTCTACAATATCATTCAATCATATATTATTATTTCATTAGAAAATTTTGACTTTTATACCTTAAAAGTTACTCATACGATTATTTATAGTTGATTGACCGTTTAAAAAATATTACATTGAAGGTGCTTGCAATTAAACTCAACTACCTTAAAAGCATATCTAAAATGATTCGTGATTAGTTGACTGTGTAAAAAAAGTTATACTGATGTTTACCAAAAAAAAAACAAAGTTATACTGGTAGTGTATCAAAATTAAGCTCTTAATTCAATTACATGTGTTTTAAAAGTGTATATTTATCTAGAAAAGACACAATTGCTAAACATAGAAAAATTGATGTATTTTTCAAGAGGAAACTTTTGATAAAGATAAAAATAGTATACCTATTAGGGGTGTCCCTGAGTACTAGACCCACGAAACCGGCCAATCCGACCCAACCCAACCCAACCCAGATTTTGTGGGTTGGTTCGGGTAATTGGGTTGGGTTGGATAAAAAGACATAGGACCCATAAAGTATAGGTTGGGCAATGGTTTCATAATTCCAAACTCACTGAACCAAACCCAACTCATATTACTTAGTTTTGTGTTGATGGTTGTTGAATGTTAGTGACTTTTACTTTTTCATTGTAATAATTTAGACTTTTAGTTGCCGGTTGTTGATGAGTTTAGACTTTTAATTCATGGTTTTTGATGTTATTTAAAGTTTTAAACATGTTTATTCATCATTTTTGAGATTTTTCCATTCCAAACCCAAAATTTGAACATTTTTGTGTTTCTTGCTAGACCCGACGACCCATCCAATCCAACCCATAAATGGTCGGGTTTGGTTGATTTGTGTTTCATAATTTATAATTTATTTTTATAAACCCAACCTAACCCACTCACCTTTGATTGGGTTGGGTATCAAAACTCACTAAACCCAACCCGACCCATGAACACCCCTCGTACCTATAATATATTCACTTCAAAAGCATTAATTATATATTATTATAATAATTTGAACAAATTCTATATTATAACTTATAGATTTTGAGTAAATTATTTTAGTTAATGTTAACGGCTCCCCTGAAATATTCAGCGAAGATTCGCCACTAACCATCTGATTTATGTATTTCTATTGTTATGAAACTTTTAATATCATGCATATTATATTGTTCTCTTCAATTATTATTTTTTCATTGTTTTTTTATGGAAATAAAGTTATTCATATATTAACTCATAAGGTGTGATCCAAGTGACTAGTAGTTCGGACTCTTTAACCATATGTCCAGGATTCGAATCCTGGTACGAGAGATACCTTAGATTACATCCCGGACACAAAAAAAAAAATTTATTCATATCTTACATGAACAATTGTTTATATACTGTAAATCATAAATTTCTATTAGTCTTTCTCATTTTTTTATAAATATTAGTCTTTCTCATTATATATTTTGTATTTTGTATTTATAACTTTTTTATTTCTCAATTTCTGTTTCTATGTTTTTTTTGAATTGTAATTCCATTCAAACGTACCTTTTTTATACTATAATTGGTGTGCTACAGTAATTAGAGGCTTTTTGTCATGTCTAGACACAGAACAGATAAAGCGATTAAATTATTCGTCACTTTTTCAAGGTGGTGCTACAGTATTCAGAGGCTTTTTGACCTGGCTATTGCTAAACACAGATAAAGCGATTAAATTATTCATATTGTAGGGCCACTCCAACAAATTGTTGCCCCACCACATAAACCGTAAGTTACTTTGTTTCTTATCAAAAAAATAAAATAAAAAAGAAAGTATGTTACTTTGTGTGAATTGGCTGAAAAAAATTAACGATTTCATTAATTAATTATATGTACAATTAATTATTTTTATAATTAATTATTTAATTGTAATTAAATCAATTTTATTTTTAAATGTATTTTGTTTAAAAATTGATTTTTAAATTTTCATCAATAAAAAAAATGATTTTTAAATAATCTATTCTCTTTGAGTCATAAAAATACATTTAAACAATATACACAAGTGGATATGAAGTTATTTTTAAAATTTAATAATATTTGTTTGATAGCTAATTTTGTATGGATAAAATAGGAAAAGTATTATTGATTTTAAAATAATCTAACAATTTTTTAAGTAATAAGTCTCAGACTTCTAACTTTGAATATTTTTTCTCGTCTAAACAGTTTTTAACGTTTGTCAAACACTGAAACATATCACAATAAGCCCAAAGCAATTAAAAAAAAGGACTATTTCTTTGTGAATTTAACTTTACCAAATATATGTTAATATCTATAATACTAGAAATTTTTTGATTACATGCGGATTTTTCTAAAAAATTTGTAGGAAACGGGTTTCATGCGAATTTGCATACATATTTCTATCCCAGTTTAATACCTATGTGGGTAATTTTTTCCTACAAATTTTAAAATTCGTAGGAAATTTTCTACAGATTTCTTGCGAAAAATTTAAATCGGTAAGAAAATATGTAAGAAATGTCAAAATTTCTTACAAATTTCCCTACGAATTTAAATTTATAGAATAAAAACTTATATATTTCTTAAAAAAATGCAGGAAAGTTCGCAGGAAATTCCAATGGCCAAAATTCACATGAAAATCCACAATAAATTTATGAACTTTTAGTAGTGATAATTTTTTTTACACAACTCAAACCAAATAAATTATCATAATAAAATCACATTTCAACACAAACATCCAAACATAAAACTTATATATTATAATTGGTTATTAAATAATCTATTTTTATCCTTAACGCAAATGCATTTTTAATGAGATGAGTTTAATTTATTTGCTATAAATAGATTGATTATTCGTAGTTTTTTATTTTAATAAAATAATATTTTCCAAACATTTTTCTTTTCATAATCCATAGTACACGTCATTATTCTTTAATTTCTATTCTCGTCCTTGTCATTTTTATGTGTATGCAACCGAATATATTTTGTCGCTAACTTTTGGTTATCAAATTGATAACTAAAAGTTTTGGTCGCAATTTGTGACGGACAATGCATTCATTAAATTAGTTGTAAAAGTGGTCTCTAAAACATAAATTGGGACAACATTTAGCGATTAAATTTATTTGGCTTAGCGACCGATCGTTTCCATCACTAATTTGTGATTGATTCAAACGACGGTCGTTGATACCATTTACGACCATCTTGGTAGCGACCGCACGGTTGCTAACTCATTTAGCGATCAAAATTTGTCAATTAGCACTACCAAAATATTCTGAATAGCGACCGAATTTTAGGGTTCGAATGCATCCGTCGCCAATGGCGACCGAACTGGTGACCGAGAGCTGCGATTCATAAGTAAGTTGTATTTATATATTGGGTTAAATATGTTTTTAGTCCCTCATTTTTTACAAAAGTTCGGTTTTAATCCCTTATTTGAAAAATGTACTTTTTTAGTCCCCCATTTTTTAAAATGTGTCGGAAGTGGTCCTTACACCAATATTTTTAGTCCCTCAATTTTGACAACCACACATTTCTTAGTCCCTCATTTTTTTACAAAAGTTCGGTTTTAGTCCCTCGTTTTTCAAAAGGAAGTGTGGTGTAGGGACCATTTCTGGCACATTTTAAAAAACGGGGGACTAAAAAAATACATTTTCCAAACAGGGGACTAAAACCGAACTTTTGTAAAAAATGAGGGACTAAAAACATATTTAACCATTATATATTTAGCGATCGAACTATATGGTCTCACACAAATTGGTCGCTAAACCAATAAGTTTTAAAGTCAAACATGTTGACCATTTGGCGACCGAAATTAGCGATCATTTTTAACACAACGATAATATTTGCCCTAATTAGCGACCAATTTCATATCGATCATTAAAGAGTGTTAAAATGAAATTAAGTTCAAGCCACTCAGCGACTGATTTGGCGAATAGATTTTTATTTTTGTGTTAGAGATTGAAATAGCAACCGAAAATTTCGGTCACTGGTAATTAAATCCCTAAAAACATGATCGCGCCCCCATTTGCTCGCCATTTCTCTGCTAATACTCCCTTCTCCCTAATACTCTCTCTGCCACCGCTCGTCCGGCCACCGTTCTGGTAAGTTTGTCTCTCTCTCTCTCTCTCGCATCCTTCTCTCTCTATCCCTCTCTCTTATCTCTAAAGCAAAAAAAAAAAAAAAAGATTCCAACTCTCTAATCTCTGAATGTAGAAATTGTGAGTTCTGAGTTGCTTGGATTGAGTTCAAAAAGTTTGGAGTGTCTCTATTGCTGGTTGAGGGTTGCTTGTAACTGTTTGAAAAATATAATATAATTATATAATTAACATAGAATTAACCTAAGAACAAGGAAAAAATAGGCATCGATTAAATATGCAATTAAATAAAATAAAGCTCAAAAATATAAATTTATCGATTTTGGTTGAGGTGTGCAAGACACTGGTCTTAAGAGTATTTCGCCACCACGAGTAGATTACCCGATGCAGTTGGTCTTAAGGCTAGTACTCTCATGGATACAATAGTCAGTTCTTGCTAGCACTGTATGTGAAATAGCAAGGACACAAACAATTGATTGGATGCTCAAGGAAACTAGGATACTCGATAATTTCACAACTTATTTTCCCCGTAATCTAAATAGTATATGCTGTGCTGCGCTCAATTTCAATCACTTCCCCTGTATGCTCCAAAACGTTTTCAATATAGTGTTGTACAAGAGACCAATCTTAGAAGTGCAAATACCCCAAAGATGAGCGTGTCAGTCTTAACTGGTTATATTGCAAAGTAAGAGAGAGAAAAAGTTGAAAGAGTTGAGTACAGAAGACTAAACCCCCAATTTGGTCATTGAGAAAAACACTCGGGTCTGAAATAGTCCCTAACCAAAAAAAACTATCCAGTTGGTCCTTAAGAATGTGTTTACCGGGACAGATTAGTCCTTCTGTCACAAATTAGTCCCTAACAATTTTTAAGTGATACCAGTAAAGTCCCTAAGAAACATGACCGTGAGCCAAATTAGTCCCTATTAACATGCACTACACATGATAGAAACACTACAAAATATGACAGAAGGACTAATCTGTCCCGATAAACACATTCTTAAGGACCAACTTGATAATTTTTTTTGGTTAGGGACTATTTCATACCTGAGTGTTTTTCTCAGGGACTAAATCGGGGGTTTAGCAAGTACAGAATTGTTTGGAAAATCTCCATCTCCCTTGACCGTGCGCAGTGTACTAATAAAGGATGAATAAGGCCGTTTTAGAACTTCATCAACGGGCTGAAACTATTGTCATTAATATAAAAAACTGAAAGCCTTAAAAATAGGAACAAAAGATTAAGTAGAAAATATAAACCGCTGTAGTCATAAACTGTCGGATTAAGTAGAAAACATAGAAGAATACAAGACTAGGCCAAAACAAAATTATTATTATATTAATATTTGGCTTTAAAGTAAATAACCAAAAATAAGATAATAATTTGGCAATCCCCCACATATTTATTTTAAAGTAAAAAAGAAAAGTGTTCCCAAGAGCTTGAGAAATCAATGCATAAGCACCAATGTCTTTGGAACTATGAACTAACATACAGAGCAAATTATCTATGACTCACTAGAATGTCGGTGAGATTAGAATCTTTATGAACCTCATTCCATTTATGAATCAGTGAACTCATCACTCACACTGATCTCTCATCCAATGTTGTTCAGCACGGTGTGTTGCTTTTCGGCCTTACACATTTACCTGGATTTTATGAGTGGCTCTAGAAAGTCTGCCCAAGTTTTCATAGAGGCGGCCCCATCTCAACACTCGTATAGGTGAATCTATCAAGTGTACAGTACAGTCAAGCACACCACTCATTTATGAGTTATAGATTCATTAAGAGTATATACTCAACTTCCAACGCTAGCTGTAGTATTACACTATCCTACACCATAGGGATGGACCATCATATATAATGGATAGTGTTTCATCAAATTGACAAGTGACTTGTTCTTACCCATATGAGTATAGACTTGTGTATTTTTCACAAACTATGTTGGGTTACCATCACTCTCAATTTTTGTATTAGACATAAGTCCCATCCCCTCCGATGTATTTTCCACTAGCTTCCTGCTTAGTGGTTTTGTAAATGGATCCACCAGATTCATTTCTGATCTCACATAATTTAGGGATATAACCCCATCATTTAGCAGCTTCTTTACACAATTATGACGTATACGTATATGTCTCTGTTTTCCATTATAAACTTTATTATTTGCTCTTGCTATTGCCGCTTGGCAATCACAATTTATACACATGGAGGGAACGGGTCCCCCATAAAGGAATATCTGCTAAGAGATTTCTTAGCCACTCAGCCTCCGGTCCTGCCGAGTCAAAAGCAATAAACTCAGCCTCCATAGTAGATCGGGCTATACAGGTCTGCTTGGATGACTTCCGAGCGACAGCACCACCACCAAGGGTAAAAATAAATCCACCCGTGGATTTAGTCTCATTAGAATCAGATATTCAATTTGCATTTGCATACACTTCAAGTACAGAAGGGTATCCCACATAACACAAACCAAGATCAATGGTTCCTCGAAGATATTTCAAAACTCTATACCAAGCATTCCAATGATCCTTGTTAGGATTATGAGTATATCTACTCAATCTGTTTACCGCATATACAATATCAGGTCTTGAACAATTCATCAAATACATGAGGCTACCGATTATTTGAGCATATTGGGTTTGTGACACACTACTCCCATTATTCTTTTTCAAGTGTAAACTAGCATCATATGGAGTACTCACGGGTTTAGAATCATAAAAACCATATTTTCTCAATATTTTCTCAACAAAGTGTTCTTGAGACATTCTAAACCCATTATTTAATTTGGTTAACTTAATTCCCAAAATTAAGTCAGCCTCTCCCAAGTCTTTCATGTCAAATTTTGATGATAAAAATTGCTTAGTCTCATTAACAACTTCTATGTTGGTTCCCAATATAAGCATATCATCAACATATAAACAAATAATAACACCATTTAAACTATCATCAAATTTACTATAGATGCACTTATCAGAATTATTCACTTGATAGCCATCTAACAACATTACTTTATCAAACTTCTCATGCCATTGTTATAGGTGCTTGCTTAAGACCATATAGGGATTTGACTAATTTACACACTTTATTTTCACTACCAGAAACAATAAACCCTTCAGGTTGATCCATGTAAATTTCTTCCTCTAAATATCCATTTAAGAAAGCTGTTTTTACATCCATCTGGTGTACTATTAAAAAGAGCTATCAATATTCTAATGGAAGAAATTCTAGCCACTGGTGAATATGTGTCAAAATAATCTAAGTCTTTTTTCTTTGTATACCCCTTAGCTTGGTACCTTGCTTTATATTTGTCAACAGAACCATCAGGTTTCAATTTCTTTTTAAAAATCCACTAACAACCTATTGGTTTTGCTCCTTGAGGTAGATCAACTATATCTCCCATGTATTATTACTCATAATTGATTCTATCTCATTATTAATAGCTTCTTTCCAAAGATGACCATCAGGAGAAGAAATTGCTTCATCTTTGGTTCTCAACAAATATATGAATATCTTGAACAATCATCAATAAAAGTTATATAAAACCTTTTACCTCCTCTGGTCATTGTAGATTTTAAATCACCTAAATCTGAGTGAATTAGGCCTAAGAGATCAGTTTCACAAAATTTTACAGGTTTGCATGGCTTCTTCGTACTTTTAGCTTCTACACATATTGGGCATTTTTCATTATTATTAGTTGACAGATCATGCAAAATTCCTAATTCTCTCATTTTCTTTATATAAGAGAAATTAACATGTCCCAATCTTTCATGCCACAAATCAATATAATCAATCAAATAAGAAGTAGACAATTCATTTTTATCAGTAATTTCAAAAACATTCAATATAAACAGACCACTACTATAATACCCTTTACCCACAAACCCCCCACATTTAGAGAGTACAACTTTATCAGATTCAAAAGTAACTTTGACACCTGCTTTGCTCAATATAGATACGGACACCAAATTGAATCTCATATAAGGCACATGGAGAACATCATTTAATGAGAGGGTTTTCCCAGAGGTGAGTTTTAAATTCACCTTTCCTTTACCAAGAACAACGATTGTCCTTGAATCGCTTAAAGTCACATGCTCCTCTCCTTCCCCTATGGTTTTATAGGAGGTAAACACATTTTTATTTGCACATATATGTGCGGTAGCCCCAGAGTCTACCACCCATGATGTCTCATTCATCTCAAATATACTCTCAGAAACAACACCCACAATTACATCATCTGTTTCAACTAAATTAGAGTGACATATTGGTTGTTTCTTCTACCGTATCTACATTGAGCAATATGGTGACCACAAAGGTATTTCATCAAGGTAGTGAACATAGTCATATTTTTATGTTATACACTAGGTGATATTTTTTTTTAAAAAAAATTTTCACAAAAATTTAGCAATTCAGAGAGACAATAAAATACCAGCAACAACTATATATTAATTCTATGTTGAAGAAAATACTCTTAAGATTGTTAGAAAAATATAATAGAATTATATAATTAACATAGAATTAACCTAAGAACAAGAAAAAAATAGGCAGCAACTAAATATGCAATTAAATAAAATAAAGCTCAAAAAGATAAACTTATCGATTTTGGCTGAGGTGTGCAAGACACTGGGCTTAAGCTTAAGAGTATTTCACCACCACGAGTAGATTATCCGGTGCAGTTGATCTCAAGGTTAGTACTCTCCTGGATACAATAGTAACTTATTGCTAGCATTACACATGAAATAACAAGAACACAGGAACAACTGATTGGATGCTAATGGGAACTAGGATACTCAATAATTTTACAACTTATTTTCCCCGTAATCTATATAGTATTTGCTGTGCTGCGCTCAATTTCAATCACTTCCCCTGTATGCTCCAAAACGTTTTCAATATAGTGTTGTATAAGAGACCAATCTTAGAAGTGCAAATACCCCAAAGATGAGCGTGTCTGTCTTAACTCTTAACTGGTTATAGTGCAAAGTAAGAGAGAGAAAAAGTTGAAAGAGTTGAGTACAGAATTGTTTAGAAAATCTCCATCTCCCTTGACCGTGTACAGTGTTCTAATAAATGATGGATATGACCGTTTTAGAACTTCATCAACGGGCTGAAATTATTGTCATTAATATAAAAAACTGAAAGCCTTAAAAATAGGAACAAAAGATTAAGTAGAAAATATAAACCGCTGTAGTCATAAATTGTGGGATTAAGTAGAAAACATAACTGTTGAAGAAATATAAGACTAGGCCAAGACAAAATTATTATTATATTAATATTTGGCTTTAAAATAAATGACCAAAAATAAGATAATAATTTAGCAGTAACCCGTGTCATCAACAATTACTCATTGGAGTTTTTGTTTGGCAATTTATCTTCAACTACTTTGTTTTTCTGTATTGAGAAGCCTAAAAATGATGTAAATTAGAGATAATTTTCTTAACAGCTTGTATCATGTTTCCGGACTGATTTATATGCTCGAATGATCATAGTATTGGGTTGTAATAGTTGTGATATGTTATGTCAACTGTTTGTTGAAAAGAATGACTTGAGATTGCTGTGAAAACCTGGTTACATCTTTTTGGTTGGTCTGTTACGCTAAGATTTGAGTTTACTCTCACCTGTACTAATTTTATGCTCTTCAAGATGATTTAGAAATCTCATTTTAATGTTCTGTGTTATAAGAACATTATGAGTCTTTGAGTGTACAATGTGTATCTAGTAAAAATTGTTAAATTTGTTAAAATCTAGTTTAGAGATGCATTCACTGTCATGTTTAGCTTTTAAACATGTGAAATGTTGGCTGGTGAGATTGAATTTGTTCACTGAAAGTGGTTTGGTTTGGAATTTAATTGCTTGATTGTGTATTAAACATACCACTGTGGGTCTCCTCCTTTTTATTTCAGTGCTCCCTCCCTCCCTCTACTTCGGCGACAACTTCGTTTCCCACTACTCCGGCGTCTCCACCGGTAAGATGCTCACCACCACTGTAATTTTTTTTAGGGTTTGTATTTGCTTCATTGTTTTGCATTGTTTCAAGTCTCCTTTACATCATTCGGTCTCTGCCTCCTCCCTACAAGCAGCTCATTCGGTCCCTTTGGTAACTCATCTTCTCTGTTTTTTTTTTGTTTTTTGTTTTATTTGCATTTTAGTTTGTTGGGTTCTCTATTCAGGTTGGTAGAGTTTCTGTTCCCATTCACCGAGACTGTGTAAGACAATTCATTGTTTCTAAAAATTCTTACTTTTGGCTCCAAGGATCTAAATTGGGATATGATTGTCTAATTGGTCAAATTTCTGGTATGCACTAGTGTTTGACATAACAAAACTGTAGCATCAAACTCCATGTCAATATCGTTTTCCAATTGAAAGTTATGTGAATTTGAAGTTGAACATAAAATAGTTTTTTTTGCATATTTTACCTTTTGATTTCTTTAAGGAGATTTAGCTTACCTTATTGTGTTTTTATTCTTTCTTGTTTGCGCATAGAATTGTAGTTATTTTCGTGTATGTCTTATCACTCTCCCTCATTGCCTATCAGATTTACCGGTCTCTTTATATTCGACTTCTCTTCGGTGAGGTAAGTCAAATATTATATCTCATTAATTCCTTGTTGTTGCTAGTGGTGTTTGAGTATTTTTCTTCAATTTAATAGCTTCTGATTGTGTGGTCCCTGTTAACACCTCGTTCTTCGTATAAATGTTTTTATGTATGTCTTATTTGTTTGGAAGGTTAGAGTGGGCTAAGTGGGGATTTTAAGTTAAAAATCCCTTCCTGATGCATGAGCACGCTCGTGCTCATGTGTCAGCACGCCCGTGCTTGATGCACGTGTCTTGTGGCTGTCAGAGCCACAAGCACGACCGTGCTTGTTAGGGAGCACGATCGAGCTCAAGTGCAAATGTGTCTCGTTGACGCTAAGTGGAGCACGACCGTGCTCAACAGGGAGCACGACCGTACTCGGGTCAGAGTCTATATATAGACAATGAGCAGCGAGGGTTACGAGTGAAACCCTCAAAATTGGCATTTTAGGCAATCCTAAGTGTGACTAGCCTCTCTCATTCTACCCCTTTGAACCCAATCCTTGTTTGGTGTTCTGTTCGTTAGTGATAGAATACATTCACGCGCTAGTGCCAATTAGCAAAGGTAATGGTCTTCCCCTCTTCTGTTTCCTTTCAATTTCATGAATTGGGAACTAATGGGTTAACCCTGTTTGTGTTAACCAAGGCTTAGGATCGTTCGTCGAGCCATTCGAGGGAGCCGGTTTAGGAGCGTCTTCAGTTTAACGGGAATTCTTCATACCAAGTATGGGGAGAAGAAATAGTATGAGTATGTAGGCTTGGGGGTAGCATAAGACGAAGGGTTTTCATAACCCTTTATGTTTGATAAAGAGTTGTATGCCTATATGCCTAATTGTTATTTGATGTTAAACTGTTTGTTGTTATGATGTTGGCATGACTGTTAGTAATTGTTTACTGATGTCTGTTATGTTCATATTGATGTAAGGATGACATGATTGAGTTGCTCCATCATAATTATGATATTGTGATATATTGGCTGTTATTTGGTATTATGAACGTGTGGCGTAAATATAATAAAACTGGTAAACAATCTTAAGGGAGGTTGTTCCCCTTGTTCATAAGACTGAATGATAGTAATGAGTGAGGATTATGCCAATGGCTTAGTCAAATACCTTAGGGATTAATCTTGAGCGATTAGGGACAATTAATGGAACGAAACTAGGGGATTAATTCCCCCTTTAATTATAAGACATGAACGTTTAATTAACACCAACGAAACTGATGATCAATGGATTAGTAAGAACCCTTAGGATTGAATCTGAATTGTTCCCAAGAATTGGCAAAGGGTCTGTGACCCTTCTGCCCAGACCAGCAGGGCATGCACTCGAGCACGCCCGTGCTCAACAGGGAGCACACCCGTGCTCCCATTCAAACCCATAACTGGGCGCGCTACTTAAGCACACCAGTGCTCAATAGTCAACACGACCGTGCTTGACTGTGAGCTCAGCACGACCATGCTGAAGGGTGAGCACGCCATGCTCACCTATGCATAACAGAAACCAGAATGTTGCTGAAGCAGGGGTTTCACGCCAAATGCTCTAAAAGACTTAATAAAATACCAACGACACATGAAGACCAAAGACAAGTGATAAGATCATTGTACCTTGGTAGCCTAGTGGCCAAGGGTGCCTTGATGCATGATGATCAATGTGCTAATCTCTAGTTCTTAATGGCTTGAGTGTTAATGATGATATGGTACCTTGGTAGCCTAGTGTCCAAGGGGGCCTTCACGCTTGTTGATCAAGGTGGTAATCTCTAGTGAAGAACGACTAGAGTGTTTAATTAATAAATACGAAAGATAACGATAATCCTCGATGGCCTAGAGGTCAAGGTGTTGATGGTGTTAAAACTTGCATAGCCTATGGGCCCAAGTGGAGGTGGACTTTGTGCTTGTGTGTTGTGTTGAGCATGCATTCACGTATCAGAGATGATAGTGGAGGATGTTCAACATAAGCGAGGTCGTCCAAGAGTAAGGCGATCTAGCCATCCACTGCGATCCAAGTGAATCATGTACACTGTGGTGGCGCATCCATGAGTAAGGTGCGTCGGCTATCCTAGGGGTCCACCCAAAGCTTGGTGGATTGCCCCGGCGTTGGTTCTTATTGGCAAATGTGGAAATGTAACCCTGAAGTTGACTTCCTGAGATAGATGGATCCAAGTGCATAACGGGGTAGTGGAGCAGTGTGCAATGCATAGCATACACGCTTATATTATGATGTTGATATGTTATACTGTTGTTTGCTATAACATGATTATTTGATGTATGCTCGTCTTGCTAACTGCTTCCTTGCCATTGTATTCATATTCATGTTTCTTACTCCCTATTTCTATGTTTCTTGTGTGGCATGTATCTTTTATGCAGAGGACGATCGGTAGTCAGTTGAGGAGTGACTCCGAGGAGCCGCGACTCTTTAGTTAGGATTTCCAGTTTTCAGTAGTTAGTTAGCTGTTCAGTTTGGATCCGAGGATATTTTCTGGATTGGTTATACTTATACCAGCTCTGTATTTGACATCAAGGGTTGGGTTTTGTTTATGTTATGTTTTTATTTTTCCGCATTCGAGACTTCATACGATGTGGTGCCTTTTACCTTGTTTTCGATTTTATTTAATAAATGATGCATGCTTTTATAATTATCTTATCTTTTAACGCTTTAAATGTATGCGGGATAGAGGGTGTCACACCCTATAACGTGTTATGTGAATTATTGTGTTGTTTGTTAGTAGAGTACTGAGCTCAATAGGATGTGATCCTGTCTGAAAGGCATAATGCTGATTGTGTGATGATAATTTATAGTTTATGCATGTGTTTTCCAATTATGTATTGTTTGTTAGTGGAGAGCGGAGCACAATAGGATGTGATCCTGTCCGAAAGGCGGATACTTGTTGTATGCTAATAATTTAGAAGTTATGCATGTTTTTGCCAATTATGTGTTGTTTATTAGTGGAGAGTGGAGCTCAATAGGATAGGTGATGTTGTCCGAAAGATGTGATGCTGGTTGTGTGCTGATAATTTAGAAGTTATGCATGTGTTTGACAATTATGTTTTAATTGTAAGTGGAGAGCGGAGCTCAATAAATGTCTGCTGCAATATTTTATCTAAGTTGTATTGAGTTTTGCTGCAATATATATAAGCTCAACTATGTTTCAATATTTATAGCTTAATGGTTTTATTTTGTTAGAGCTAATTATTTACAAAAACCTTAGTTTCTCGTTTGAGATTCAATACTAATGAGCATGCATATATTCTCAAGGTAAGCATGCTCATTATATTGAATCTTGAATTGTCCAAGTGGGAAAGTTTGGGGAAAAACCTTTTTCACACTCGTATAATAGTTATTTCCATGTTTAAATGCCTTATATACTTGAAGAAATCTCGATCTGATGCATTTCCTTTTGTTCTCCGGTTACATACTTGATCGCGGTGGATCTTACCGTGCTCAACTCGTGTACTTAGAGACCGAAGGGAAATGCTGCCGAAATTTGATTAAGTATAAGGCATTTAAATAAGGGAATAACTATTACTAACTGAGTGTGGTAAAGGTTTCTTCTCTAATAGGATATGTTCATACCTTGTCATAAGAAGGAGATTGATGGAGATCTTGGAATGACCCATAATATAAACATGTCGTTATAGGTTGCTCTATCTATTTAATTGGAAGCAATGGAGATTCCGGAGAATCAGAAATGGATGTATTGTAGGTTGGATCATAATAAACGTCTTAGGGAAGAGTTTAGAGATGGGGTGGGTGAGTTTATAGAGTTTATTGTTAGTCAGGAGAGATTTATAAGGTGAGGCAATGATATGTTGAGGTGTCCTTGCTCAAGATGCAAGTGAAAAGCTTTCAAAGGCGTGGATGGAGTGGTGGCCGATCTTTATGAGAAGGGGTTCATGCCTGATTACTATTGGTGGAGCAACCATGGTGAGTCCTTGCAAGATTTTAGCCCTGCGATGTTTGAAGGTTTGTACATGGAATTGGTGAGCAGAGGGAAAAATTGAATCCTTACGACCAGATGATAATGGATCATGTTGGACCCTCAATTGGTGTTGCACTATAAGAAGATGGGGGAGAAGATGGTGGAATGGGTTCCCAATAAACATGGGAGAATCTGAATCCCGAAGCTCAAAGATTAATTCTTTGACATGTTGAGTGTTGCAAAAGCTCCATTGTGGGAAGGATGTCAGGAGTACACAGAATTTTCGATGTCTTTGGAAGCTTTGAGTATCAAATCTGATTATAATATGCAAGAAGTATGTTTTAATTGAATCACCAGGTTAATGGCCAATGCGTTGCCGGAAGACAATTGGATGCCTACTAGTTTTTATCATGCTAAGAAGTCTGTGGAGAATTTGGGCCTGGGGTGTTTGAAAATTGATTGTTGCCCGAATGGATGTATGCTGTACTACAAGGATGATTAGGTGAAGAGAATAACACATTGCTGATTTTGAGGAGCAGATCGGTACAAGACAACCACTCGAAGGGGCATTGAGAAGAAGACAACTCTAAAAAAGATGTGGTGCTTTCCGTTCGTCCCAAGACCTAGAAGATTGTACTCTTCAATGACCCTTGCATCTCACTTGAGGTGGCATATTGAGAATTAGAGGGAGAAAGATGTCATGTGTCATCCATCGGAAGGAGAAGCTTGGAAGCATTATGATAGGGTGCATTTGGCATTGTTGCAGGACCCTTAGAATGTCCGATTGGGATTATGCACAGATGGATTAAATCCTTTCGGTCAATCTGGAAAAGGTTATTCTTGTTGGTCGGTTATCTTGACACTGTACAACCTTCCTCCTAGGATGTGCATGAAGAGGGAGTTTATGTTCCTAACAGTCATAATTCTCGGTCCGTCTAATCCAAAAGGCAAGATTGATGTGTACTTGCAGCCACTTATAGATGAGTTGACAACGTTGTGGAATGATGGTGTGTTGACTTATGACGTATCGTTGAGGCAGAATTTCATGATGAAAATAGCTTTGATGTGGACGATCAATGATTTTCCAGCCTATGGGATGGTGTCGGGTTGGATGACTGCAAGGAAGCTTGGTTGCCCAATATGTATGGAGATGTCAAAGGCATCGACACTTAAAAATAGTCAAACGATATCATATTTTGATTGTCATCGTCAATTCCTCCCACCGGATCATCCTTATAGGAGGAACAAAAATACATTCAAGAAACGTTGTGCGGAGACTACACCCCCTCCACCGCGTTTGTCTGGTCCCAATGTATGGCGGAGAGTAGAGAAATTACCGCTCGTCCATGAATCACACGGAGAACATATTCCTGGTTATGGTGTTAAGCATAATTGGACTAAACAAAATATATTTTGGAGGTTGCCGTTGGAGAATGCACATACTTCGTCATAACATCGATGTGATGCATACTGAGAGGAATGTGTTTGACACTGTGATGGACATCAAGGGGAGGACAAAAGATACAAATAAAGCATGATTGGATTTGGCAGAAATTTGTAATCGAAAGGATCTTGAGTTGCAAGACGGTGATGGTGACAGACTTATCAAACCGAAGGCAAGTTATACACTAAGCAAACCACATAAAGTAGTTGTCTGTAAGTGGGTTAAAGAAATGGAGTTTCCTGATGGGTGTGCTTCCAATTTTGGTAGATGTGTCAACATTAGAGAAGCAAAGTTACATGGAATGAAGAGTCATGATTGTCACGTATTCATGCAACAGTTGCTTCCCATTGTGTTCAACTCATTACCGAAACTAATTTGGAACCCACTTGTTGAGCTTAGCCACTTTTTCAGGAAGCTGACTTCAACAACACTAAATGTGAAACAATTAATGGATGTGGAAGAGAATATAGTCGTACTATTATTTAAGTTGGAACAAATCTTCCCAATGGGTTTCTTTGATTAAATGGAACACCTTCCAATTCATCTACTTTTCGAAGCAAGAGTTGGTGGTCCAGTCCAATACCGTTGGATGTATACATTTGAAAGGTATACAACATCAAATATTATAAATTATATTATATTCGTAAGTCATTGTTGAGTTTTCCTTATATGTTTTAATTATTTGTACGTATCCCTCTTAATTAGGTTTTTCCACTCCCTGAAACACAAAGTCAAGAACAAGGCTCGAGTAGAGGGTTCCATTTGTGAAGCCTACTTAGTGGACGAGACATCTACCTCTGCCTCTTATTACTATCCAGATGAAATTGACACGAGAAGGACTAGAATACCTCGGAATGTTGATTCGGGTGAAGGTTGTTCATCTAGTCCTCCTGTATCAATATTCAACTATCCAGGCAGATTTAGTGGCAAATCCAAAGGATATTTCTTAGAGCAACGTGATATTAATGCTGCCTATTTGTACATCCTTCAAAATTGTGAAGAGGTGGTGTCATATTTAGATTAAGCGTCTTCATTGTGTTTGATAAGTTCAATTGTCATTTATGGTTATTAATTGCCCTGTTTTTAACCTCTCATGTGTAGGATGTATGCCGATTTTCTAAGGAAGATCCAATATGACATTTCGAAAGCTCGGATTGATCGGGAAACTACTTCTCACTTTCCTGTGTGGTTCAATAAATATGTAAGTTCAAGTGTCTTCATTTGTTGCAATATTTTTTCTCTCCTTAAATATATATAGTTTATAAGTTCGATTATTAAAATTTGTAGGTACTAGATCTGGTAAATAATGTTCAAAATCCATTGTTGAATAATTTTGCATGGGGGCCTAAAAGATGGGTTACATCTTGGAATACTTACATTGTAAATGGATATAAATTTAACACTAAACGATGGAGTAAAGGGATGCAGTCATGTAATTATGGTGTTTGTGTGCGACCCACTGATGGTCAATTAGAGGACAATTTTTATGGGGTTCTAACTGACATTCTCAAATTTGAGTATACCGGTTTCCCCTTGATAAAATTAGTTCTCTTCAAGTGTGATTGGTTTGATCCTACTCTAAACGTAGGGACAAAAATAGATAAAAAGTACAACATTGTTGAAGTTAGGCAAGCTTGTAGATATAATAAGGCGTACGACCCATTAATTTTTGCACAACAAGCAGAACATGTTTATTACATGTCATATCCCGAGGGACATCAAGGCTAGTTGGGTGTCATCAACATAAAGGACCGCAATACAATTACTGATGACATAATCAACAAGCCTGAGAAAAATGCTCCTTACCAAGATGATGAGTTTTCAGGGCCCCACGTATCGTTGGATATTACGCCTGACATAATTGTTGATTCTCTGGCGGACGTTTATATCGATGGGGAAGAAGTTGAAAGAGAGTTAATGGATCAGTTTGAGTTGGATGAATCTAGTGAAGACACGTCCCAATCAAGTGAGACTGAGAGTGAGGATGAATTTAGTGATACAGATTCTACTTAGGTAATTTAGGTATCATTCATTGTGTTGTGTTTAATCAATTTTTTAATAGTTGATTACTTAGTTAATATTTATATTGTGATGTGTACATTTTATCATTTTTTTTGAACAGATGATCTAGAGGCAGAGGGCTGCGTGGTGGCAAAGTCCCTGGTAGAGGTATCGACAGAGGTGGTGCTGGGAGAGATCCTTCCACCATCGATTCATCGACTTCTGATGGAGTCATCCCTGCCAGTATATCTGTGGATGGGCCTCGGGGTAATGGATCAGAACCCATTACACCGCCCTCAGATGTCGGACACAGGTTGGACCCTCATCATCCACACTCGTGCCGTCACCATCATCATCAGCGGTGCTGAAGGAGAGTCGTGATTCAGTTGACCGGAGGATTTTTCTTATCCCCAGGGGCAATATAGGGTAAGCTAATTTTAATTTTTTTATATATAAATATCATTAATTTCCATATTAGTTGTTTAATTATTCATAACCATATTGCATTAATTTTCCGGCAGCTTTGTGCCCGCGAAAGGTCCTTCTGATTCGATTTATAAAATTCTGAAGCAGAAGTTTGATGATGCATGACCTACCTGGAAGGCCATCCCTGATGGTGTTAGGGACCATTTTTTAAAGAGTTTGAGGTAATAATTTAGTATATTATTTAAATTTTTAAATTACATTTCCTATTAATTTTATTTTATTATATATATGAGTTGCCTTGCAGAAAGAGTATCGGTGGGATCCACGTTCGGAGAACATCATTAGGACCGATTTTGAGCATAAAGGTTCATTGATTATGAAGAACGCAATTAACAAGCTCGGAAAATGTAAGGATAAGGAGAACTGGTTGGATTCGGATATCAGGCAGGACCTAGAGCAGCATTAGGATTCTGAGAAGTTCCAGTAGAGGAGCGCCACAACACGATGTAATCGAGCTGCTGATAGTGGCGCATGTGCCTACAACATGGCTCTAAATCAGCCACTGCTCACTACGATGTGCTAATATAAGTTTAAACTTGAATATTTAGTGCAATACTTAGTTTCCATTCATAACTATTATTATGAATTTAACTTTTATTTAAATATATGCAGGCTGCACACTTACAGCGACCCCCCACCGCTATGGAGTTGGTGGAGAATACGAAGAAGTTAAAGTCGAGGGAATGGGTCACTTACAAGGCCCGTAACTATGCGGTAAGTAAAAAACAATTTTAGTTAAAACATGTAATATATTATTATTTTTAATATTAATTATAAGTGTAACTAAATCTCTTCAACTGAACTTTCCCCGTCAACTTTAACGTGAAAAAGGACGATGCCATATCATGCGCCTCACAAGATGAGGCTTTGATTGGTGAGGGGCCCCACCCTCCTGTCTTTGTCGACGACAATGCCATGTATTTGGAGGTCGTCGGGGGTAGGAACAAGAAGGGACACGTGTATGGCCTCGGACACTTGGGCGATGAGTTTCTAGCTTCATTGTTCGGCATGCCTGCTCCTTCCTACGCGGCTACTGTTCCTAAGGAGCAGTTCAACCACATGCAGGACACCATCACATGGCTTAACGCAGAGCTTAGGGAGAAGGCTGCGACAGAGTGGTTGAGGGCAGAGCAGATTGCACAGCTAACACAGGCACCCCAGTAGCTGATGCAGACGACCATGGAGTAGGGTCAGACTCTACGGTTGGTGTTGGATCAGATGAAGATCTAGTATCCAGTTGCTCTGGGTGATACTTCTCAAGTTGCGCCGCCAGCAGCTCCTCTAGTTCCGCTGCCTCCTGCTACTGATGCTGCTCCAGAGGACGAGGACACTGCAGATGCCGACGCCACCGACGATGAGGACGATTGACCGCCTCCGCCTCCGCCTCCACCTCATTTTTGACATTGATGTGTATTTATACATTTTATAGAGTTTACATATTTTTATTGTTGACATTGATGTGTATTCGACTTTGTGTGATATATTTATTTATATGATTAGAGTAATTAATATTTTAACTATTTTTAATAACATTTTATAAGAATAAATTGAAAAAGTTATATTAAAGTCTAACTATCTATTACAATAATAATCTGTTAAAAATAAAACCCAAAAATACAAAATATAAAACCTAGCGACCAAAATAGCGACTGAATATTCAGTTGCTAAATTGGTTAATAGAACCAAATTCAATGACCAAATTTGCGACCAAAATTTCAGTCACCATTTTTGGTTAACCAAAGCAGGCGACCAATCTACCAGCAACCGATTTAATAAATCCGACGATCGAAAAAAAACTTCAGTCGTTAAATCCTTCGCGACCAAGGTTTATGCTACTCCCACTTTTTGGTCACTAATTTGGCCGCTAATGTAACACCCCGATTTTCACTGCTTTCTAGTGTCGGTAATTAATATATATAAAAATATATTTTTATCCGAGACTTAGAAAATTGTTTTGGGTAAAATACTGTTATTTTCCTGTCATGTTTTATATCTTATGGTTACGATGCAATTTTGGGTTGAAAATTCAGACGGAACCCGGTCTGCGTTTTCACTGATAGTAAAAGTTTACTGCTCAGAAGACCTAATTTTGAGTCGTGAACGAGATGAAAAATGTTTTTATCGTATTTACTACGATACTGGAAGTTTTGAAAATTTTGGTAAAAAAATTAAAATATTATATTTGTTGCGGGCATATACGTCGAGATGTCTCTAGGAAAAGCTTGAGCCAGATGAATCGGGAAGTCGGCAACGTAGCAGAGATGTTGGATTGACCGACTTGACGAGCATTTATGACGAGTTTATCCGTATCATAAATGGCCATAATGGCACATTTATGGCAAAATTAAATTTTCCTATGAAATGACCAAATTGCCCTTGTCTTTTTATGACAATTTCAAACAAATGCCATTGGAAAAGTTGACCAAACCTTGCCCAACCCTCACGGCTTCAATAGTGTCATCTTCCTTAAGATATTTGTCTTCTTCATATAAATACCATTCTTCCATTTTCATGTTCTTTCTTCTTCAAAGTTCATCAATTTGCCATAAGAACACCATAAGAAAAATCAAAAGAACCTCATCCAAATCTTGTTTTTCTTGGATCAACAAAAGGTAATACCTTATTCTCTTGTCATTTAAAACATTTCTCTTCACAACTTTTGATAGATTCATGGCTAAGATTCATATGTTCTTCATTTGTTCAAAGTTCATGAAACTAGATTCAAAAATTCATAACTAATTCTAGAAAAATCCTTTTGGCATGAAACCAATTGCTATGATCTTATAATCATATCTATTTTCATCATCTAGAAGCACAAGATCATGAGAAATTTCTTTCCTTGATTTCTGGTTATGGCCGAACCTAGGTTAACTTTGAGTTTTTAGGTTTTATTTCATTTTCATGACTTGATTCATGATTCAATCCTTTTGTATCTTGCTAGTTCTTGTATTCAAATATATAGAAGATCAAAAAAATCAAACTTTAACCTATTGATCTCATCAAAACCGAAACCCTAGATTTGTGTACTCAAGGGTTTTGTGATTCAAAAGTTGTTTGTAACACTTGAATCAAACCCTAAGTTTTGTATATTGATTAAATCTCAAAAGTTGATGAAATTTTAAAAATTCTAGCCTATGGATCTTGAGTAAAACCGAACCCTAATTCTTAGAACTAGATGAGTTTAGTTCATGTCTTAGTTCATAATCATGGTTAAAGTGATTAATCATGCTTAATTAACTTATGGATCATTAATCCTTAAGTTAATCAAATTTTAAAATTTTCCTAACCTAGATAATGGGTTGGAGCCGAACCCTAACCTTCATAAACTAAGTGTATTGTTGTTTGATTTGATTTATTTTGGTTATAATTCATTTGAAGGAAATAACTGAGTTAGCTGAGTCAAGCTGACGGAGAAAAATCAGATCAGGATCAGAAAATTAACAGGAAATATAGTGTGGTCTTCAAGAGGTAAGGGGGTATGCCTGAGGAGTTGAGATAATCTCATGCTTATTTGTGGAGTCATGTATTAATTTTATGTATGAAATATTTTATTTTATTATACTGTGTACTATTAATTGCTAGATTGATGTGATGTTTATCTGAGTAATTGAATTGAAGTGATGTGTGAACTTACATGATTATGATTATTTGTTTATATTATAATTGTGATGCATGTCATAAATTGATATATGCCATGTCATTTAGTGATTGGAATTTATCTGCTGTTGAGTGTTAGACTGAGTAACCTGACATTAGTCAGTGTTAAAAAAAATTAATTAAGGATTAAAAAACTTAATAAGCTTGGATAATTAATCTGAGGGATTAATCTGGGAGATTTTGAGAAAAATGAAAAAAATTATTATTTTAATAATATTTTGTGAAAACAGTGTAAATAAGCAATAATAAGGGCGAAACCGTGAAATTTTTCACAGGCTCTAATTTTTATATAATAAATTCAATTTTATTATAAAATATTATTTAAAATGATTAAGTTCCAAAAATAATATTTACAGCAGTCAGAACAATTACTTCTGACAGATAAGTGATATTAGTTATTTAATATTATTTAATTAATATTATTTAATATTAAATATTTAATTATTTAAATTTTCGAAATTTATTTATTTAATCTTTTTATTTATTAAAAAAAAATTTGTTTTGTTGACCTTTATTGGAAATTATTTCTTAAAGTGAAATAATTAGAAATCAAAGGAAATTATAAATGATTTTTGAAATTTATTAACGTATTAACAGAAAAGAATTTATGTAACAATGTTTTTATTCAGTGAAAGTATTCCGTTAAACTTAGATGAGTTTTCAAAGCTTGGTTTTGTTTTACACTGAGCAAAATGTTTTACAAGCAGATAAATGAGCCTAGAAACTGAGACGTCGGTGTTCTAGTGTTGTATGGACACGTAGATCAAGGATCTGTGTCATGGGACGGAGTGTCCTGCAAGTTTTGTTTTTGGACTGTGTGTCCTAAATTGATGTGGAAAGTGTGAGTTCCATATCCGCGAGCCTAAAACTGGTGCATCAGTTTAAGGGCATCGTGATTGAGCATTCAGACTGTATGTCCTATGTTGAGATTAAAAGATTTGGACTGTGTGTCCTGTATTTGTTTTAAGTGAAAAATCTTAATTAAAAGAATTAAGCATGGTTGTTAAGCTTTGTGCTTCGACGAGGAAAGATTATTATGACAAAGAAAACAAACGATAATAAAAGTTTTTCTCATGCATTTAATGGCCATTGTGTCATGTAAATGGCATTGAATCCAGAGTGCATCAATGTATATGAGAGACGTGTCAGGTGGTGATGATCATTGAGGTCTGGAGTGGATCAATGTATCTTTTATACGACTTTGTGTCCAAATTGATAGGACTATATGTCCAGATTGAATATATGTGCCGCTACTTCCTAACTGGAACGGGGGAATAGTGTCATTGCTTTGCATGAGCATCCTAACGGGAATGGGGATGTGCACAATTGTGTTAGGTGCTGGCATGAACATCCTATCGGGAATGGGGATGTGCACCATTTATTTTTCTTGGGCATTGTTTTGTTCGTTTTTACGATGCGCCATGTGCGAGCCTGATCAGCTTGAAACGAAACAGAAAGTTGTGGGATCTCCGGAGATTAGGTATCAAATTAGAAATTGAACATAGAAGTGTCATGCATTTTTATAAAATGACGATGCTTGTCGGGCATGAAGCCCTGTGAATTATATCATTTTACTAATAGAATTCATGTTATTATATTGTGAATATTTGGTAATTGCTATTTGAGAGTCTTGCATGGGGTTGTCTTATAAAACTCATATATTGGAAACTCACCCTTACAAACATTTTAGATGGATCCGGACGAGGTGGATTTGAACTACTCGGGGGTACGATCCCTGACATTTGACAATGCTGATAGAGGAGATGCCTGGGTTATTAACCCAGGGGCTCGGAGTGCTACCTATACTGGTCCCTTGAGGACACTCCGAGGTACAGTCGCTGAAGGACCACAATAGTTAGTACATAGCAGGGAAACAATTGAGATATCGCTACCACCCATCTGGATGATACTACAGTATTTAGTACAACATGGGAGTCTGGAACACCAACCGCCTCAGTTTATTCAACCACTACAACAAGTTGCACCAGGATCACCTCCTGCACCCATTATATTAGTTCCAGAGAACATTCCGGAGGAGATGGAGGAAGACCCAGAGGAGAATCCGGTGGAAAATCCTGACTATGTTCCTATAGCAGACGAAGGGTCTGGAGCTGCTGGAGAGGGGGCTGTTGTATCCTCTCCAGACACATCTTCAGGGGGTGGGGGAGTGTACACTGGGCTTCCCAATGGTTTTATATAGTGGTGACCAGCTTAGGATGTAGTTTTAGGAAGAGTGGGAATTTTAGGATAGTCTGAATTAGTGACTCCTGAGAGTCATCTTTTGCGTAGTATTTTCAGACACCCACTATGACTTAGTTGTAAAAATTTCTGATGACGTAAAATATGTGTGACAAGTGGATGGTGACCTAGTAGGAAAAGGGTCAATTGTAAGATATTAAAGTATATGTGATATATATAGTGATGTATATTATTATGAGTGTTTGAATGCATGTGCGGAAAAGAAAAAAAAATTTATCACTATTTTTAAAAGAAGTATAAGGAATTAGAAAATGCATCTTATTTTTCGAAGAAAAACCAGCAACTTAATATTTTATTTAGTTTGATGTTTAGGTAAAGTTACGTAAATGTGATACCTAAAAAGGGGGTGTCGCAGCTAAAGTTTATAGCGACCAAATTTTGGTGTTTAGCAACTGATTTCTTCGGTCGCTAAACAACTTTTTCTTTTTAGTGTGGCCGCTAAACACCTATTTTCTTCTAGGGTATGTAACGTCCAAGGTCAATGGTAAGAGCGTGTTCGAAATTATTTTTATTTTTCCATAAATTCTAATTTGGGAATTCTAAATTTTCTTTTTTGGTAATTTTTTTTTAAAATAACACTTTCAAGATACTAGCATTCTTAGGAATGTTTTTTTGACTATGTTTCTTTCAAACCACATTTTTCATATAAGAGTGGATGAGAATTTTAATTTTTTATGGACATGAGAAATTTTTTATTATTTTAAAATACAATTATACCCTTGCTTTTCCCATATAAAATATTAATATTATGTTAAAATATATTTGTATTTGAGAGAAAAGAATCCTTTACAAAATAAAGGTATGAATAGATATTGGTTTGCATTGATTTTATAAATTATTTTAATGAGCATTTTATGATATTTTAAATTTTAAATTTTCCATTAATCTATTTTGAAGGGGTATTTTTTAAAATAATAATAGCATTCTAAAAAACTGCCCTAAAACCAAAAATGAAAGATTCCCAAGTAATATTCCATGAAATATTTAAGGTCAACCAAACACAATTTTAACAATCCCAATAACCAATTCCTTGAAGTCCCTAAGAGTTTAATTGTAGATATTTTACTGGTAAAGAGTAAAACTATATCGTAGATACATTTCGGATCCGGATTCTTTGAAGTAGCTATTTCACGCATTTACCGCACTTGTGCAATCTACCATCATTAGATTTATTTCTCTCACATTTCTAACCCTTCATTTGTTTTGTCCAAAACAATAGCACAAAGATGCAACTAGAGAGAGATGAAGATAGGCTACTGCAGGAAATTTGCATCCATTTCACTTCGTTAAAATACTATGAAATTTTTTAGTGATGTAAGTGCCAATCTCCTAGTTTTGTGTGTGTGGGTGTGTGTATATATATATAGAAGGAGCACGTTAGTATGCTACATCTTCGGGTGCCGTCTAGCGTGGATGTCATGACAGAACCACCTATTTGCACCATTAGATATATATTTTATATTCGACGGGGGAGATTAATTTGGTTGGCCAGTCACAATATAAGTCTTCAAATTTGCAATCTGATCCTTTTGTGCATGTTCATGGTAAAATTGAGCATCGTGAATCAATTATTTTTGTGAATCAGTTACCTACATCACACATTTAGTGAATCGGTTATGGGGGAGTATAATGAATCGGTTATGGGGGGTTTAGTGAGTCAGTTACCTTAGTGAATCAGATTGGTTATTTTTTATGATTTGATTATAAATTACATTATAAATCAATTATAATTTTTTTTAAACATGATGATGTTTACTGAACGGATTACTCATTAGCATGGTTCTAATAATTTTTACAAACATTCTCTATATAAAATGCATGAAATCGAAGGAAACACATTTAAAATTCAAAATTATGATAAGTAACTATAGTGGTAAAAAATAGGTAAATTGGTCCTATATGTTTATTTTATTTTCCATATTGGTCCTATATGTTTTTTATTTTTCAAATTGGTCTTACACGTTACGTTCCGTTTCCACGTTAGTCATTTCCGTCAAATTTGAGCTAACGTCGTTAGTTTTGATGTGACGTGGCTATCACCTTAATCCGACACATGGCTTTGGATTTAACTCCGTAAGGTCGAAATTGACGGAAATGACTAATGTGGAAACAGAACGTAAAGTGTAGGACCAATTGAAAAAATAAAAAATTATAGGACCAATATTAAAATTAGAATAAACGTATATGATCAATATATCTATTTTACCTAAAAAATATATGCATTAAAAATAATTGATTTTTTAACCAAATAGTATTTTGAGTAAAAAAAACCAAATAGTATTTAACAAACAGTCTTGACATAACTCCTTGATGGGTAATATTGGACCATTTTAGTCATTTTGAGTTAATTTAATCATATTATGCCAAATAAGCTATTCACCATCGGGTTTGGTTTGGTTCGGACCCGAACACCAAAATTGTCGAACTAACTAAATCGGTTCATATTTGATTTTCGGATCCATCGAGTTATTGGTTCTGATCTTACACCCCTAGCCAGTTTAGTCATATTGGGCCAAATGAGTTGTAACAGCCTGATTTTAATTACGCTGTTTGACCGGTTAAAATATAATTACATATATTTTAAATCTGAAAGTTAGAAAGTGATTTTAAATAAAATAAAATCATATTCATAGTTTCTCTTATGGTAGAATATTACGGTGAAAGTTTGGGTTTAAAATTCAGACGGAACACGGTCTGCGTTTTCACTGACAGTGAGATTTTACCGAGCAGAAACCCTAATTTCGACTCATGAATGAAACCATTAGGTTTTATATTTTGTCCCGGAGTATTTTCCAAGTTTCAAAAAAATTCATTAGGGATGAAATTAATATTATTTTATTCGGGCGAAACCGTTAAAAAAAACGTAAAACCTAAGTCCGGGGATAAGTCGGGTAAACAACGGAGTCGATTATGGAGCTGAGGTATTAGGAGAGATTAATGTATCATAGAGGACAAGGAGTCCGTTCTTAAATTTTAGTAATTAGGATTTTTCAAGTGAAATGACCAAAATACCCCTAAGCTTAACATAACCGATGTTGAGTTAAATTTTAACCATGGTTAAGGAACCATGGTTAATTGTTGTGGACAAGAAGCAGCCACATCTCTCAATTAATGTGAGCCACATGTTTATTAATCATAGTTAGTAAAGTAACCCTAGTTAAGTTAATTATTAACCATAGTTAACTATTATATTATTTAATATTCACAAAACCCATTAATTAAATTGCTAAGAACCAAACAAGACCTAAAATTTCTCCTATAAAACTCCCCAAACCGTGGCCTCCCCCCCCCCCACACACACACACACACACGCGCGCACTTCTTCATCTCTACCATTTCTTCTTCATTTTTCTTCAAAAACTCCATTGAAGAACTTGCCAAGATCATCATCATTTCTTCGTTTCCTTCATACACTTGAGGTGACATGATCATCTCCTCTCTTCTTGAATTTATTTTCTTCCTATTTCATGAGTTTTCCATTTCAAGATCTAGAACTTTAAATAATTCTAGAAAATTGCATAAAAATCATAAAATTGTGAAACAAACTTCTATGATCTAGTTATGATCTCTACTATCATCTAAGAGTTTTTATCAAAATCATTTTCCTTCTCTATTTTCTTGTTGAGGCCGAAACTAGGTACTTTTGGATAAAGGAAGTTTTGTTCAATTTTTAATTAAGTCATGATATATACCAACTATCTGAAGTATGTAGGTTCTAAATCCAAAAACTTGAATCAAAAGAAGTTTTCTAACCTATTTTTATATTTGAGGCCGAAACCCTACCCTAAGTGGTTGGATGATTTTTATTTCATATTTTCAACTTATAGCTATCCTAGCTATCTAAGACCTAAGTAGTTGGTACCCAAAAGATTAGAATGAGAAAATGATCCTAGCCCTAATTTGAATTGAATGACCGAATCTAGCATAAAGTGGGTATAGTTGGGTTTGTTTGATTAATTATAGTTATGTTGTTTGGCTCAAGGTGAAACTGTTAAGCTGTGGTGTGATAACGAGGATCGTCGAAGTCGGAATTACGGTGATAACTCAGGTGGGGGAAAGAATCATTCTACCATCGTAATCGATAAGTAGTATATTCTATAACAATTGTGTAGGGTGACTTAAACCCTACTAGTAGTCGAATAATCGACAAGACCAAAATCGCATTGGAAACTTTTCCTGTGAAACCAATGGTGATTCGGGGATTGTATGTTTATCGACATTAGGTTGATTTTAAGTATTTGCTGATGTCTGACTTTATGTTTATTTAGTTGATTGTGATACGCTGGTTGAGGTATTCCACTGCATGTGACGTATTATTTTTGATGTTTGAATATTCTGTTGATTATTGTGTTATGCATGGTCTGCCTGGTTTTAATATTGTGCTTAGTGGATTTTAAGTAAATATATATGTTGTTCGGGAGATATTTGTTTGGGTGAGAGAATGAATTGAATGTGTCTTAGAGGTGCTTAGCTTAATTAAATTATTTAATGGATTAGGTGTGACCTAGAATGCGAGTTGAGGCTATGATGGAAGCTTGAGGCACTTGGTTGTTATTGATGCGAGATAGTGAGATTCATATAGAGGCTTTGATGCATATACATTTTCAGTCCATGACGCATTGATATGATTTACCCTATCAAAATCTAGAAGTGCACTATATCGAGTTATAACCTATCAAAAGATAGAAGAGCACTAAACCAAATCCTATCTTATCAAAAGATAGAAGAGCACTATACGGATCATATCTTATCGAAAGATAGAAGTGCACTATGCCTAGTCTTATCCTATCAAAAGATAGAAGTGTACTTTGTTGAGTTCCTTGCATCAGACTGCCATGGACTACTGACGAATGTGAAAGGAATAGACACAATTATGATAGTATAAGGGTTTAGACTACATGAGTTGAGGGTAGAGGACAATATCATAATTTGAGGATGATTTTTTAGTTATGTATGTTGCTTGTTTCTGACAATTATTGTAAGATATACTATGACTCTTTTCCGCTTTTTGTTGATAGAATTGCTTCTTATCCCCTATATCTTTCTGTGTGTTGTATTTTATCTTTCTATGTAATCATTTGAGAAGAACTTGTTGATGAGCTGATTGAGGAGGAGTTGGATGGAACTCCGTATGGACCAGAGACTGGAGGATGAGCTGTGATCCATGGTATTTAGGGTCTAGATAGTAAGGCCAGTGTGTCTCATGGAAGTATTTTTACATGTTTCCGCTAGTATAACTTTTGTTTATGTATATGCCTGTGAGGGATCATAATGAGAGGATTACCCTCCAAGGCAGCCCCAATGCATATGGGGGGTTACACTTTTAATGTGAGAAGCAAGTGTAACCACCACATAATTAGGGGGATGAAGAGTCAAGAAGAAAGGGGGGCGTAACCTTCATAGTCTTATGGCTGAGTTGAATGATTTGGTGGCTTCATTATGAGGGTTTTTAAGCAAATTAACTCATGTTATGATGTCTGAGTTAAGAAGGGATTAGTGAGTCATTTAGTGACATGATTGTGGGGGTTATGATCTCTTTGGGAAGCCAAAAGTTGGCAGGGATTAGTGAGTCATTTAGTGACATAATTAGGCTATTCAAGTGGAGGTTTCATTTTATCTTTGGATGCCAAGAGTTTGGCTGCCATACTATATGTAAAACAAAAATTCATATGAAATAACAAGTTTGATGTTGTTGGAATTTATCCAAATTAGTGAGAAGTGTTTCTCCTAAGTTCTTGGTTGAACCAAGATTGAGTTCTTATCAAGAATCTCCAAATTCTTGTGGCGAACATCACTTGGCTTATCAAACAAATCCTTATTTGTTTGTGGCGCCTTCACCCATCTTCTACTCTTTCCATTTTCTTCTTTTATTCTTCAATTCTTGTTTTGGTTACAATTTGGGATCATCTCACTTTGAGTTTTAATTTGAAAATTGCACAACACCTAACAAGATTTCAATCAAATAGATCATAACAAGGCAACCCCATCTTGGTTGTCATCAAGTGGTATCAAAGCTCAGGCTTTGATTGAAATTGTGTTGTGATTTTCGTTTTCTTCTTTGTTCTTCTTCTACACCATTTTGTTATTTTCTTTCTAAAACAAAAAAACCAACAAAAAAAAAATTACTACTTTGATTCAGTTTTGAAGGGAAAAATTTCGTGGCTATTGTTTGATCACACACGAGTGTGCAAGTTTGATTCTTCTCTTCAAAGTTAAAAAAAAAAAAACAAATCTGGGCGAAAAAAAAAAATTGTTCTTGAAGTCTTGGAGAAAAGAGAAGAGAAAGTTCTATTTGGGCAATTTGTGTTCTAGAAAATATTTCCCTTCTTTCCTTTATTTCCTTATTCCAAACCTTTTCCTTTCTAGCCTTTCTTTTCTTGTTCCTTTGTTTGCTAAGTTTTTGTGATTTTTGTTGCTTGATTTTGGAATTTTTGTGTTTGTTGTCTTGATTCCTCTAAGAACTCAAGGAGAACATTTGAGAGGAAAAAGGCAAGAGTGAAAAAAAAATACATTTTGTGTGGAAAAAGCCAAAAGAGTGGAAAAAAAAATCCATTGTGTGAACTAGTGAGGGAGTGTAGTGAGGAAACACAAACTCTTCTACTCAAATCATGGCCAACAATGAGGATAGTCCACCACTATCTCCAAGGTCAGCCACTCTTCAAGCTAGGATGGCCAATCAAGTCCAAGCTCTTCAAAGACAAATGGAGCAAATGCAAGCCAATTATGATAGACAACTTGCTAACCTACACCGTGATGATTCTAGTGGATATGAGAGTGAAAGAAGAAGGCCTAGAGGAGGAGGACGTAGAGGAGAGAGGCGTGATAGAGGGCTTGAAGGGGTAAAAATCAAAGTTCCTCCCTTTATTGGGAAGAATGATCCGGAGGCTTACTTGGAGTGGGAGCTAAAAATAGAACATGTCTTTGATTGTAATTCATACAATGAAAGCAAGAAGGTGAAAGTAGCCGCCCTTGAGTTCAAGGAATATGCCCTTGTGTGGTGGGACCAACTACAAAAAGAAAGGAGAAGACATGGAAGAGAGCCCATAGACACTTGGGAGGAGATGAAATTTATCATGAGGAAGAGGTATGTCCCAAATCATTATCAAAGGGATATTCACAACAAGTTACAAAGGCTTAGCCAAGGGACCAAAAGCGTTGATGAATATTTCAAGGAGATGGAGTTGGCCTTACTTAGGTCAAATTTTAAAGAAGATAGGGAGGCTACCATGGCAAGGTTCTTACATGGCTTGAATCAAGATATTCAAGACATAGTGGAGTTACAAAATTATGTGGAGCTTGAAGATTTGGTTCAACAAGCGATTAAGGTGGAGCAACAAATTAAGAGGAGAAAGTCCAAATATTCTTTTTCTTCATCTTCCAAATTTCCATCCTCAAATTGGAAGGAAGATTCAAAGAAGGAGGGTGCACCATTTTCTAAAGAGGCCGGGAGCACCCCTCAAGGAAAGAAGCCAACGGAAACATGTTCTAGGAGCCGTGATGTGAAGTGTTTCAAATGCTTAGGTCATGGGCATATTGCATCCCAATGCCCAACAAAGAGGACAATGGTGGCAAGGAATGGTGAAGTGGTCTCACAAAGCGAAGCCTCAAGTGAGGAGGAGAGTGAAAAAGGAGAAGAAATTCCGGAGGGAGGCTTATTCATGGTAAGAAGGCTTTTGGGAAGTCAAGTCAAGGATCATGAAGCAAGCCAAAGGGAGAATATCTTTCATTCTAGATGTCTAATTCAAGGAAAGGTATGTTCTCTAATCATTGATGGTGGGAGTTGTGCCAATGTTGTAAGCACTAGATTGGTGTCCAAATTGAATCTTGTTACTAAGGCACATTCAAGGCCATATAGGCTTCAATGGCTAAGTGAGGTTGGGGAAACGGTGGTGAACAAACAAGTAGAGGTCCCATTCTCAATTGGAAAGTATGAAGATTGTGTACGTTGTGATGTGGTGCCTATGGAGGCAAGCCATATGTTGTTGGGAAGGCCTTGGCAATATGACAAAAAGGCCATCCATGATGGGTTCTCAAATAAGTTCACCTTCATGCATCAAGACCGAAAGGTCATTCTTTCTCCTTTATCTCCAAAGCAAGCTTGTGAGGATCAAATAAGAATGAGAAAAAAAAGAGAGCAAGAGAGAAAAGAAAAGGAGAGTGAGAAAAAGAAAGAAAAGGAGAGTGAAAAAGGATTGAAAAAGAGAGTGAGAAAAAGATTGAAGAAAAAGGTGAGAAAACAATTGAAAAAAGAGTGATCAAGATAAAAATAATGAGGAAAATATTGTGAAAATTAGTGAAAAGAAAGAGAGTTGTTTGGCAAGAAAAAGTGAAGAGAAGGAGGCTTTGATTTCAAGGCAACCCCAATTCATTTTTATTGCAACAATTTTTATTTAATTGCTAATGCTTCTAAGGATCTTTCTTTGTCTAGTGGTGTTTTACCTTTTTGCAGAAATTTGGTAATTTCATTCCAAAGGAAGCACCCTATGGCAATGTCATTGTGAAGAACACTCTGGATGCACCCAAAATGACTAATTTTGGTGATGAAGACTTCAATTCGAGGACGAATTCACTCAAAGAAGGAGGGAATGATATGAGCCCAATTTGGAGTATGGTTCAAGAAGCTTATCAAGGACTTGGTGGGCCAATTACAAATGTTACAACCAAGAAAGCCCAACAAGTGTTAATTCAAACTATGGTTCTCTTCATGGAAGCAAGCTCAAATGCAAGATTGGATGGAATGAAGCCCAAATTATTAACTTTCATTATCCAACTAAAGGATCCATGACAAGAGGGGCGTGCAACATGAAGAAGAGTCCAATTTTAGTTGTTTGTTTTAATTCAATAAGTGTAAATGGGTTTTATGAGTGAGCCCAATTACTAAGTGATGTTTTTGGGGCAGCCCACTTGTAATCCATGATGGAAAACGAATTTGTCTTAGTAGGAGGAATATTTAGCTTGCATGCTATAAGAACTCCTAAACTAGTGTGTTGATATTTTGATAAATTGTATAAATTATGGGGGGTTACACTTTTAATGTGAGAAGCAAGTGTAACCACCACATAATTAGGGGGATGAAGAGTCAAGAAGAAAGGGGGGCGTAACCTTCATAGTCTTATGGCTGAGTTGAATGATTTGGTGGCTTCATTATGAGGGTTTTTAAGCAAATTAACTCATGTTATGATGTCTGAGTTAAGAAGGGATTAGTGAGTCATTTAGTGACATGATTGTGGGGGTTATGATCTCTTTGGGAAGCCAAAAGTTGGCAGGGATTAGTGAGTCATTTAGTGACATAATTAGGCTATTCAAGTGGAGGTTTCATTTTATCTTTGGATGCCAAGAGTTTGGCTGCCATACTATATGTAAAACGAAAATTCATATGAAATAACAAGTTTGATGTTGTTGGAATTTATCCAAATTAGTGAGAAGTGTTTCTCCTAAGTTCTTGGTTGAACCAAGATTGAGTTCTTATCAAGAATCTCCAAATTCTTGTGGCGAACATCACTTGGCTTATCAAACAATTTCCATTGTTTGTGGCGCCTTCATCATCTCTATCTCGTCCACTTTCTTCTTTCTTCTTCAACTTTTGTTTTGTTACTTAAATCTGAAATTGATTTGGTCTTTGTTCTTGAACCAAAGTGGCACAACACTAAACGAATTTCAATCAAAAAGATCATTTCAAGGCAACCACAAGTTGGTTGTCATCAAGGTCCTCGAATTTATGACTTCAATCCCAAGCATTTTATCGAATCTTGTGTTAAGATATCCATACTTTTGGGTAACCATGCAAGTTCCCAAGCCATGGAGTCCCTCCCTTGGGATGAACTCTTCCATTACATCGGTTGTATCAAACTTAAGTTCATAATATATTTCAATAGGAGGTAAAGCATCTACGTACTTTATTGAGACTTTTGGAATCCTTGAAAGTTTACCCTCAACAGTATTTTGATTTAATTCCGGTTGAACATGGATGGCTTGAGCATGTGGAAAGAAGCATATTCAGATTATTATATTTTTATAATTTTTATTTATAATTTTCGTATTATTTTTTGGGCTGAATTTTAAGATGATCTTTTGTATTCTCCTAGCCTCACTAAATGCTTCCTAGTAGTGCTCTTAGTCATAATAATGGCTAGTGGGAATTTATTATCATGTTTATGCATAAATGTATTAGTAAATGCATTTATCAATTAATGTGGTAAATGCATGGTAGTGGGAGTTAGTGAATGTTTTTAGTGTCATTGAGTTGGTGAGTTATGTGAGTTATTAGGTGTAGGTTATGGAATATTGAGAGACAAGGCAACTCAAAAGTGGGCAGCCATCCTTGTATATGTATCATTGCAATACCACATGAAATGACAACTTTGAGTTCATTTTGGATTGATTCCAATTGTGAGAGTGTTTTCTCTCTTGGGTTCTTCATTGAGCCAACCCTTGTTCTTATCAAGAATCCAAGATTCTTGTGGCGAACCTCACATTGGCTTATCAAATCCCCTTGGATTTGTGGCGCCTACCTCCCATTTCTCATCTTATCCAATTTTGTATTTCACCTTCTTCTACAATTTTGCTTGGTCACTCAAGGATAGATCCGAAAATATACATGCTCCTTTTTAGGATCATATCATTTGGTATCTAGAGCCATCCTTCCTAGAGTGACCTTTGATTTTATTTTTGAATTTTTCCAGAAGTTTGAATTTTTGTTAGTGGGTTCTTCATGGAGTCACTAATGAAGAAAAATGATGCCAAGCAAAGGGAGGATCTTTTCTATTCTAGATGCTATGTGAAGGACAAGATATGTAGCTTGGTCATTGATAGAAGGGGTTATGTTAACCTTGCTAGTATCACCATGGTGCAAAAGTTGGGACTTCCTCTTCTAGAGCATCCTCAACCGTATGTCATTTGGAGCATCCCGGAGTTTAGTGATTTTGGTGACGTGATGGTGAACAAACAAGTACGAGTGCCATTCCGGATTGGGAGATATGAAGATGACGTTTTATGTGATGTGGTGCCCATGGAAACGAAGCACTTGTTACTTGGGCGTCCATGGAGGATTGAACGACAAACGAGATATGATGCCGACAACAACAAGTACTCATTTGTATTTAATAATCACAAAATTACTCTTGGACCATTGTCACCAAAACAAGTGTATGAAGATCAAATGTACTTGAAAGGAGAGAGTGAGAGAAGAAGAATGAGTGAGAAGAAAATAAAAGAAGAGGGTTCGGTGGATGAGGAAAAAGTAGAAGTAAAGAAAAAGGAAACTCATGAGATAAAAGAAGAGGAAATGGAGAGTGGTGAAAAAGAAGAAGAGAAAAAAGAACGCCAGGAGGAAAAAGAAGAATTAAAGAAAAAAGAAACCCATGAGAGAGAAGAAGAGGAGAACCATGAGATAAAAGATGAAGAAAAAGAGAAAAATGAGAGATATCTCGTGAAAAAAAAGAATTATGAGAGAAAAAGGGATGGAAGAGCTAATTATCAAGCAAACAGTGGAAAGCACAAAAGCAAAATTTTATTAGATAATCCACTGACTTTTAATGCAGGTTTGGATTTGAGGACAAATCACTTTCAAGAAGAGGGGAATGATAGGAACATGGATGGCTTGAGCATGTGGAAAGAAGCATATTCAGATTATTATATTTTTATAATTTTTATTTATAATTTTCATATTATTTTTTGGGCTGAATTTTAAGATGATCTTTTGTATTCTCCTAGCCTCACTAAATGCTTCCTAGTAGTGCTCTTAGTCATAATAATGGCTAGTGGGAATTTATTATCATGTTTATGCATAAATGTATTAGTAAATGCATTTATCAATTAATGTGGTAAATGCATGGTAGTGGGAGTTAGTGAATGTTTTTAGTGTCATTGAGTTGGTGAGTTATGTGAGTTATTAGGTGTAGGTTATGGAATATTGAGAGACAAGGCAACCCAAAAGTGGGCAGCCATCCTTGTATATGTATCATTGCAATACCACATGAAATGACAACTTTGAGTTCATTTTGGATTGATTCCAATTGTGAGAGTGTTTTCTCTCTTGGGTTCTTCATTGAGCCAACCCTTGTTCTTATCAAGAATCCAAGATTCTTGTGGCGAACCTCACATTGGCTTATCAAATCCCCTTGGATTTGTGGCGCCTACCTCCCATTTCTCATCTTATCCAATTTTGTATTTCACCTTCTTCTACAATTTTGCTTGGTCACTCAAGGATAGATCCTAAAATATACATGCTCCTTTTTAGGATCATATCATTTGGTATCTAGAGCCATCCTTCCTAGAGTGACCTTTGATTTTATTTTTGAATTTTTCCAGAAGTTTGAATTTTTGTTAGTGGGTTCTTCATGGAGTCACTAATGAAGAAAAATGATGCCAAGCAAAGGGAGGATCTTTTCTATTCTAGATGCTATGTGAAGGACAAGATATGTAGCTTGGTCATTGATAGAAGGGGTTATGTTAACCTTGCTAGTACCACCATGGTGCAAAAGTTGGGACTTCCTCTTCTAGAGCATCCTCAACCGTATGTCATTTGGAGCATCCCGGAGTTTAGTGATTTTGGTGACGTGATGGTGAACAAACAAGTACGAGTGCCATTCCGGATTGGGAGATATGAAGATGACGTTTTATGTGATGTGGTGCCCATGGAAACGAAGCACTTGTTACTTGGGCGTCCATGGAGGATTGAACGACAAACGAGATATGATGCCGACAACAACAAGTACTCATTTGTATTTAATAATCACAAAATTACTCTTGGACCATTGTCACCAAAACAAGTGTATGAAGATCAAATGTACTTGAAAGGAGAGAGTGAGAGAAGAAGAATGAGTGAGAAGAAAATAAAAGAAGAGGGTTCGGTGGATGAGGAAAAAGAAGAAGTAAAGAAAAAGGAAACTCATGAGATAAAAGAAGAGGAAATGGAGAGTGGTGAAAAAGAAGAAGAGTAAAAAGAACGCCAGGAGGAAAAAGAAGAATTAAAGAAAAAAGAAACCCATGAGAGAGAAGAAGAGGAGAACCATGAGATAAAAGATGAAGAAAAAGAGAAAAATGAGAGATATCTCGTGAAAAAAAAGAATTATGAGAGAAAAAGGGATGGAAGAGCTAATTATCAAGCAAACAGTGGAAAGCACAAAAGCAAAATTTTATTAGATAATCCACTGACTTTTAATGCAGGTTTGGATTTGAGGACAAATCACTTTCAAGAAGAGGGGAATGATAGGAACATGGATGGCTTGAGCATGTGGAAAGAAGCATATTCAGATTATTATATTTTTATAATTTTTATTTATAATTTTCGTATTATTTTTTGGGCTGAATTTTAAGATGATCTTTTGTATTCTCCTAGCCTCACTAAATGCTTCCTAGTAGTGCTCTTAGTCATAATAATGGCTAGTGGGAATTTATTATCATGTTTATGCATAAATGTATTAGTAAATGCATTTATCAATTAATGTGGTAAATGCATGGTAGTGGGAGTTAGTGAATGTTTTTAGTGTCATTGAGTTGGTGAGTTATGTGAGTTATTAGGTGTAGGTTATGGAATATTGAGAGACAAGGCAACCCAAAAGTGGGCAGCCATCCTTGTATATGTATCATTGCAATACCACATGAAATGACAACTTTGAGTTCATTTTGGATTGATTCCAATTGTGAGAGTGTTTTCTCTCTTGGGTTCTTCATTGAGCCAACCCTTGTTCTTATCAAGAATCCAAGATTCTTGTGGCGAACCTCACATTGGCTTATCAAATCCCCTTGGATTTGTGGCGCCTACCTCCCATTTCTCATCTTATCCAATTTTCTATTTCACCTTCTTCTACAATTTTGCTTGGTCACTCAAGGATAGATCCTAAAATATACATGCTCCTTTTTAGGATCATATCATTTGGTATCTAGAGCCATCCTTCCTAGAGTGACCTTTGTTTCGGTTGGGATTACTGTGTCCATCGGCTTATTGTTTCGGGTCTTACATCCAATGTTATTAAAATTGAGTCGCTCATCGACTCGGTCAAGGCATTGGATCAATGGGTCGATTTAGCCATATTTTGCCATGAAAGCCATATTGGGCTAGGTAAGTCATATTGAACCTAGTGAGTCCTATTGGGCCAACTTAGGCAAGTTGGACCTAGTAAGTCATATTGGACCAATTGAGTCGAATTGGGCCAACTTAGGAATGTAAGGGCCAAGTAAGCCATATTGGGGGAGAGCAAGCGATACCCTTCCGGTTAGGACATATTGAACCAATTTAGTCATATTGGGTTAACTAAGTCATATTGGGTCAGTTTAGTCATATTGGTCCAAGTTAGCCATATTGGGTTTGATAAGTCACATTTACGGGAGTTGGTCGGTTTGATTCGAATTTGTATGAAAAACAAATCTGAACCAATTAAATCAATTGGTTCGATTCGATTTGGATTTGCAACCTTTTTCCCCCCATGAAATATGAACCAAACCAAACCTTTCAAGATACAAAATACCATTAACTTAAGTATTTTAAAATTTACCACCATTAACTTAAGTACTTTTACAATTAAACACAATTAGAACATACAATTAACCACCATTAGGAGACACAAAAAGTTACAAAAAGGGTAAGCTTTGAGACAATTTGCACATGTAACAAAAATGATCGATTCCTTAAAGTCAATTTAAAGAATTGATTATTAGTCCATATAATGAATTCTTTACTAGGGTTTAGGGTTAGTGTTAGGGTTTAAGGCTCAATTGAGATGGACATGTCATGCGCGTGATAAAAATAGTGGGGAAACGTTACCACAAGATACTTATACAATTTACTGAATGGTACCGGTAACCTTCCATGAATCGATTCAGTTGTAACAGAAATAATTGATTCCTTAAAGTCAATCTAAAGAATCGATTATTCGCCCATATAATGGAATTATTACTAGGGTTTAGGGTTAGGGTTAGATTTAAGGGTTTAAGGCTCAATTGAGAAGGACATATCGTGCACGTGATAACATTAGTGTGTAAACGTGACTACAAGCACCGATGTCCAGCCATGAATCGATTATATTGTAGTAGAATTAATCGACTCCTTAAAGTGGATTTAAAGAATCAATTATTAGCCCACATAATGGATTCATTACTATTGTTCGAAATAATAAACTTGAATATGTCATGTGCGTGATAATGGTAGTGGGGAAACGTGGCCACAAGCACCAATGTTTATCCATGAATCAATTATATTGTAGCTGAAATAATCGATTCATTAAAGTGGATTTTAAGAATCGATTATTAGCCCATATAATGGATTCATTACTACTACTAGATTTACTATGTTCAAATCAAGAAACTTGGACATGTCATGTGCGTAGTAATACTAGTAGGAAAATGTTAACATGTCCATACACATGCTAACTCGAACAAGGTGGTTGCTAACTCCAACAAGGTGTTTTCCAGATTTATCCATAAATAAAACTTAATGTCTCTAATGACAGGTTAACCATCCATAATGATCTTCAATGATACATCAATCTGACCAAAGTTACTAAACCAACACATATATAGTCTTATTTTTCAAGTTTGTTCATTATGGCCCCAATAACAACACATCATGAACATTTTTTTTAAACTCATTATCTCTCACACAAATTTTCTTATCGCATGCCCTTAGACGAATAATAGAATATGAGCACTAAACGAAACCTCAATTGTCATTCTTTCAGATGATAAAGGAATTGAGATTTCAATACATCCTCCAATACATGTTATGTTCAATATAAGTCACTGTGGTTCCAATACATAGTAGGTGAGGGGCATTATCTTGATGTTTGAGTAGAATGAAATCCTCCATCATATTTGATGTCTTCAATAGAGTATTCCTGCCCCTGCAATGTCAGCATTGAATCCTTCATTATAGATACTCACGTTATATTCTTCCATTTAAAAATGGATCTCAGTTGCACTTTCTGCATTGTCACCAAACCTTGCAAGCCTTGGGCACCTTCTCCTGTTATGACCCGATTGTTTGCACGACCTGCCTCAACCTCAAGATTTCTTTCATCCATCCAGATAGGTCCCTCACTACACTATCCCCATTCATTAAAGTTTCCTTACTAATTTTCCTGCCTAACAGTTTACTTCATTGTCAGTTGTGGTTCCTGTAAATTCACAAACACATAAGACAAACCCATTTTCTAACACAAACAGGAGCAAACCCCTTTAAAAAAAAGATTGATAACGATGAAAGTTTCTCAAGTGTAAGAGGGCACCACTCCCCTGAACCCACTAAAACAGGGCAAAGAAAATAACCACTGGAGCCATTAAACTAAACACTAATCTTAGAGCATGCACAATCTGTAATTTCCTTTTTTTTATGAGCAAAATAATTTTACTAAATTAAAGACTAAATTAGAGCACAATTTGTTCCAAAGTCAGCCAAGCCAAAAAGCAATACAACCAAAAGAATCTACTGTAACATCAATGCAACACCAGCAAGAAAACAAAACAGAGAAAACCCCCCCAGAAAAATAGAAACACCAACAATATGAAATTTCCTTGGTATTATCAAGAACAATATTTGAATTTAAGTGACAAAAAAAATTCAAAGTGATAAATCTAAATGGAGGTGGCAAATAAAAACAATGAGGGAGATGGACAACTCTAAATCTTGGATTACAATAAGTGCAGAACGAACCCTAAATGTTCCTACCCAAAGCCCTAAGCTGAAAAAATCATGGCTACGAAAGGAAATCATAGGAAGGAAACATAGGTGTGCAGAGGATTTACCTGGTCGGAGCTCGTCGGAATGGTGGTTTATGGTGTGCCTGATCGCTGGAGCTCTAGGGTCAATTCTGAAGCAGTGGTCGTATGATGGAGGATGGAGCGAAGGTTTTGAATGTGAAGGGGAGGGGAGGAAGACTATGAGCGTGTTTACCCACTATCCTAGGTCAAAATGAAGATTTATGAGTGGACCACTTAACATCCTATTCCACCGTAGAAGCCACCACATCTTCTGGTGTATTTTACAATTTTTTAGTTATAACTTGCTAACGTATACCTTCTAAAAATTGGGTGGGTATACGTTAGCAAATCCCATATATATATATATATATATATATATATATATATATATATATATATACACTAGTGGAAAATATACATTAGACGGTAAAGGTTTACGTCAGTTAACCAAAAGCTAGACGTTAAAAAGGAGGCGGTTTCAGTTTTGTAAATATCAGGCTTCATTAATTCAATTTTAACGTCAGTTGTTTTAAGGACTGACGTTAAAAGTGAAGAGACTTAATTATAAAGTCAGTTCAATAAAGAAATGACGTTAAAAGTTAACATTTTAACGGAATTTCGATAAAGAACTGACGTTATAAGTAAATCTCTTCACTTTTAACGTCAGTCCCTAGATCAACAGACGTTAAAGGTTATTTTAATAATTTTTTTTATCTAGTATACGATTCCTTCCGCATTGCCTTCCTCAAAGTTTCAGTTTCACATGAATTGCTTTGATGTTTTGTGTTTTTGTTTTGAAAACTAAAATATATGTGCGAAGTATAAGTTGAATCAATAACCCAAACCGGATCTCATTCATGAAGTGTAATACAGACTGATCGATACAGAAGATTGAAAGGGTTTAAAATCCTATAAAAAGTTACATTGAAAGGGTTTAAAATCCTAAACATTAAAGCTACATCCCATCAGAGAGTTTTATGAAATATGCCAAAGGGAAAACTATATATACTCGAAGACCTCGAAAAACTGGGGGCATGAGAGAGCTCAAGAGAGAGGCAAAAACAGGTGCACCAGATCCGTTTCAAGCAAAGGCGGTGGTTCCAGAGACTTCCAAGACGGTCACTTGCCTCGCCAAAGCCGAGGTTTTGAAACTGTGACCCCGAGCACCTGATTAGCCCTCCAAAGAGTGATTCTCCGGAAGGTGATAAGGTAAGCAACTCACATAATGTAATTTACTCGGACTTATCACCCATATAATGTAATTTACTCAAACTCGAAGTTGTTTGACCATTAAGACAAAGACCTTTGAGTCTAGGAATAGGAAGAAAGAGTGATGAAGTTAATCTCACGGCAGAGCCATATTGTGAAGCGAGAAAATTAAAAGGATGGAAGGAAGCTATTTATAGGAGCAGGGGATGAAGTTACTAATTAAGCTATTCCGATTTTGTTGAAAACATACCTATAAACTTAATGCTCATTAAGAGGATTGAGTTACAAGGTGCATGGGTAAGTAGCACAAAGACAGTCAAAGGAATGAATGTTTTTGCGAGATATCTATACACTTTTAACGTCGCTTTTTTTAAAAACGGCGTTAAAAAGTGTTTTTAATAAAAAATATTAATTGTTAACGCGTTTTTTATACAACGGCGTTAAAAGTTTGATTTTTTACTTGATTAAATAAATAACCGGCGTAAATAATCCTATATATTATAAACGTGCAGAATGAATATTGGAAATAATGTAATTAATATACGGGAACTTGGCAGTCATCAATTAAGTTGACGTTAAAAATGAGGTGGTGGGTAAACTATTTGCTTCAGTTCTATAAATAACTGACGTAAATAATTATGAATTGGTTGTCATGTCCCTGTTGTCCCTCTTAACGCAGATCACTCCATATATAATCTGCAGTTTATTTCTAAACCATTTTTTATACAAGTTTATTTTTAATTTTTATTAATTAGCTTGAATTAGTAAACAAATTATTGTGCAAATTAAAATAAATAAACACTTAACATAAAACAAGTTATATGTATAATCAAATCGTATGACATTAATTGAAGCGATTCATAAGTTAAATTACATGATTAAAAGATAAAAAATTTCTGCAACATAGCCCTAAAATATAAAAAAGTTTCTGCATCAACATCATTTTCTTCTCACCCTGTCATCGAAACTCCAATGGATGCATCACCTCCCTCACTTGAATTCCAAGATGCAAAGTAAATCCTCAGTCACTAGCAGCGAAAGCAAAGTGAAATGGATCTTTGCATCTTTCTTCTTGATGGAGTTCCTTGATGCATCATCTTGAATCCACAATCACTTGCTTCCAAAGCAAAGTGAAAGGGATGACGAGGGATGAAATAAAGTGAGAGAATCACATTACGTGATTCACCCAACCTTAATATCCATGCAATGTAATTTACTCAAACTCAGAAGTTGTTTGACCATTAAGACAAAGACCTTTGAGTCTAGGAATAGGAAGAAAGAGTGATGAAGTTAATCTCCACGACAGAGCCATATTGTGAAGCAGAAAATTAATTAAAAGGAGATGGAAGCTAGGAAGCTATTTATAGGAGCAGTGGATGAAGTTACTAAGTTATTCTGATTTTCTTGAAAACTTATCTATAAACTTAATGCTCATTAAGAGGATTAGGTACAAAGGTGAATGGGTAAGTAGCACAGTAGTCAAGGGAATGAATGTTTCTGCAGAAACTAATAAACCTTTAACGTCCGTTGTGTAATACAACTGACGTAAGAAGTTGTGAGTGTTTTTAACGTCAATTTCTTAATACAACTTACGTTAAATATATGACATTTAACGTCAGTTATTACTAACAACTGACGTAATAAGTGTGAGAGTTTTTAACGTCAGTTTATTAATACAACTGACGTTAAATATATGATCTTCAACGTCAGGTTTTACCAAAAACTGACGTAAAATGTTGTTTTATTTTAATTATAACGTTTACCCCCGCGCGCCTTCTCCACTTCTCTACGTCTTTTCTCTTTTCATCACGCTCAACCCTCACTCTCGCTCTCACTCTGCCCTAATCGCGTGCTCATCTCCACCGCAACCACCGCGAGGGCTTCTTCGCCACCACCGTGAGGTACACTCTTAACCCCTAACTCTGTCTTTCCCGCTCCTTCGTTGCAATAACTTGACATCTCCCTTTCCCCTGGCCTTCCCGCGCACTAACTCTCCTTGTCCCTCTGCTCTCAGTAACTACATCGAACGTTGGCCACCACTCGAGCTTCCCCCCCACCACCACGCGAGCGCCTATTTCTGGCGAGTCTTTAATTAGGGCACATTTTTTTATTCACGGTTTTGAGTGCATGCATGTGCTCTGCTGGTTTGAAACCGTAGTCTCCGTAGTTGAAACTTGAAACTGTGAGTTTGAGTTGTTTGGAATGTCTCTATTTTTGGTTTTGAGTGTATGTTGAAACTGTAGTCTCAGTAGTTGTAACTTTAATCCGTGAGTTTGAGTTGTTTGGAATGTCTCCATTTTTGGTTTTGAGTGCATGTTGCTCTGCTGGTTGATCTGTCACGGCCGTGATGATCATCACGGCTAGGCCGTGATCAGTTCTCCTTGTGAGGGTCTGATTCAGTTGGCACGTTACGGCTGTGATGGACATCACGGCCAGGCCGTGACCAGTGCTTGGCAATGTTCAAAAACTATAGTTTTCAATCTCCCGTATTGTCCTTATATTGGATATATAGATGTTTTGTATATCTACATGACCTATCTAGTTATTTTTATTTATACTTCTGTATTTATTTTGAGTTATAACCTATGTTAATACATATATATTGTTTTTGAACAGGCATACATATGGATCAGTCGGATAGCCCACATGCACAGGAGGACACTGTTGGGGTTTCGCAGGACCCGATCATGCCTACGCCTACTGATTCTAGTGTAAGTTTACATGCATGTTATATACTGTCTTTAGTCCTTCTTGTTAATTTAAGTTTATCATGTTACAACCCTCTATTTTATCATTTTTTTTGTCCATACAGACATCACAGGCTCATAGGAAACGGGGTAGAGGAGCCACCTCGTTGAAGAAACTAGAGAAGGACAGGCAGAGCGGACAGAAGCTTGAGGTCTCCTTCGATGCTAATCAAAATGCCCAGGGACCCCGTGCTAAAGAATTTAATAAGTGGGTGTTTCTACAAGCGAAGCAGCATATAAGCATCAACTACAACCACTGGAATGACGTTCCACAAAACGTTAAGGATCAGATTTGGGAGGCTATCACGGTATTTTACCTTTACATTCGTTTGATTTACATTATCAGATAATTATCCGAGTTATAATCCATCCAGTTGTTATATATGTATCTAATGTGTAGGTAGCTTGGACTGTGCCAAATGACGAGGATCATCGTCATAAATGTATGAAAATGGCATCAAAGCGTTGGAATGGGTTCAAGCATGATCTTACCTGGTACTATCTATCTGGGAAGAAGCGGCTTGATAAAATGTTCTCGGGTTATCCCTGGATTGATCAGGATACTTGGGATATGTTTGCCAGGAGTCGACAGGATGAAGAATTTCAGGTTGGTTGATTAAGTTAATTTTGTATGCTTATTATAGATCATTTAACTATATTTAATTATGTGTTTTTGTTTGAATAGGCTAAGACAAATAAGGGTCGGCAGAATCAGGCGAAGAACGTCCACCGCCACACCATGTCTCAGGGTGGGTACCATACTCGGATCCAGCAGATGATGGCGGATAGAGGAGAGGCGGCGGGAAGAGCACTCTGCTAGGATTGAAAGAGGAGAGGTGCACGAGGGCACACCATCAAGTCCTCCGTCGGACATCGACCGCGAGGATGTTCCGGTTAGCCGACCGCATGACAAAGGCGGGATCTTTTAAAGGCGATGCCACTCGCGAAGTGGCGAGATAAGATTGTAAGTAAATAATTAACTTGATTTCAATTGATATTTGTATAGATACTTGCAACAGTTATCACTTGCACGTTTTTCATTTTTTTCATTGTAGATGGATCTTAAAGCAAAATCCTCCCGGGCGCATTCGTCCCCTTCGGGACGGCGAGGGGCGTCTTTATGACTTGCTCTAGGCAAGAAAGACCATCCTGGTCGGGTTCTCGGTGTTCCTAGGAACGTGACCATCAAACAATATTATGGCAAGTCTGCTTCACGAAAGCGGGTGGTCAATGAAGCATCAATTTTGGCTGACATTACTCAAGACCTCATGACCAACCCGGATATTACATCACATCGATGCAAGGCTTAATAGCCAACCCGAGAATTCAGCGGGCGCTTGCAGAGAGCTTTCCTCGCGTCGGTACATCCCAGGACACCGCAAGGCTTGCCAACGCTTCACATGTGAGCACAAAAGAGAGTTTTAGTATGGCACATGTGGAGGACGATGAGTTGGCGGCTAGGGAGCGGAGTTGGAAGTCCAGCGCCATGAGCATGAGTTGGAAATGAAAAGGCGTGAGCTTGAGTTGGACTCCAAACGACGTGAGCTCGAAATGTTAGCAAAGGTATTTATTCATTATTAATGTCCAAAATAGTCAAATAATTACTTGTGTTTTTTTAATTATCAAAAACTTATATATTTTATTTTCCTAAACTGAAGGCCAAGTCGACGTCGGTCTGCATTGTCATCTATCACTCGTTTGTTCTCACTTGGTGAGGATTATTCGTATGAGATTTTTGAATGTCCATTGGAGCACGATGGATGGGTGGCACGCCCAAATCAAGAGAGGATATTTTCCTTCGTTGGTGACGATCTCGGAACGCGCTGCAGAAATAACGTCTGGATGAGCAACAATGTCATCGGTCTACAGTGCACGTAAGTTAATTTTAATTTTATAACTTATTTATTTTTGGTATTTTTCCATTTAATAATTTATTTTAATTTCAATATATATATTATGTAATTAACATCCACACCCTTTTCATATCTTAGGTATCTCCATCGTCTTGACTTGATAAGGGCGTTGCATCGGTTTACGGTTTCTTAGATCCGTCAATCCTTCCGCGCCGTGTTCTTTCTTTGGCGATGCATTGAGTAAATACATAGGGAAGGTGTTGGGAGACAATCCGAAAGAATTATATCTGGCTCCCTACTGTATGAATGACCATTGGCAGTTGTTGGTACTTCACCCGTCTAGGCATATTGTCATATTCTTCTGCTCTCTCCACCAAGATCCGCCACCGAAGGTGGTGGAAGCTGTAAATAAGTAAGTAACTAATCTTAAATTAAATTTAAGTTTTAATATCAGTTGTTTTTAGTTTATTACGCACATGATATATGAGTTTGTTAATTGATCGACATGATTATTTGTTTATGATAGCGCGCTGAAGGCGAGTAGCATAAGTTGCGCCAACGGGAGAAGTAGGACTTCTAAGGCTAAAGCAAATCCTGCATGGAACATCCTCAAGGTTTGGTAGTTTATTTATCAAATAATTATTATTATAATTACTAATTTATGTGTATATTCAACTGACGTTGAAATTAATTTTGTTGGTAGTCTCGATTTCAACTTGACAGTTGGTCGTGCGGCTATTATGTGATGCTTCATATGCTGAACATAGTCTCCGCATCTATTACGGAAGGATGGAAGAAGGTAATATTTAAACAACTTGTTAAATTATATATTATAGTTTTGAAGATGACTTGCATTGATGTTATTGTTATTATTTGAACGTGTCTATGCATTTATCGACCAATCGCCTATTGAACAAGATGAGTTAAGAGACTTGAGGATGCGCTTCGCCGAATTCTTCTTCAAGTATGCGGCTGAAAAAGGAATTGCCAACATACCTCCGCACTACTTAGATAAATAGTTTTTTTGTTAGACTTTAGAAACTAATTAATAACATGTATATATATATATATATCCTTAGACAGTTTTGTTTTTGAGATATTGGAACTAAAATTTATTTATATATATACATGGGTTTTGGTTTTAAGTCCCCCATTGTTCAATTTTCCTTTGCAATTCTGTAATGTGTGTGATATTCGTATTGTTTGGGGACTGAATGCAGGGATAGCTGAGGGGAGTGATATTTTAAAACTGAATTTTAAAAAAAAAAACTTATTAACGTCAGTTGTGTCAAACAACTGACGTTAATAGTATTTTATAAAATACACAGTACTATATTAACGTCAGTTGTTTATTACAACTGACGTTAAAATTAAACCTTTAACGTCAGTTCTTTATAGCAACTGATGTTAGTTTTAACAAAATCAACGTCCGTTGTATTAAAGAACTGACGTTAATAGTTTTATTTTAACATCGGTTTTGTTAAGGAACTGACGTTAATAGTGTTATATTTAACGTCGCTTCAATCGACAGCGTTAAAATAGTAACTATTAACGTCAGCTGTATTTACGTCAGTCAGTATTCTGACGTAAAAAATCAATTTTAACTGACGTAAAAAGCACTTATTGCACTAGTGATATATATTAAAATTGTTTAGGTTGTCATCCAATTATGCCTTAATATATAATTGAAAATAATCAAATATATCAAACTATTATCTTTAAAAAATATTTAAAATACATGAAAGTAGTTTTTAGTTTTTTATCAGCAAAATATATTGGTAAAAGAGTACGAGGGTTATTCTTACCCGTATACAAGAACAAATACAAGAGCAAGGTAGAACCAGTATAACAAAAATACTGGATAAATATGGAACCAATATTGTTAGTACCCAAGACTAACCAAACCAACCAAAAAAATACATGAAAGTAGGGGTGGCAAAATGTTCCATTTGTCCACCATCCATCCAGTCCATCCATGAGTAAATCCATCCAATCCATCCATTTATAAAAAAAATAATATAAATGGATTGGATTATTTTTTTTAGTGGATGTTTATGATCTATCCAATATTTTTTAAAATTCATTGGACCAACAATAAAAAATGTAATGGATCAACTTTTATCCATTCCAAAACCAATTTATTTTTTTCATATTATTTTTCACCAAATAAAAAAACCCTCCATTTGTAACAAAAAAAAAAAAAACTCCATCTAATTTTCTCTTCCGTTCCCTATTATTTTTTCTTCACTATTTTTTATTTTATTTATCTGCATTTTTTTTCTTTTTTTGTTACATTAAATATTAACTAATTAATCGTTCTCAAACACAAGTTGTAGTCCACGTTATCACATACGTTTTCTTTTTTCGTTGCCTTTTTTTACTGAGAAACTTTAAAAAAAAAGTATTAACTAATTGAAAGCACAGAAAGTCGTAACAAGTTTCTTAAAACAATGTCATGGGACGTTGTGGCAAAACAACCTCTGTAGATGCACAAAATCAATAACTCCCATATAGTAATAGAAAAAAGACCGTGATACAAAATGGTTGTGAGATAGAGTGGAGAGAGAGAGTAAAGATAGAGAGAGTAAGAAAAAAGGGAGAGAGAGAAAGGGTAGAGAGAGGAAGAAAGAGGAGAGCGATAATGAGATATAGATAATATTTTAATTTTTTTTTACAAATTATTTTATGGATGGATAAAAGAGATATAAAATATTTAATTTCTTAAAATAAATTTTAGTGGATGAATTGGATATCCATCCATGAAAAGTTGTTAATTGATGGATCGGATGAATTTTATTTAATGGATCATGGATGGATTGGATTTTTTTAATGAATTTTTAATGTATTATAATGTATTAATGGATTGTTTTTAATCCATCCGTTAAGATCCGAATAAAAATTTATCCGATCCATACATTTGCCACCGTTACATGAAAGTATTTAAAGTGCATGTTTCCATTAAACTTGCATTATTTAACACAAAATACAAAGTAGTAAACCAGAAATACATCCCAACAAAAACACGTAAGGGACAAGCCAAAATGGAAACAAAAGCGAAAAGTAAGCAAAAAGTAACAAAGCAGCAAAAAAATATCTTTGCATCATTATGCAATATTCTCACGATAATAGATATTTGTTAAGGTTGGTACAATCATGAGAAACTCTCCTATTTATTTGAGCACTAGCTACTCATGTTTGCATGAGAGATTGAGTAGTAATCATATTACTGAGTGCCTAATTGTGCTATTCAGAAAGAAAGTGAGATGGAGAGGAAAGAGACACAGAGAGAGATAGAGGAAGAAACCCCATTATTTGATAGCAACATGAAATTGGCTCAAAAAGCTGCCATGGCTAATCGGTGGAAAGACTTCAAGAAAATAATCAAGGAATACAATATAGACCTGCTTAAGTGGTTCGACCTGTTTGGGAACACTGCCATCCATGTTGCAACTCGCTCCAACAAACCACAACTACTGATTGAAATACTAGAAATGTTATCTGAAGACAATAGATGGAGAGCTCTGAGGATAGAGAATCGTGAAGGAAATACTGTTCTGCACGAGGTCGTCTTCTGCAAAAAGGTAGACTTTAGCATGTCCAAACAACTCTAAAATTAAAGGAAATGCTTTTCCTGATAAAAGTTTTTTTTTTTATAGTAAAAGTTGATATATTTGAGTAAATTAATTAAATTAAACAATAATATTTTTTGCAAATATAAATATTTTTAGATAATTTTAAAATTGAAGTTTATTTAAAAAACTGTTAGATTATTTTGAGATATTCTTCCTATTTCATCATGTAAAATTAACTATCAATCAAATATTATTAAATTATATAAAAAACTTCATATAAATTTTTTTTCTATAATTTATTATATAAAAGTATATTTTTAACACAATTCAAATTAAATAAGTTATCTTAATCGATTATGAAAATAGTCAAATTTTCACGGCTACTCCAAATACAAACTTGAACGGATTTAATAAGTTGAGACAAAGCATATATAGCTATTTGCCCCCTTCTTCACTATATTATAAAAAATTAATTATAAAAAAGTGATTCAATGCTCGAAGCTTCTACCTATAGTGGGGTTTGAGAAGGGTAAATTACACAATGTTAAAAAAGAGGGTTTGGGTGGTAGGAGAGGGTCTTGACTGCAAAGAGGTAAAAAAAAAAAAAAAAGTAGGAAATGAGAAAGAAAGGAGTTCTAGGACACAAATTAGGATTTCTTTATTTAGTGACGGAATATATCGATCGCAAGCTTGTCGATAAATCTAGTTAGAAAATTCAGTTGATAGATCGGTCGTTAAATGACAGAAAAAATTTGATCGTTATGATTGAATAGTTTTTAAAAAAAAAAATTAATTTATGTGGCAGTGACCAATTTAGCGACTATATATCTATAAACACACGACTAATACGTTGCCTATTATTTCTATGAATGTGTGACCAAGTGGAGAATCTGTTTTGGATTTGAACTTGTGATTAGGTTAAAAGACAACGCAATCTTACCATGGCATTTAGTGAATGCTCACCCTCTATAAAATTAATTCTGTATAGTATTTTTTCTTTACATAGCTTGTTAAAAATGTTAGCTATATATAAGCACCCAAAAAAAAAAAAAATTTGCTATATGTATATTTGTATTTGATATATATATTTGACCTCTATCGGATGTTCTTTGGATCCGCCCATGTAGGTAGAGATGGTAGACGTTGTCTTTGAGTTTGAAAAGATGTTGCAGCCACCACCAGAGGAAGAAGTTTCAGAAGAAAAAAAAGGGCCACTGCTGGCGTTCACAAACCACAAAGGTGAAACCCCATTGTTTAGGGCTGCAAAGTATGGGAAGCTAAAGATGCTCAAGCATATGGCCGATCATATGGTCAAACATAAAGAGGGAAACATTCGAGGTCATTTATATAGAGCTGACAAATATTGCGCTCTTCACGCTAGCGTCATTGGGCAATATTTCGGTATCTCTCTTTCTCTCTATATACTTCAATCTTTAATAATCGATGTCATCGCGTAAGCCTATATGGGCCTTAGCAACATCGACCCTCGGGCATTTTTAACATGGATAAGAGTGATAAGAAATTGCTGTCTCATTTTATTATACTACCCTGTTCTTATAAATAAAAGAAATACTAGCAACGTATTTTTTAAGACATATTTTTCAACACACCCCTCTTGTTAGTTGAAATTCTTGTGAGTCCTATAAAATTCAAGTAAGACCCACATGAATTTTAACCAATATATAGGAGGGAGTTGTTGGAAAGTATGTGTTAGAGAATGTGTTGCTAGCATTCCTCAATAAAAGAAATTTTGTAATATAGGTTAAAATTTCATGTAATGTTAAAAATATAAAATATGTGATAAAACATTATTAATGACGATAGAGTATGATATATCAATATGAGAATGTGTAAATATCCTTATCTAGATAAGAGACATAGAAAGATGTTGCCATGGTTTTAAATTCCCATTAACTGTGGTTACAGCAAAAGAAATTTATGTGGTTGTGAAATTTTGTTAATTTTATAATGATGAATTTTTTATATCATTAATCAATTATATGCTTATAATATTATTAAAAATATTTGTTAGCATAAATATTTCAAAAGTTATCTTAAGAAAAACTCAATATTATGATCATTATGAGCATAACACGGTGATCGGTCGTGACATTTTCTGCGAGATGAATATGTGATCCGTTAGTATGTCACAGAAAATCATGAAGCCATAGATTTTGATATTAAGATCTCCATGGATGTGTAGACTTGTTACTTTCCCTTTTTTTCCAATGCTTTAGAGTCAATTATTGTTGAATATTAAGTGTACATAACTTTTTGGTGCAGACGTTGCACTTTGGTTAGTGAGAATGGACGAAAGACTTGCCGTAGAAAAGGATCAGAACGGATTCACATGCCTTCAATTGCTTTCCAAAATGCCACATGTTTTCCGGAGCCACACTAGCATGGGACCAGTGAAGACCCTTATATACCAATGTATTCCTCAATATATTTTTTTTCAACCTTTAAAATAGTGGGCAATATTACCTGAACCTATAATTTTTACTTTTTTTTTCTTTTTTTGATAAGACCTATAATTTCTACTTAAATTCCTATGCAATAAATCAGGTTTATTTTATTATTGTGCATAATTATTGCATCAATTGATTGAATTCTCACACTACTTTTGTATATAAGTGCAATGCATGGATCAAATTAATAATAATTTTGTTGTTATTTGGGTGACAGTGCTTCCTTATGACGGATATGAAATTGGAGACGGTGAAAGCCTTAAATTGTTTAGACATCGTAGAGATTTAGAAAGTGGTAAAAATGACGACAGGGTTCTCCCCAACTCAGGTACACATGTATATATGTGTGTGCATGCGCATGTTTGTGAATGTGTTATTATATGTATCATCTAACTATGTGGGAAAAACTTTCACAAATTGCAGTAATTTCAAAGATCAACTACGCTTTTTGGAAAGGCTTTGCGAAAGGTGAATGGTTCGATGTTATCTTTGGTTGTCTTCATTAAATATTACCTCGTGTTGATCGGTGTTAATCTATGAGTAATATTTCTCACACACACATACAGAAATATATATATATATATATATATATATATATATATATATATATATATATATATATATATATGATACCAGAATACCACTGTGGATCATCTCAAAGAATTAGTAATAGAGAAAACAGTTGAAAAATAGATGAAATCAGAGTATAAGAGAAAGAATGAATCAAAATAGTGTTATCAAATTACTGGTTTTATTTCATTAAATAGTAAATTACAAAGAGTTATCAAAACATTATCAAAGTAACTTATAGACACTTGAGAGCTTGAAGTAAACTTGCTTATACAAAGCTTCAAAACTACAAGATTAGAACAAACTTAATTAGTAAAATGTAACCAAAGGAAAGTCTGCCTTGAATGGACGATGAGCTTCACTTAAATAGGCGAGTGAGGCCTTTCGAGAAGGACGGACTTGAAATTTTTGAAATCCAGTAAGCAGTCTTGTTGAACTTTTGACTTTAATCTGCTTTTCTTTAGCATTTGCTTTATTTTTTGTCTGCCATAAATCTTCGTCGGCACTTCGTGACAAACAACCTTTACTTTTGCTTTATTGAAAGTGAATGACTAAGTGGAGAATCTTGTCGGCCATCTTGAATTTGGAGAGATGCGACAAAATTGAATTAATCTGCTGAATTATTGATCAAAGAATCCGAAATCCGGATTGTTATTTTCTAAGTAGGGGTTATAATCAGACCCTACTGTTACTGAATCATCTAATTCTTGCTCTTCATCAGACCCTATGGATGAAAGGGCTTCTTTTAACAATTTCTTGTATTCTTCTAGGGTAGAAGCACTTACATTAATTGTATAGGGCGTTACTGGCTGAGAAGAACTAATTACTTCTTTCCCTTTTGATTGGGAAGGGGGAGTCTTTGGGGGTTCAAAAGCTGGAGGAACCCTTCTTCTAGCTTGCTGACCAATTTTATTTTTCCATGAATTGAATTTGGTTTCAACAACCTTTTCGTTGAATTTCTTCCACCAGGAGACAGTGTTTACTGAATAGATATTTTTAGGAAATGGTTCGGGTAAATGAAGGTGGTATTCAAAATTGAATTTAAGTAACCACGTGATTCAATCCCAGGCGCGAAGTGCAATAGTTTCCCAAAAATTGATATTGTTGGGGTTAATTGTTTGTATTCAAGGTATAATTTGTAAAGTGAATTTGGAAGGATATCGGCAGATAGGCTGCATTTCCAAAACCACTCCATAAACCAGTTGGCATATCTGGTTTGATGACTTAAAAAGTTAAAATACCATGAACGACGAGGGTTTGACTGGAATAATACTAATTCCCAGGCCCTCTGGTAATCCCAGTAATTGTACACAGGTGGGTCGAAGACCCTTGAAAATCTTTTTGGTTTGAAAGGACCTTGACCCCAATCTGTAAGAGTAAGGACCTTCATTATTTTACATTGTGAATATGCGACTACATCTGGAGCACTTGGATTTGTATTTTGTTCTATTTTCACTGACTGGGTATCAATCAGGATGTATTGATAGTAAGCAAGATTCTTTGAGGCATCATTTGTGGGGACCCAACCGAAACCACTTGGGATAAGTTGCTTAAGTAGATCCCAAGGTTCATCTGTAGAGGGGTTACCGTATTCTTGCTCTACCAGAGCGTGTCTTCTGCAGCATGGCTTTAATTTGAATGCCAAAGGTTCTCTTTGGGTGGTCAATATATTTTGTGGTTCATCATCCAAAGGTGGAAATTTATTTTGGTTAGTGGGGCTTTTTTGTGGAAGGTTCTTTTGGGTTATTTGGGAGGCTGAAGGAGCAAAGGAATCTATGGTTAATTCTTTTGATTTACTCGGAGAGGGGGAGGCCCCACCTCGGACGGACCCGCCTCGGGCCTTGGAAGACATTAGGAGTTATTTTCCTACAAAAATTCCTTGGTTAGAAAATCAGGGATAAAATTATTTTTTCCTTTTAAATACTCAATTTCAAAATCAAAACAACTAAGTAGGTTTTGCCATCTGGCAAAAATATGTTTGGAAACTAAAATCTTAATATCTTTTTCCAAAACATCTTTAGCTGTTTTGCAATCAATTCTGAGTAAAAACCTTTTATTTATCAAATCATCTTGAAATTTTGTAATATATAATACTATGGATAAAATCTCCTTTTTAATAGTACTATATTTTTCTTGAGAGGAGATCCAAAAACCAGAGTGATATCTGACCACTTGCTCAACTTTTGAATTCGGAAGGATCTGTAGTAGGATACCACCATATCCTTTATCTGATGCATCTGTCTGAACAATTAGACTTGCATCGGGATGTGGAATACCTAAACAAGGAAGTGACTTGACATCTTTCTTTATCTCTGACACTAATTTAGACAACTCAGGGGACCATGGTTTAGGATTTTTGGTTTTCCTAAGCCTAGAATAAAGAGGTTTGCACTTTATCCTAATATTTGGAATGAACTCAGAAACATAGTTTAAACATCCTAAGAATCTTTGTAATTGTTTTTTATCATTCAATTCATTTGGAAAGTTATCAGCAAAAGCGATACTTGTGCTTATTGAGGTTATTGTTCCCTGATAAATTTTGTGGCCTAAAAATCTTATCTTTGTTTGAAACAATTTTATTTTCTTGGCAGATATTACCATGCCATTTCTTTTTATTGTTTCTTTAAAGATGTTTAAGTGTTTGAAATGTTGTTCCAATGATTGTGAAAATATTAAAACGTCATCTATATAAACAATACTGAATTCAGAATTTGGATTTAATATATCATTCATAATATGTTGGAATTCTGATGGAGCATTTTTTAATCCCATGGGCATTACATTCCATTCTTAATGTCCAAAAGGAACTGTGAAAGCAGTTTTATACTTATCTTCTTCTTTTAACTTTATTTGATAGAATCCATATTTCATATCAAATTTTGAGAAGACAATTCCATCGTGCAGTCTTCTTAATAAATCTCTTTTATTTGGAATTGGGTACCTTATCCATTTCAAAACTTTATTTAATGGTTTATAATTTATCACCATTCGTGGTTCACCTCTTTCTATTTCTGATTGTTTATTAACATAAAAGGCTGTGTAGCTCCAAGGAGACTTGCTTGGCCTAATTAATTTTTTATCCATAAATCCTTTAATTTCTTTTTTACAAAACTCCAAAGTTTCACTATTCATTTGAATAGGTCGGGCTTTGGTGGGTATTTTGCTTTCATGAAAATCATCCTCATATGGTAATGATACCATATGGGTTTTTCTTTCCCTAAAAGCGCTAGGAACATCTGAGCAAACTTCATTTTCAAATTCTTTTTGAATCTTGATTATTTTTTCTTTTATTAAATGATCTTGTATTTGTTTTTCAATTTTAGCCTAAAGAATTTCCTTTTGGAGAAATCCTATATGATTTTCCTTTCTTTTAATAATGGTTAAAAAATTCTTTTCTCCTATGTCATCTTTGATGTTATTCAACTTTTTTGTCTTTATTGGGTTTATGAACTCAAAAAGTACCTCTTGGTTATCTTTTATGTTTTTTATTCCTTCTTCTGTAATTTGAAGAGGATAGAGTTGTGTTAGGAAAGGGGTTCCTAAAATTATTTGTTCCGAAGTATCTTTAACAAGAAGGAATGAGCTTTTAAAACAAATTCCTTTGTTACAGATACTAGCATCCTCAAGTTTATAATTTACTTGTAACTTTTGGTTATTAGCTGTGTATAATTTTTGGAGTTTTTATGATAGTATTGTGTAGGAATAAGACCTTCTTGAATGCAATTCATGTCTGCTCCTGAATCAACTAAGTCAATAAATGGTTGATGAAACGACTTATTTATTTTTAGATTCACCTTTACATGCCACTTTTGTTGCATGGTTTTTATTCTGTAGAAGAAGTTTGCTTCTTCACTATAGAGAGCATCAAACTTCTTTTCTTCATCAAAATGGGTGGAAGATGATTTTGAAGGAGTGGCCTTAGCCTTTCCCTTCCCCAAAGATTTTTCAAAATTGTGTATTTTTGTTTTAAATCTGCAACTTCGGATTTTAAATTTTTAACTTCTCTGTATACGAGAGGGAGTGTTATTGGTTCTTGAATACATGATGACTCTTGATTTAAAATATCTTTTAAATTATAACCTGAAAACTCTTTAGTGGTTATTTCTTGACTTTCCAATTCTTTGTATTTTTCTAACATGGCTAGCTTGATTTGTGGGTCCTCAATTTGACCAACTAGATCCAATAGGACTCTTGCTTCTTTGGAAATAACATTAATTGTAAATTTACAATCACAGTTATCTCCAAGACAACCACAACTTAAGCATCCAACATCAGAATCTGAAGAGGTTTCTTGATTCTGATATATTGTTTCTTGTTCATCTTCAGAAGATGAGTTATTTGAGGATTCTGACTCATAGAGCAAAATCTTTGCAATTTGCTCTTTTATTTCTTCATCCATTTTAAGTTCTTTTATTTTTTGTTTTACTCTACATTTTTTAGCTATATGGCCAGCTCGACCACATTTATAGCAAATAATGTTTTTGTCAAATCCTTTGTTAAAAGGTTTATTATAAAAATTCTTATTTTGGGGTTTTCTAAAAGATCTGTTTGATTTATCAACTGATGTTTTTTTATTAAATCTTTTATAACCTTTACATTTTTGTGGCTTTGCCCTTCTTTGTTTAGAAGGAGGAGTTATCTTTTCATAACCAAATTGTTCACATAAATTACCTAATTCTTTATTATTTGTCTTACTTTCAAATTTGGCTTGTCTATGCATCTTAATATCAGTGCAAAATTGTAAGCCTGTTTTGTTTATTATTGAAATTATTCTTCCATAAGTTAATTCTTCTAAAGGAGTACCTGGGTACTCGATTTTTATTTGGGTTCTTACCTTTTGGGCAAAATTCTTGGGAAGGTCAGAAATGAATCTGTCTTTCCAATAGGACTCTGTACAGTCTGTCCTAGTGTAAATTTTTGCCAAAAAGTTATCTTTGTACCACCTGAATTCGCCTAAGGTTGGACAATAAGGTTATTAAGAATTTCAAGGGACCTGTCTGCAAAGACATTAGCATCCCCAATGAAGGCTTGAGATATTGCAAAAATTAATGCCTCTACCTGTTGTTCTATTTGAATAGGTTCAGGTTCACCCTGTTCATTATTTCTTAATTCAGTTTTTACAAAAGTGAGAATTGTTTGTCTATCAGTACTTCTTAAATTATTATCCCACCATCCTTTAAGGCTTCCTGAAAAACCTTGGATTAATAATTTAACAGTACTTAGGGCATTATTTCCTTTTGCCCTAAAGGCAGTAGCTGCCATAGACATTTCTTCTAACTTTCGCATTATTTGGTGTTCGGAGAAACCATCTATATTCCACTCTACTATTCCTTCTCCATTATATTGAGCTGCCACATCAAGTGGGACATCTTCAAATTGTATATCAGGAAGAGTAGGTCTGTAATAGTAATTTCTCGAAGTGGGGTAGGTTTTCGAGGTATTTTTTATTTTATTAATTGTGTCAATTCCTGTGTCATCAAATTGTTTTTCTAATTCTAGAATATCTTCATTTTTTATCATGTTTACCTTTGATGAAGATATTTTTAATGAAGCCAATCTTTTATTAATTTCAGTTAAAAGGTCACTACTTGATTCTTTTCCTATTTTGATTTCTTTGATTTCTGAATCAGATAACTTGTAAGGGTTTATTAAAGATTTTTCTAATTTTTTAGAAGTTTCTTCTCTTGAAGGTAAATCACATTCTTCAGAAGTATTGGCAACTTGATATAAAAGTTGATTTGTGAAGTTTAACCGTTGTTGGATATTTTTAATGTCATTTCTATTTGGTTCTTTGAGCAAGTAAAAACTTTGGTATCTTCTTTCATGGTTTTGAAAGGAGATGCCTTTATTTCAATGTTGTCAACATTTGGAAAGGCTATTTCTTCCAAAGGAGGAATGGACAGAAATAACCTCTTTACCTTTAGTAGTTTTCCAAATCTTTTTCGCAGAATTCAATGTTTTTAATTCTAAGTTCTTAAAACAATGATTATCAAACCATGTGAAGTAGGGGATATTGTCATCCTCCACCTCCTCAAGATAAGCGTAATAGGCTTCCCTATAATGCTTTATCTCTGATTGTGAAAAAGTAGAAAAGAACCATTTTCTCTTCTTTTCGTTTATTGGTTTCATAAATTCATTCTGCAATTTTTGTTTATCGATATAAAGTTTTGTGATAACAAAGCATTGATTAATTGGTTCAAAACTTTGATTGATTTCAGATTGAGTCGGAGACTCTCTCTGAGTTACAGGTTGAGCAGATTGTGGTGTTTCCACCTTGTATTCTGGTTGACGGATCACATGATGATCTCTCACCCCTGCTAACCTTAATGAATGAAATGAATCGACTGATCTTCTTGAATTATTTGTTTGTTTTGATCCTTCAGGAGTTCTGAACGATCTAGTAGAATTACTTCTACTAAATGGTACAAAACTTATTGAAACATTTCCAGATGCATATTCAACTGGAATTGTCATTCTAGAGGGTTCTGGCTCCTCGGGAGGCATAATCTCTTATAAGTTCCATTCTAAATTCCTAGAGACTTCATTATGATTGAGTCTCTTAGGTGTTACTGCATTTGATTTTTCCAAATTTACTTGTAAAAGTAGAGTATCTTCTTTCGAAGAAATATTTAATGCTTTTGGAGAAATGTTGGTTTTCATGGCCTTGTAATATATTTTGTATATTACAGCCATTGGATATGAATTTCGATTCCAAATTCCTTCTTTTATTTTAATATCTAATTTGATATTATGTTTGTTTTTTCCCAAACTTTCTAATGACATAGTATAGTTTGGAAAATTATTGAAAAAAGTTGGACCATCATGAAGATTGGTCTCAATTATTGAAAGTACCTGATCATCGAACCAAGCAGGGTCGAAGTATCTCTTAGACATACACACGGGGTGTGTCTATGCCTAATCTGTGTAATGGTTTAATTGCAACCTGAATTAAACCAATATGCAAAAATCTGTATTTTTGTTTATGTTCTTTTAACATAGATAAGTTCAAGAGATTTAGACTTTCTTGAGTCTTATCTACTTAATTGTATATTCAGCTGTTTTGATTATAAAATCATATTTAAATTTATCCATTAACTTAGTTTTATAAATTTCAGAAATATTGATTGAAGGAATACTCCAATTATGTAACTTCTGTTCAATATTGGGTAAAATTATTTGTTGATCTTTAATTAGGGTTGAATTTAGACTTTCACTTGTACTTGGTTTATCTAATTCATCTATTTTTTCTTTACCCTTCCTTGAAACCATCTTAAGAAGGCTACTTATGATAACTGAACCTAAATGACACTAGTACCTATAACAGAGGTAGAGTTTCCTCACCAGACATCGGGACCACCACGGATTACCAACGGATTTACTACCCTATACGTCGGGCTTTACGATCGGGAACACCCTTCAGGCTGACCAACACTGCAAAGAGGGAAAACTCAAGACTGATATAAGTACCAGAGCAATAAGGCTCAAAGCACTAAGGCTCAGAGCACTAAGGCTTTTTTATTGTGGTTCAGCTCGCTGAGAATCAAGTTTAGATACTCGGGTTTTCCTCCCTCCTTTAATACAACGAATTCCTTTGTTAGATGTGTTGGAACACAAGCACTCACATTCACTTATAGTGTACACATATAGAAAGGAAGGAGAAAGAGAGAATTAGAGAAGGATATGTAATCTGAAAATTTTATACACTTCACTTGTAACACTTGCACTAAGTCTATTTATAGACTTACATGGATCACTACTCTCACTAAATAAATCACTCTTAGTTACACTTCAACTAACTAACTACATTTAATAAACTCCTAACTATAACAACTAACTTTATTTGAATTATTTCAAACACTTCCCCGTAATTTAAATATCCCAATTGCACCATTTTTATTACACCCAAATTGTATTTTTATAACACACACCTTATTATCACTAGCACACTCATATTTTCTTCTTGATCCTATTGCAATCTTTTAAAGAATTTGGCTTGATCCATTAGGTCAACAAGAAAAATCAGAATTGACCCAAATTGGCCATGGTTCCTATGCTTATGTAGCTTAGGACCAAATTCAAATCCTTCACAAATTTGGGCTTGGCCCATTAAGTAACCCTCATACATTTTATGGACTTTTCCAAAATTGCCCCCGTCATCGTCTTCTCCTCCATGATAGCAACACTCAGTCGCACCTCCTTACTGTTGTCTCTGTAAGGAGTCCCCACAGCATCTACGAATAAATAGTCTGATTCATGATATGCACCATTATCAATATGAGATGCCTTCCCAGTCTGAGTAACTTCTTTCTTGGATACTTCTTTGGCAGAACAAACAACAACATTGCAAGAAAGTGATGGATGGGCACCATTTTCATAGCTCAGCATCTGCATGCTACCACTGGGCTTCTCACCACTTTCAACAGATTCAACCTTCGTTAATACTATAAATTTTTATTCACTATCAGTTCTTGTTGTAGATTGAGATACCACAGTTTGACTATCCCCTTGAGGATCCTCTCGACTCATTCCTTCAGGCACAAAATTGCTTGCAAATACATGATAAGGCACAAATTCACCAGCTTGACCTGGATTTTGTTCACTTCAACGATTGGTTCAACATCGCCTAAATTATCACCTCTATGAACTGACATATCAGTCGATGGGATTTCAGCTTCTTTCTTTGCGTCTTTTACCTCAAGAACAAGATTTGCTTCTTGCATCACAACCTCTTCAGAAAATTCAACTACTTCAGGAAGCACATCAGAGTCTTTCTCACTGCTGTATGAAAGATCCCTATTTTCCTCAGCTGCCCAAGACGAACCTTGATCACTGATCAGCGATCACTAATTTTGTTTTGTTCTTTGCAATTTCATCATCTTCATTGCTCTTTGTCTTTGCTTCCTTCTTGCACTCATCTTTCTTAACACCTCCATAGGCTTTGTGTAAGATATCCTATGCTTCTTTGGCATTCTTGGCAATGGAGATTTTTTCAAGATTGGCTTCATCCACACATTGATGAATGTTGAAGAGAGTCTCACTATCTCTCTTCTTGGAAGCACTCCCTTCCACATCTTGAACTCCTCCCATCACAATTTCCAACATCTCATGGAAATCAAAGATGATTATATCATCTTCACCACCCACCGATGGAAGTTCTTGCCATCAGGAACCGGTAAATGGATTAATAAATCCCCACGCATGATATCCACATCCATTGGCACACACTCTTCTCCCAGGATCGTTATAGCTCTAGATATCATGTTGGAACACAAACAGTCATATTCACTTATAGTGCACACACATATAAAGATTGAGAAGAAGGAGAAAGAGAGAATTAGAGAAGGATATGTAATCTAAAAATTTTATACACTTGTACAATTACACTTGCACTAAGTCTATTTATAGACTACTCTCACTAACTAGCTCACTCTTATTTACATTTCAACTAACTAAGTGCATATAACAAACTCCTAACTATAACAACTTACTTTATTTGAATTACTTCCAACAAGATGTAGTGGAGTTGCTTAACATATTGTAGTCTATTAAGCATTTCTTTACTGAGTTGTTCTTTTAAAATAAGTTCCACTTGCTACAATCATGGCACTATTTCTAAGTTGACCATTTGTTTTAAGAGTTGGTTAGGTTTGCAATGTTTCCCATATGCATTAGCTAGGCCTTTCCCTTTGTGTCTTTGGCAATGTTGTATATCATATCGGGTTGCTTTACAGATTGACGTTTATGCCTACAAATCAATATAAGTTTTTTCAGCGTGCTTTATCCTTACTCATATTCTTTCTAGGATAACTATATATCTTGAATCTGGTTAAAGATAAGAATTTTGTATCCTTGGGACACTAACATTATCTATTATTTTTTTTTAAACCCATTGGTAATGGAGTTATCTTCTGCGGTTTATTTCTTTCTAATGAATCTTATATGCTTGACCAAATTGCAGAGTTTGAGGGGATTAATCAAATTTGGCAGCAAAAGAAGAAGCACAGATTAGCAGAGTGTCTTGCAGACAGTTTAGTAAAGAATGACTTATCATGGCAGACATCTTTTAATGACTATAAAAAGACATTGATCGCAATGCCACCTCATCCCTTCAATGTGGCAAAAAGGAGAAAGCAAATTGAATCCAAAAAGCAAGAGAACCAGGAAAACCAGGGAGAATCCCTCACATATAAGTACACACCACTACTCATAGCAGCTAGCAGTGGAATAGTAGAAATTGTTGAAAAAATCCTTCACGTGAGTCCTGGGGCTATTTGTCACGTCAGCAAGGATGAGCAGAACATATTGCACATGGCCATAAAGCACCGCCAGAAGGAAATCTTTCGGATCATAAAGAGAAAAAAAGCTCTTGAATCATTGGTTCCTCGGATCACAAGGGAAGGTCGCACTATTTTGCACCAAGTTGCAAGGATGGATTATTACAAAGGAGGACACTTAGCGGGAGTGGCATTCCAACTGCAAGATGAGTTGCGTTGGTATGATGTAAGTAACCAATAACCCTATCATAAATGACTCGTGATATTTGCACGCTTATTATATATAAGCACGAATTTCGTAGAGGCATCCACTAATTGGATGGAAATCACATGTCGTAACTTGGTGTCTCATTCTCTATTCCATCTATTTAGATTGTGTGATATCATTTAAAAATGATATATTTATAATAAATAATATAATTAATTTTTCAAATGGCACAATCTAAATAGACGAAATAGAAAATGAGACCCCATTAACTGGTGATCTCTATCCCTACTAATTAGGTCTAAATGTAATTGTGTCTATGTCCTTTGTAATTATGTTTAAATGTAATCAAAATTGTTTTAGGACTTAAAACAAACATTTGTAGAAAATGGGGTATGGATCTGCGACAAAGAAGAAGAAAATAATGGTAACGCGCAATCTCCAAGGCGTGTGAGGATACTAGGCTTTAGGTTCGATTCGCCCCCACCAATCTCTCCTCGTAGATTGGATGCAACAGGTGTAACTGGCGAATCCCCTTCAGGATACAATGGAGAACCTTGGTTTGGTTTGCACACTCTAAACAAGCGTATCGACAATGACAGTTTACAGAACAATAGTCTCCTTAACTCTCTTTGCGCATAAGGGAGAAAAGAAGGTGATTTGGAGTGAATAATGGTTGAGAGATTCTGAGTTTTTCGTGTCAATTACTGCATGCAGATGGTTCTATTTATAGACCAACTCATATCACTTGGTGAAAGAAAACAACTCTTCAAAAGTTACACAAACGGTCAAATTCGATACATAAGTAGTAGGGACTCAAACACTCTACCAATCAACATTTGTATATCAACTATACACCATTATATTAATTTAACCGTTACCAAACAACCTTTTAATAAGGATTTTGAAAATCTCTCACAATCCCCCACCATTTTCAAAATGAACCAAAATCCCATTATTCCGGAAATCGCATGCTTTCAGACAAAGGTATCTTGGAGATTTGAACATTTGCTTAGTAAGCCATGGGTTTCACTCATCCCCGAATAAAATGGTAGACAAGCTTTGAACCAAATATTCATTAGAACAAGTGTGCATGACTTACACATGAAATCTCGGTACTATTGAACGACGTGGTAGTGTGACACATTTGGTATGGCCTTGTGTCGTGTATCCTTTTCATGAGAGCTTACAGAGTCAAGCCCAACTCTAAGAAGCGGCCACACTTCACTCTCACATAGGTGGACTTTACCAGAAGCACCCCCATAATTTGGGCACCTCAGCACATATATGCTATAGGTCCATTAAGATCAAAAGCTCACCCTTTTCTTTTATGTCCTTATGGTTTCCAAGTACTTTTAAACCTTAGGATGCATCTATTTGCAAAGTACTTGCAATCACTCTCAAAGTGTACTTTGGCCCATTGAACTCAAGACTTGATGCTACTCAAGTGTGAGTCGGGTTTCCACCATTGGTGATCATGTATATATGGGCCTGAGTCCCATCCCTAATGATGTTTTCAACACCATATCCCTTGTCAGTCCTTTCGTCAAAGGATCTGGAAGATTCCTCTCCGTTTTCACAAATTAAGACTATGGATATTACTTCATTTGTAATCAAATCTTTTACATAGCTATGTCTTAGCCCAATGTGCCTGGACTTTCCATTATAAACCTGGCTATATGCCTTTGATAGTGTTGATTGACTATCACAACGTATGGATATTGGTGCTATTGGCTTTGGCCAAATTTGTATCTCATATATCAAATTTCTAAGCCATTCAGCTTCTTTGCTTCCTCCTGCCAATGCTATGAATTCTGCAGCCATGGTGGAGTCAGCAATGCAAGTTTGTTTCTTGGATCCCCAAGAAATAGCACCCCCACCAAGTGTGAAGACCCAACTGCTTGTTGAAGCATGATCTTCTGTATAAGTCACCCAACTGGAATCCGTATAACCTTCTAATACTGAAGGATATCCATTATAGTTCAAACTATAATTCATTGTCCCCTTCAAGTATTTCAATACTCTTCGGACAACATGTCAATGGTCTTTGCTTGGATTACTTGTATACCTACTTAGTCTCCCTACAACATATGGAATGTCTGGTCTAGTACATGTCATGACATACATTAAGCATCCAATTACTTTTGAGTATTCAAGTTGTGCTACTGGACAACCTTTATTTGGTACTAAATTAGTGTTGTGATCAAAGGGAGTAACAACATATTGACAATCAAATTCATTAAATTTCTTTAACACCTTTTCTATATAGTGAGGTTGGGATAAACCTATGTTCTCACCATCTCTTATTATTCTAATCCCTAGTATCACATTGGCTTCCCCTAAGTCTTTCATATCAAAATTACTAGAGAGGATTCTTAGTTTTTTCCACCTCATCTAGATCAGTACCAAATATTAACATATCATCAACATATAAACAAATCATAACACATTTTCCATTATGGAATTTACTATAAATACACTTGTCAGATTCATTTATTTTATATCCATTGGCTAGCATAACTTGATCAAACTTTTGATGCCATTGTTTAGGAGCTTGTTTTAGTCCATACAATGACTTATTCAATTTACACACCTTCTTTTCTTGACCATTAATCACAAACCCTTCAGGTTGTGACATATACACCTCTTCATCTAACTCCCCATTAAGAAATGTTGTTTTCACATCCATTTGATGAATGACAAACTTATAGATGGATGCAAGTACTAATAGCACTCTAATTTAGGTAATTCTTGCCACAGGTGCATATGTATCAAAATAGTCAATGCCCTCTTTTTGTGTAAATCCCTTAGCAACTAGTCTTGCCTTAAACTTATCTATGGTTCCATCTACCTTCATTTTACTTTTGAAAATCCATTTACAACCTATAGGTTTGGAACCAGGTGGGAGGTCCACTAATTTCCACGTTTTATTCCCCATTATTGAGTCTATTTCCTCTTGTATAGCTTCCTTCCAGAAAGCGGCATCTTGAGACTTTATTGCCTCTTCGAATGTTTCTGGATCACTTTCTGTATTATAGCATATTGGTCTATAACTGTCTATGGACTCTCTTATTCCTTCAACAAAGAACATGAAAAAGTCTGGTCCATACGTTTTCTCTTTCCTAGCTCTATGACTTATTCTAAGTTCTGAACTCTCTAAAGTATCATTATTAAATACATTGGTTTCTAGATTATGTGCATTACTATGAACATCATTTTTGTGACTTGGAATTGAGTTAAACCTATCTTCTTGAAAGATAGCATCCCTGGATTCAATTCTCGTATTTACGGGATATGAGTCATTAGATTCTATAACCATGAATCTATATGCTTTGCTATTTTTAGCGTAGCCCAGGAACACACATTCAATTCCCCTTTCACCTAATTTCTTTCTTTTTGGTTCAAGAACTTTTACTATTGCCCTACAACTGCAAACTTTGAAATAGTCAAGGTTGGGCTTTCTATTTTTCCAAAGTTCATATGGGGTTATTTTGTTCCTTTTGTTTGGAACTCTATTCAAGATATAACAAGCCGTCAACAAGGCTTCTCCCCAATAACCCTTTGCTAGAATAGAATATGATAACATTGCATTTACCATTTCTTCTAATACCCTATTTTTCCTTTCAGCTATGCCGTTTTGTTGTGGGGAATAAGGTGCGGTTTTTTGGTGAATTATTCCAGTAGACTCAAAGTAACTAGGGTTATAGAACTCTCCTCCTCTATCACTCATAAAACATTTAATAAACTGTTTCATGTTGAAGTTCTACTTACTTTTAAATATCTTAAATTTATCTAACACTTCATCCTTTGAATGCATTAAATATACATAGCAATATCTAGTACAATCATCTATGAATGTCACAAAATATTTTTTACCACCTATAGTGGGCCAACCATGTAAATCACATATATCAGAATGAATTAAATCTAACACTTTAGAACTTCTTTCAACTCTAGGAAAAGGAAATCTAGTTATCTTAGTTAGCATACAAGTACATACATCCGAAATCCTACTTGTTTTAGGAATTAAACATGAATTCTTCATTTCATCCATTTTCCTAAAATTAACATGTCCTAAAAGAGAATGCCATAAATTACAAGACTCAACAATATAAGCATAAATAAATCCATTATCATTAATAATATTGAGTTTGAACATATTCTTTCAAAGGTATTCCTTTCCTACAAACATTCCTCCCTTAGAGAGGATAAACTTGTCTCCCTCAAATACACATTTGAACCCGTACTTATTAAGTAACGGTACAGAAATTAAATTCTTCCTAACATCTGGTACATAATAAACATCTGTAAGAGTGACTACTTTTCCCGAATTGAATTCTAGTTCCACCATCCCTTTGCCTTTAACTTGGACAGTTGATGCATTTCTCATATATAGAACGGTTCCATCTTCTTCATTAATTGTCTTGAAGAGATCCTTGTTCTTACACACATGGCGGAGTTGCACCAGGGTCACTCCACCATGATCCAACATCTTCTATCATGTTGATTTCGGAAATGACCGCAACAAGATTGTCCTTTGTTGCACTAGATTCCTTCTCTTTTTCCTTTTTCAGGAGATGACAATTCCTCTTGAAATGTCCTTGTTTTCCACAATAGAAACAACCAATTTTCTTTTTCTTTTTCTTTTAGTCATTCTCATTGTTGTTTTCATGAGATTTTCCAAAATCTCGATTCCTCCTTTTTTTTTTTTTTAGAGGACTTACCAAATTTCCCTTCCTCTACTACATGCACCTTCTCATGAACAGAATGTTCTTTAGTATCATCTTGTTTACGATACTCTTCTTCTAAACGAAGGTGATTACCCAATTGTTCAAGAGAAACGTCATCTTTCCGATGTTTAAGACTTCTTTTAAAGTCTTTCCATGAAGGAGAAAGTTTGTCAATGAGGAGACAATGATGGTTTCATCCATGTGCATATTATGTTGTTTGTAGTTATTGAGAATATGTTCAATTTCATGCATTTGTTCCAAGATAGGCATACCATCAACCATTTTATAATTATTAAAACGACTAACAAGAAATTTCTTACTACTTGTCGCGTCCTCCATCATGTATCTTGCCTCAAGTTTCTCCTATAGTTCTTTGGAGGATCCCGCATTTTGATACACATCGAACAATGAGTCGGTCATGCCATTCAAAATATGCCCCATGCAAATGTAGTCATCATTAACCCACTTGTTCCTCTCACGAGTCTCATTGACGGTCTCATCTTCTCTTTCCTCTGGTCTTGGTGTGTTCAACACATAGGCCACCTTCAATGTTGTAAGAAGGAAGTGCATCTTCTTTTGCCAACGATGAAAGTTTCCGCCTTCGAACCTCTGAAGTTTCATAAACTCAAAAGTCATCTCCTTCAACGTTGCAGCCATTATTACAGAAATCGAACCTAAAGATTGTTAGAAAATGGGGTATGGATTTGCAACAAAGAAGAAGAAAATAATGGTAACACACAATCTCCAAGGCGTGTGAGGACACTAGGCTTTAGGTTCGATTTGCCCCCATCAATCTCTCCTCGTAGATTGGATGCAACAGGTGTAACTGGCGAATCTCCTTCAGGATATAATGGAGAACCTTGGTTTGGTTTGCACATCCTAAACCAAGTGTATCGACAATGACAGTTTACAGAACAATAGTCTCCTTAACTCTCTTTGCGCATAAGGGAGAAAAGAAAGTGATTTGGAGTAAAGAATGGTTGAGAGATTCTGAGTTTTTCGTGTCAATTACTGCATGCAGATGGTTCTATTTATAGACCAACTCATGTCACTTGGTGAAAGAAAACAACTCTTCAAAAGTTCCACAAACGGTCAAATTCGATACATAAGTAGTATTAAGTTCATTAACTGACATAAGACATCAGTTGGCCTAGCGGTCAACGGATGCATCCCATCAACCTTCAAGTATAACATAAAAATTCAAAATCTGCATATACTAGGACTTGAACCTGGACCATATAGTTTATAATGAAGGGACTCAACCACTTATCAATCAACGAGTTGTATATCAACTATACACCATTATATTAATTTAACCATTACCAAGCAACCTTTTAATAAGGATTTTGAAAATCTCTCACAACATTTTTATTTATTTTAAATAATAAATTTATCTTCTTAATGTATTAAATACATCATTTTTCAATAAAAGTTTAATTTTATAATAGATTTGGATTCTTTCTAGCGGTACAGCTAAATTGTGTGTACGGATCTAATAGTCCACGTCAATTAATGCATGCAACGGTTAAAAATGTGCTGCTTGAGACAATACAAACTATATTCCTTTTTTCTGACTCTTTCGATCATTGTTCTTAGAGCACTTCAAAATGCCTTGATATATATAAATTCAATGACACGAAAATAATCATTTTGTTGTATGTTCAGCGAGTGAGAAGAATAGTTCCTGAACACTATTACATGCATTGTGACAATGACGGGCAAACACCAGCGGATGTATTGGAACTTGAGCATAACGAAATGCTTGAAAATGCACAAAAATGGATCAAGGAAACAGCTCAGTCATGTTCCACTGTTGCTATTCTAGTTGCCACAGTTGTATTTGCTGCAGCCTACACTATTCCTGGTGGAAGTGAGGGAGGTACCCCTGTATTCCTTCGTTCTCCTGTTTTTCTCTTTTTACCATTATGGATGTTGTTGGTCTTGCTACCTCATTGGCTTCGGTAGTGATGTTCCTTTCGATCCTCACTTCCCCATGTGAATTGTGGGATTTTCACAAGTCTCTACCTCGAAAGTTGAATTTGGGATTTGCTTTTTTGTTCTTTTCGTTGATAACAACAATGCTAGCATTCAGTGCAACCATATTGCTCACAATTCGATTGGAATGGAAGAACTGGACATCAACTTTGGTTTACAGTGCTGCCTTCTTTCCTGTCACAGTATTTGGGATAATTCAATTTCCTATTTATGTGGTGGCTACAAGCATGGTCAAGCAGCTTGGCAAGCAATTTAAGAAGGTCCTTCCGAGTAGATTAATCAAATGTTTCACAAAAAGAATTGAGAAAAAATATATTAATTAATGATCTTGCAATTTAAAATTCGTACTACATAAGCTTGGACTTTCATGTTTGAGTATTGTCTATGATGAATGTGCATTGGAGACATTATTTTACTCTGGATTTTGATGATATGTAATTTCATCAGCTGAATAATTTATATATTATTATTACGATTATGTTATTATGGTGATCGATTTGTCATGAATGTAATTGATATCTTGTACGCAAATTAGGATCGATTAGTCTTTTATGTGTAGTTATTGAATAGGATTAATTACAATTTTATATTTATTCTCTTGTCTTTTATTCTATCCTATAGATAGGATCACCTCATTGTACATTCAACACACAAAAATATACATAAACACTTATTCTTATCTTTCCACATTTAGTTTCTACATTGAGAGCTTAGGTCTCAATATGCAGCCAAGACACTCCGTCCATATTTTTTTCCCATTCGTATCAGTTGTTATGGGCAAATTTTAACATCCTCCCATAAAATATTGGAGGACCAATCCTTTTTGCTTTTTTACTGGTCACAATAGGTTACCCAGTTATAATCTTCCTTCTTATTTTTATTTTTTCATTTTTAAATCTAAAACCCTTGATCCCAAACACCTCCCTTCTCCCACTGCCCTCCGCCTCCAACGAAAGCCAAAGGGTTGTAAAGAAGCTCGAAGGCTCATCACCAATCTCGTTGCCATGACACGACGGTTGCCATCGGTTAGAAGAGACGGAGGAGGTAGTGTGATCGGGAGAGAGACGAAGATGGTGGTTGATGATTTTTCTGCAAATGGGTCAGGACGGAGGTGGGCACGATGACCGAGATCGACAGTTGGCAACAAGCTGCGAAAAACCTATCTCCTTGAGCTTTGTTCCAAATGAATGGCCACTGATAAATCTGTAAAGGAAGCACTTCAGAAATTTTTATGAGGAGAATGCAGACTCTGGCTTCGAAGGTATTGCCGATGATAGTGATCGTGGCCACGCGGCCACCTATGATGCGGTTTCATTCGAAAATTTGTGGATGGAAGTAATACAAGTTATCTGCAGCTTGCAAAGCATGGTGGTAACTAACGAATAATACCTGAATTATCAAACTTAATGAATTCAATTATTCTAAGATGTAATAATCAGGTCCATAGACCATGAAGAAATCCTAAAAATGGATATCATGAACCAAGGGCTCTAGAATTGGCTCCAGCAAATTCCAGATGGTACCTCTGTAGCTGAACACGTACGGTGTGTGGGTGGGGGTGGGGGGATGGCGGAGGTGGACAAGTTTCGAATGAGACAAAAAAAAGGGCTTCAACAAGTTCCAGATAAAAAATCTGGCCAGATCTGGACCATTGCTTTTTTATAATAATAAATCTATGGTTCAAAAAGATGGAGAATGGGTCCTCCAAGGCTTTATGGGAGGATGTTAGAATTTGCCGTTGCTATGCGTCCATTCTCTACCGAATATTCCAGGTCACAAAATTTGGGCATCATCCAACCATCAACATGCCGCACGTGCCTCCAAAAGTAATTGCGCATGAGCTTCACATGCAATCGCAAGTTGTCCATGCATGAGCTTCACGTACTCACTCCTCTCTTAATTTGTAAGTCTTCTAGAAACACTCTGAATGAATTTCATATGAAGGTTTGGAAATACTGCATATTAACTTCTCTACTGAATGTAAATCATTGAATAAAAGAATGAAAGAATAATTACGTAGAGTAAGTAGGCTTGTTCTTTGAATGCGTGTTCTCTATTTGCAACAATTCTTTGGCTTCAATCAATTCATCCGTTAGAGACATTCTTCAACAGTGAGCTCTGTAACTCAAACAAACTAGATCTCAATTAATGCCAAATGGTCGTTCTGAACAAGCATTAAAAAGAATAGGAACTGAAACACCCTGAATTTCACCCTACGTCAATAAATGTTAATATGTGTTAGACTTAGCTTATATATGCTTGTTCTTGATGTCTAAGTTCATATTTGGGGAAGTTTAGCCTTAGAAAGGTTCAATCCTTTTAGAGTCCTAGCAACCTGTTTCACCGTTTTGGTCATTTCTTGGGTTCTGGATGTCCGATTGAGGTGATCTTTGATGCATTATAAATATAAGGGAATTATCTACAAGTCTTATTTTACATGTTTTGGCCAAATCAGTTGTTTAGTAGGCCTCGCGCCTCAATATTTATTCGCCCTGTGAACTGTGTCTGCCGAGACACATCTGTGTCTCCTGATAGACACAGTTGTGTCGAATTCCTAGAAGGCTAATCTGGTCCATGACACAGCTGTGTCTCCTGATAAACACAACTCTGTCTAGCGGTCAGAAACGCTATTTTGGCCAGGACACAGTTGTGTCTCCTAATAGACACAACTGTGTCTAGTTCTCAAAGATATTTTTCCCGACAGTATAAATAAGTGAGTCAGGAGGGTTACAAGTTACAACCCTTATTTTGACTCTTCCTATCAATCTTTGGCCGTCAGAAACCCTCTTCTCTCCCTCCCCTTGAACCTCCTAAAGACTCTTGGTGTTTTGTTTTGCGATTGAAGAAAAAATCGCGCATTTGTGTCAATTAAGGTAATATTGTAAACCCTTTGTTGATCTCCTTTTGTTTTCTTGAATTGGGGATTAATTACTCCTTCTTTCTTTGATGTTCTTGACCAAGATCCTTTGAACCGTTCGAGTGGACCTAGTTTGGATTCGCTCAAAGTGACCGTAGATTAGATCGTCATACCAGGTATGGGGAGAAGGATAGTATGAACATTATGTAAGAGGGTAGCGTAAGATGAAGGGTTCCCATGACCCTATTGTTTGTTAAACTGTTAATTGATGCCTATCACATGTTTGATTATATGTTTAATTGATTATTGGTACGCTAGTTATGAATGTCTAATTGCTATAACTGTTTTATGGTTCATGATGATGTATGCCAATTTATATGTTTGATGATATGTGTTATGTCATGATTAATTGGTTAAATTTGTATGTTGAATGCGTCATGAATGTTGTTAGTTTGATGGTGTTGATTATGCCATGGTTGAATGTATGGTGATTTATGATGAACACAAATAAAACTCTAATTGGTTAAAATTGGGCTTTTTATTAACATGGTAATTAAAGGAATAATTTCCTCAAAAGTATTATAAAACTTGAATTTAGTAGTAAGAGGTGAGGTTAATGTTTGATGGTCCTTGACTAGACCCTAGGACCGATTTAAGAGTGTTTAGGGAGTTTTTGGCTAAAGAAGATAACCAAACCTGCCCAGTCAGTACAGCCACGCTCTAAGAAGCACGACCGTGCTTAACAGGGAGCACGCCCGTTCTCTCCCAATTAGAACAGTGACGTGAACTAAAGGATTAAAGGGTAGTTATACCCAAATATCCCCAAATGATGAAATAATACACCAATCAAATGATAATAAGTTGGATAACTTAATTAAATATTAAGATAAACAAGAATAACAAGTTGGTTAAGCCGGTGCCTAGTGGGTTACCGCACGTTGATAGACTTTGGTGCTTTTTGGCCAAAGTGGCCTCGATGCTTTTTGGTCGAGGTGTTGATGAGTTGAACCTTAGTACTTTTTTGCTCAGGGGGACCTTGACCTAGAAGGGTTAAGGTGTTGACGTTGATGTTGGTGATAAGTCTTGGGTGCTTATTGGCCCAAGCAAATGAGGTGGTTGCCTTGTTTGTTGTTGTGCTCATGCATTCATACTAAGTTGTTAGTGGGGGATGTTCAACATAGGGGAGGTCTTCCTAGAGTATGGCGATCTGGCCAAGTCTCAGGTGGTTTACCCAAGGCTTGGTAAACCGTACGCCCCCGCGGTGGCGTACCCTCGTTATGGTGCGTTGGCAATCCAAGGGGTTCACCCATGGTTTGACGAACTGCCGGCGTTGGTGCTTTTTGGCCAATATGGATATGTAACTCCGAAGTTGCCTTCTTGAGATGGTTTGGATCCACATGCATAATGGAGTAGCGGAGTAGTGTTGCACCTCATAGCATACGTGGGTTGATTTAATATGTTGATATAATTATATGTTGATGCTAAATGATGGAAAGGCTATGCATATGATGTTTTTTCATCTTTCTTACTATTTCCATACTGATGTGTTTATATGTTTTCTTACTCCCCGTTTTCTCTGTTTTTGTTGTTGGCATGTATCTCTTTATGCAGAGGACGGTGAGCAGCCAATGGAGGAGTGACTCTGAGGAGCCGCGACTCTAGTTAGGATTTATCAGGAGTTATAGTTGTTTTTAGTTTTAATTTCAGTTGTATTCCGAGGTTTTATTCCGGAACGGTTATATCAGCTCTGTATGTGACATTGGGGTTGGTTATGTTTTATGCTTTTGATGTTCATATTTATGTTTTATCTTTTTACAACTTTTTATGTTTTTCCATGTTGAGACGTTACAATGTGGTACTTTCTATCTAGTTTTTATTTTATGAAATAAATGCATGTTTTACTTTTATATCTTTACCTTTTAACTCTTTGTATAACATGCGGGATAAAGGGTGTCACATTTAGTGGTATCAGAGCAGGTCTGCCCTATCAGGCCGTGGTATGAGTCTGTTGTGAGTTTGTTGTGTGCTCTTGTTTGAATTGTCTATACTTGTTATAGACATTTGTGCTTAAAGTTTTGAGCCTATCGCTTTTCTTGCTTAAGTTCACTGTATTTAATGGCTGTTTTGGACATGTACAAGAACTCATGGTAAGAAGAGGCAGAAACGATCAGGCAGTCGCTGGCACGTTGGCACTCCTTGCCAATGCTATCGGGCAAGTTCATAACAACAACAATGGAGGACCAGCTGAGTTTCAGGGTCTTGACAAGTTCCAGCAAAACAATCTGCCGTCTTTCAGAGGAGCTTATGACCTCGAGGGAGCTTTGTTATGGATGAGGGAGATCGAGAATATCTTCAGAGCTATGGACTACAATGATCAACAATGGGTTATCTTCGCCACGTTTATGCTCACTGAGGAGGTTGAGCACTGGTGGGATGTCATCAGAGGATGGTGGCTGAGGGTATAGCAGTCACCTGGGCTGTGTTCAGAGATAGGTCTATGGAGAAATATTTACCTGAGGATGTACGTGACAAGAAGGAAATGGAATTCTTGGGGCTGAAGCAGGGGAGTATGTCAGTGGGCGAGTATGCAGCTAAGTTTGAGGAGCTGGCTAGGTATTACACACCTTATCAGGTCATGGTGGATGATTGGTCAAAGTGTGTCAAGTTTGAGGATGGCCTTCGTCCGGAGATCAAGAAAGCGATCAGTTACCAGGAGATCAAAGTCTTCCTAACCTTGGTGAACAAGTGTAGGATCTATGAGGATGCCTACAAGTCCAGGGTGGCCAGCTTCAGGAATTCAGACAGTCAGGGTAGCAAGAAGACCGAGCAGAAAGACAAGGGCAAGCAGCGTTACGCTCCAGCCAGCAGGGATTTCAAATAGAGTGGCAGGAAGCCACAGTTTTCTCATGATAGGTCTAGGGGTGGTAATTCCAATGCCTCTAGGCCCATGAAGTGCGGCAAGTGCGGTGCACCAGATCACTTCACTACCGAGTGCAAGGAATCAGACGTCATCTGCTTTAGGTGTGGCAAGTCTGGTCACATCAGTCGGGATTGTGGAGGAGCAAAGTCAGAGCCTTCAAGTGCTAGTAAGAGTCAACAGTCTCAGGCTAATCGACTGAAGACCACTGGGAGAGTCTTTACTCTTAGCGGAGCTGAGAGCTCCGAGTCTGATGACTTGATCCAAGGTATGTGCTTAATTGATGGAACTCCTTTAAATGTATTGAATGACTCGGGTGCTACACACTCGTTTATATCACATGATAGGGTCAAGAGTCTTAAATTGCATGTTACTTTCCTTGAGTATGTTTTGGTTGTCTCTACACAAACAAATAAACCTGTTCTTACTTCTCATGCATGCAAGAATTGTCATACCACCATTAATGGTAGAACCTTAATTGTAAATCTTGTGTGCTTACCTTTAAAGGATCTTGATGTTATCCTTGGTATGGACTGATTATCTTCCAACCATGTCCTCCTGAATTGCTTCGATAAAACCATAGTTTTTGGAACTCCTGTGGAGTCTAACGATCCGACCTTTCTATCTGCCAACCAAGTCAGAGCTTCGATGAAAGACGAGGCCCAAGTGTTCATGATGTTGTCTTCCTTGGAATTAGAGAGCCCTGCTGATGTCGAAAGTGTGCCTGTTGTGCGTGAATTTCCTGAAGTGTTCCCGGGGGATGTTTATAACTTGCCCACTGAGAGAGATGTTGAGTTCACCATAGACTTAGTTCCTGGCACCGGGCCAATATCCATAGCACCTTATAGAATGTCCCCTCTAGAGCTAGCTAAGTTGAAGGAACAGTTAGATGATTTGATCTAGAAGCAGTTTAATAGGCCTAGCGTATCCCCCTGGGGTGCGCCAATGTTACTAGTAAAGAAGAAGGATGGCATTATGAGGTTGTGTGTCGACTATCAACAGCTCAACAAGGTAACCATTAAGAATTGGTATCCCCTCCCTAGGATTGATGATCTTATGGACCAGTTGATAGGCGCTTGCATCTTCTCGAAGATAGATTTGAGGTCAGGGTACCATTAGATTCGAGTTAAGTCTGAGGACATCCAGAAGACAGCGTTTAGGACGTGTTATGGTCACTACGAGTACTTGGTTATGCCCTTTGGTGTGACCAATGCTCCTGCTGTGTTCATAGACTACATGAACAAGACCTTTCACCCTTACTTGGATGAGTTTGTGGTGATTTTCATAGATGACATCTTACTGTACTCCAAGACCAAGGAGGAACATGAGGAACACTTGAGAGTTGTCTTGTAGACCTTTAAGGAAAAGCAGTTGTATGCTAAGTTGTCTAAGTGTGAGTTCTGACTAGAAAAGGTGAGTTTCTTAGGACATGTCATCTCTAAAGGTGGCATAGCCGTGGATCCGGCTAAGGTCGAGGCGGTGCTCGGTGGGAAGCGCAGAAGTCGATGAACCGAGATTAGGAGTTTCTTGGGTTTAGCAGGGTACTTTAGGAGGTTTATAGATGGTTTCTCTAACCTACCACCCAGGAAAAGCCAATGTGGTGGCAGATGCCTTAAGTAGGAAAACCTTGCACGTCACCGCTTTGATGGTTAGGGAGATGGATTTAAACGTGGAGTTTGGAGACCTGAGTTTAGCTTGGGAAGTTACCCCTAAGAGCATTAGGCTTGGAACCTTGAAGGTTACCAACAGTTTGATGGATCAAGTTAGAGAGAGTCAGAAGATAGACCAGTTTCTATTAGACCAGAGAGAGTTGCTCACTCAGGGTAGAAACCTTAGTTTTAAGGACGAGAGTGATGGAATTTTGAGGTTCAAAGATAGAGTCTGTATACCAGACGTCCCAGAGCTTATAAAGTTGATCATTGAAGAAGGACATAGGAGTGGACTGAGTGTGCACCCAGGCGCCACTAAGATGTATCAGGATCTTAAGAAGATGTTTTGGTGGCCTAGGATGAAGAAAGATGTGGCTGAGTTTGTGTATGCTTGTTTAGTGTGCCAAAAGGCTAAGATAGAACACCAGAAGCCGTCAGGTAAGTTGCAGCCGTTATGTATCCCAGAATGGAAATGGGACAATATTTCCATGGATTTTGTGTTTGGACTCCCTAGGACTCCAACTGGTTTTGAGGTTATATGGATTGTTGTGGATAGACTGACTAAGTCCACCCATTTCATCCCTATGAACATGGAATATCCTTTGGAAAATTTGACCAAGTTGTACATCAAAGAGATAGTTAGGTTACATGGTGTACCCTCTAGCATAGTATCAGATAGAGACCCGAGGTTTCCCTTTAGGTTTTGGAAGAGTTTGCAAGAGGCTTTAGGAACCAAGCTTAGGCTAAGTTCAGCTTATCACCCACAGACTGATGGTCAGTCTGAGAGAACCATCCAGTCATTAGAGGACTTGCTTAGAGCTTGTGTGCTAGAACAGTCGGGTAGTTGGGACAAGTTTTTGCCCCTGATAGAGTTACCTACAACAATAGTTTCCATTCCAGTATTGGGATGACACCTTATGAAGCTCTTTATGGGAGGAGATGTAGGACACCCTTGTGTTGGAGTGAACCTGGTGATAGTGTTGTGTTAGGACCTGAGATAGTACAAGAAACCACATATAAAGTGAGGATGATTCAGGAAAAGATGAAGGTGGCACAGAGTAGTCAAAAGAGCTACCATGACAAAATGAGGAAGGCGCTCGAATTCTAGGAAGGTGACCATTTGTTCTTGAGAGTTACCCCGACAATTGGGGTTGGTAGAGTGATGAATGCGAAGAAACTAACTCCTAGATTCATTGGTCTTTACCAAATTCTAAAAAGAGTCGGCGAAGTCGCCTACCAAATAGCCTTACCACAGTTCTTGTCCAATCTTCATAGTGTCTTTCATGTGTCTCAACTCAAAGTACATTCATGACCCTAGTCACGTGATAGTACCAGATACCATACAGTTAAAAGAGAACTTGACTTTTGAGGTATTACCCCTTCGAGTCGAGGATAGGAGGGTGAAGCACCTAAGAGGCAAGGAGATTCCTTTGGTCAAAGTCGTTTGGAGTAGGGCTACTGAGGAGAGTGCTACGTGGGACCTGGAAAGCAAGATGATGGAATCGTATCCACACCATTTCAATCGAGGTGAGTATAAATTTTGAGGACGAAATTTTTATAAAGGGGTGGAATTGTAACACCCTGAATTTCACCCTATGTTAATAAATGTTAATATGTGTTAGACTTTTCTTGTTATGCTTGTTCTTGATGTCAAAGTTCATGTTTGGGGAAGTTTAGCCTTAGAAAGGTTCAATCCTTTTAGAGTCCTAGCAACCTATTTCACCGTTTTGACTATATCTTGGGTTCTTGATTTCTGATTGAGGTGATCTTTGATGCATTTAAAATCTAAGAGAATTATCTACAAGTATTATTTTATGTGTTTTGGTGAATTTTGTTGTTTAGTAGGCCTCGTTCCTCAATCTTTGTTCGCCCTGTGAACTGTGTCTGTCGAGACACAACTGTGTCTCCTGATCGACACAGCTGTGTCGAATTCCTAGAACATTGATCTGGCCCATGACACAGTTGTGTCTCCCGATAGACACAGTTGTGTCTAGCACTTAGAAACGTTATTTTGGGCAGGACACAACTGTGTTTCCTAATAGACACAGCTGTGTCTAGTTCTCAAAGATGTTTTTCCTGACAATATAAATAAGTGAGTCAGGAGGGTTACAAGTTACAACCCTTATTTGACTCTTCTTCTTAATCCTTGGCCGTCAGAAACCCTCGTCTCTATCTCCCGTTGAACCTCCTCAAGACTCTTGGTGTTTTGTTTTGTGATTGGAGAATAAACCGCACATTATTGTCAATTAAGGTAATCTTGTAACCCTTTGTTGATATCCTTTTGTTTTCTTGAATTGGGGATTAATTACTCCTTCTTTCTTTGATGTTCTTGACCAAGATCCTTTGAACCGTTCGAGTGGACCAAGTTTGGATTCGCTCAAAGTGACCGTAGATTAAATCGTCACACCAGGTATAGGGAGAAGGATAGTATGAACATTAGGCAAGGGGGTAGCGTAAGATGAAGGGTTCCCATGACCCTATTGTTTGTTAAACTGTTAATTGATGCCTATTAGATGTTTGATTATATGTTCAGTTGATTATTGGGATGCCAATTATGAATGTCTGATTGCTATAACTGTTTTATGGTTCATGATGATGTATGCCAATTTATATGTTTGATGATATGTGTTATGTATTAATTGGTTAAATTGGTATGTTGAATGCGTCATGAATGTTGTTAGTTTGATGATGTTGATTATGCCATGGTTGAATGTATGGTGATTTATGATGAACACGTTAATAATACTCTAATAGGTTAAAATAGGGCTCTTTATTAACATGGTAATTAAAGGAATAATTTCCCCAAAAGTATTACAAAACATGAATTTAGTAGTGAGAGGTGAGGTTAATGTTTGATTGTCCTTGAATAGACCCTAGGACTGATTTAAGAGTGTTTAGGGAGTTTTTGGCTAAAGAACATAACCAAACCTGCCCTGTCAGTACGGCCACGCTACAAGAAGCACGACCGTGCTTAACAGGGAGCTCGCCCGTGCTCTCCCAATTAGATCAGTGACCTGATCTAAAGGATTAAAGGGTAGTTATACCCAAATATCCCCAAATGATGAAACAATACACCAATCTAATGATAACAAGTTAGATAACTTAATTAAATATTAATTAAGATAAACAAGAATAACAAGTTGGTTAAGTCGGTGCCCAGTGGGTTACCGCACGTTGATAGGCTTTGGTGCTTTTTGGCCAAAGTGGCCTCGATACTTTTTGGTCGAGGTATTGATGAGTTGAACCTTAGTGCTTTTGGCTATAGGGGCCTTGACCCAGAAGGGTTAAGGTGTTGACGTTGATGTTGGTGATAAGTCTTGGGTGCTTGATGGCACAAGCAAAGGAGGTGGTTGCCTTGTTTGTTGTTGCGCTCATGCATTCATACGTTGAAGTTGTTAAAGTTGTTAGTGGGGGAAGTTCAACATAGGGGAGGTTGTCCTAAAGTACGGCGATATGGCCAAATCTCGGGTGGTTTACCCAAGGTTTGGTAAACTATGTGCCCCCGTGGTGGCATACCCTCGTTATGGTGCGTTGGCTATCCAAGGGCATCCATGGTTTGGTGGACTGCCAGCGTTGGTGCTTTTTGGCCAATGTGGATATGTAACTCCGAAGTTGTCATCCCGAGATAGTTTGGATCCACATGCATAATGGAGTAGTGGAGTAGTGTTGCAACGCATAGCATACGTGAGTTGATTTAATATGTTGATATAATTATATATTGATCCTAAATGATGGAAAGACTGTTCATATGATGTATGTTCATCTTGCTTACTATCTCCATGCCGATGTGTTTATATGTTTTATTACTCCCCGTTTTCTCTGTTACTGTTGTTGGCATGTATCTCTTTATGTAGAGGACAGTGAGTAGCCAGTTGAGGAGTGACTCTGAGGAGCCGCGACTCTAGTTAGGATTTATCAGTAGTTGTAGTTGTTTTTAGTTTCAGTTTTAGTTGTATTCCGATGATTTTATTCCGGAACGGTCATATCAGCTCTGTATGTGACATCGAGGTTGGGTTATGTTTTATGCTTTTGATGTTCATGTTTTATCTTTTTACAACTTTTTGTGTTTTTCCGCATTGAGACGTCGAAGTGGTGTGATAACGAGGATCGTCGAAGTCGGAATTCCGGTGCTAACTCAGGTGGGGTAAAGAATCAACCTATCGTCGGAATGGATAAGTAGTAGATTATATGATAATTGTGTAGGGCGACCTAAACCCTACTAGTAGTCGAGTAATCGACAAGACAAAAATCCCATTGGAAACATTTTCTGTTAAACCAATGGTGATTCGGGGATTGTAGGTTTATTGACGTTAGAATGATTTTATCTTATCTGAGGTTGATTGAATTTATGATTATAATTGAATTGCTTATGTGATATATTGTGGTGTTGGAATATTTTCTGATGTTATGTTATGCATGATATGCCTGGTTGTAATATTGTGCTTAGTGGATTTTTAGCAAAGATATATATGTTGTTCGAGAGATAGTTATTTGTTTTGGGTGTGAGAATAATGGTGACTTTGAGGTACCTAACCTAGATGATGTATTTTAATGCGGTATGGTGACCTAGAATATGTGTTGAGTTCTAGTGGAAGGTTAAGGCACTAGGATGTTGTTAAAATGGGTTGGCAAGATTCACGTGTATTGGTAATATAATACACAAGGTCGGTATTGTTGTTCACAACCGTGTATTGGTAATATAATACACGAGGTCAAGAGTTCTCGCTAGACCGTTCCACCTTAGAAATAAGTTGTCTAGCTATAGTGTCGTTGAATTTCATTGAGCACCCCTAGGAGTGGACTGGGTGTGAACCGGGAGCATCGTGCAGCTATAGTGTCATTCTTTGCATGAGCGTTCTCACCATGGAAGAGAATGTGCACCGGGAATTTTGAACCCGTCGCTTGAACAATAGACTGACATTCCCCGAGAGGAATACGTGAAAGAAATCAGTGGTGGCCACGTCAGTATGAACGTCTCGTTATACGAGTTTGGGGTAGAGGATGATGTATTAAATTGAGGATGCTTTGTTAGTTAGGTGTTGGATGATGTTATGTCTGTCATAATTACTGTATAATTTACTATTACTCATTTCCGCTTTTTGGTGATAGAACTGCTTCTTATCCCCTATGTTTCTGTATTCTTGTGGGTTACTTACTTACATTAGAAGACTCGATGGAGGATTATGTTGCTGAGGAGCTGGACGGAGCTCTGTATGAAATGGAGGTTGCTGAGGAGTTGGATGGAACTCCTTATGAACCAGATACTGGAGGTCGAGCTGTGATCCAGGGCGATCAGAGCAGTTTGGTTCTGTTCGGATTGCGAGGTTTAGGATGTTGTTACTGGCTGTGTCTAGTTGAATCCACATCGGATTTTGACTATGCTTAGAAGTTGGGTAGTGTGTCCGATTCTTCTGCTAGAACTAATATTGGTATGGCATATGGTATGTATATACTTGCCTATGTAGTATTATATGTCATACTAATAAGAGCGGATGATTTCTTTTACAGAATCATGGCCCAAGGAAGAGGACGTCCAACCAACAGTGGTGACAACTCCGGAAAGAATTATAGGAGCTGTCAACAATGACACCAATGGAGGAGGGTCATATGCGACTCCCAATACCTTGGAAACAATAGATCTTTCTTTGTCTTTGTTACAAACCCATCAGAATGATGAGATGCTGCAGATGACCAAAAACAAGCTGGAACTAAAAAACCAGAGGAAGGCTGCAGCAGCTGAAGATGCAGGGTTGGCTACTTTTATGAAAGGGAAGCTACCTCAATTCCGAGGAGAATATGACCCGAAGAAGGATGAATGGTGGATACAAGAGATTGAGAAAATATTTGCAACTGTGCGTTGTAACGAGGAGATGAAAGTGACTTATGCTGCCTTCATGCTAACTGAAGGAGCGGAGTTACAGTGGAAGGGAAAGAAAGCGACTATTGGAGGTGAAGGTAGAACGATTAATTGGCGGTTATTTCATTCGCTTCTTGAAAAATATTTTCCGCGTCTAGTTCGACGCGAGAAGGAAAAAAGAATTCACAAACCTCAAACAAGGCAACATGTCCGTAGGTGATTATGCATCATGTTTTGAGGCGCTGATCAAGTTTTCGAGTACTATCGGAGGTTTTAGAATGAAGACTGGCAATGTATGAGGTTTGAGGAAGGACTTAGAAACGAGCTGCAGAAGGCTATGGTGTCTCTCGACATTCAGTATTTCCCGGAACTGGTGGAGAGATGCAATGCTATTGAAAGTATCAATCTGAGGATGGCCAATAAGCATAAACAATTAAGAAGTGGAGGTCCTAACTGATCAAATTTTCAGAGGCGCGAAAGAAGTGGTTCTCAGTGGAGATAGAGACCATATGCAAGACCAGTGCATTCACCTGCATCAGTACCAGTGACTAGAGCGGGTCAACAACAGCAAGACTTAGTTTGCTTTAGATGTGGAGGACCGTATTATGCTAAAGACTGTATGAATAGGCCTAGTTTTTTCAACTGTGGGAAACCAGGTCATATGGCACGATACTGCAGACAATGGTTTGTGCAACAACTGGAAGACTGCAGGAAGAGGTGCTGGAAACAATAGAGGTGGAGCTGGAAGAGGAGTTCTGGTAGCCGGACCACTAAGGGCTAGACCTCAAGCCACTGGAAGAGTGTTTACTGTGAGGAGAGCTGAATCCTCTCAATCTGCCGATCTTATACAAGGTATGTGTTTGATAGCTGGTAGACTCTGGTTTGTGTTATTTGACTCAGGCGTTATGCATTCATTTATTTCGTACGAGTGTGTGATCAATTAAAATTAACTGTTTCTCAATTACCTTATACCCTTACAGTATCTACTCCAACTAGTAATCCTTTGACTACTATGTCTGTTTGTTTACAGTGTTCTATAGTTGTTGAGAATAAGACATTTATTTTAGACCTTGTCTATTTGCCTATGCAACAGATAATTGTTATTCTCGGCATGGATTGGCTTTCGGCTAACCATGTAATGCTAGATTGTTCTAGCATGACCTTATCATTTCTTGAGTCTTCTAGTGTAGTCTATGCCAATGAAGGAGTGTCCATGAGGAGTGACGATTCTCGGCAGTACGTGATGCTGTTTGTTGTGGAAACTAATGAGACTCCTAGTATAGATTCTATGCCTATTGTGAGAAAGTTTCCTAAAGTTTACCCTCCCGACGTTCCAGGTTTGCCACCAGAGCGAGAAGTGGAATTCACCATAGATCTTGTACCAGGGACAGGACCTATATCTATGGCGCCTTATCGGTTGTCACCTGTAGAATTGGCGGAGTTAAAGAAACAGTTGGATGACATGTTGGGAAAAGAGTTCATCAGACCGAGTGTTTCGCCATGGGGAGCACCGGTGTTGTTTGTTAAAAAGAAGGATGGAAGTGCTAGCTAGGTTGTGCAAGGATTATAGGCAGTTAAATAAAGTGACAATTAAAAACAAGTATCTGTTGCCTAGGATAGATGATTTGATAGATCAGTTGAAGGGAGCAGTAGTATTTTCTAAGATTGATTTGCGGTCTGGATACCATCAGATTAGAGTAAGAAAGGAAGATATACTTAAAATAGCTTTTAGGATGCGGTATGGACATTACGAGTATTTAGTTATGCTTTTTGGTGTGACTATTGCTCCAGCAGTTTTCATGGATTATATGAACCGAATCCTTAGACCATTCCTCGATAAGTTTGTCATTCTGTTCATCGACGATATTCTTATCTATTCTCGTACGCGGGAAGATCATGAGGAGCATTTTAGAGTGGTACTGCAAGTTTTGAAGGATAGGCAGCTTTATGCCAAACTGTCGAAGTGTGAGTTTTGGATGGAAGAAGTTCGGTTTTTAGGTCATGTGATCAATAAAGAAGGAATAACGGTAGATCCAGCTAAGGTGGAGGCAGTTCTTAAGTGGGAACGACCCACGACTGTAAGTGAGGTACGAAGCTTTTTAGGATTAGCTGGATACTATCGAAGATTTATAGATGGATTCTCAAAGATTGCGTTGCCTATGACGCAGTTGACGAGGAAAGATATAGCTTTTGTATGGACAGATAAGTGTGAACAAAGTTCCCAAAAATTGAGGGATAGGTTGACAACATCACCTGTGTTGACCTTACCTGATCCTTTAGGATAATTTGACGTATACTGTGATGCGTTATACCAGGGTTTGGGATGTGTATTAATGCAAAAGGGAAGAGTTGTGGCGTATGCTTCTTGACAGTTAAGAATTCATGAGAGGAATTATCCGACTCATGATTTGGAGTTAGCAGCCATAGTGCTCGCACTAAAGATATGGCGACACATTCTGTATAGAGTAAAATTTAATGTTTACAGTGACCATAAAAGTCTGAAGTATCTGTTCGACCAAAAGAAGTTGAATATGAGACATCGGAGATGGATGGAGTTTATCAAAGATTATGAGTTTGATTTACTATACCATCCTGGGAAGGCGAATGTTGTAGCGGATGCCTTGAGTAGGAAATCATTGCATGTATCCGCTATGATGGTTGTGACACCCTAACTTGGGTCATCACATGCTTACCCGTTTGCGGAAAATAAAACTTAATTTGCTGGTTTTCTTTCGGAAAATAATGTTTTCTGAACGTTTGTCTTAAACAAAATGGGTGATAAATTTTTTTCTTTTCAACATCGTCACAACAACGTTCACATAACCACACTTAGATATATCTATATCTATATATATATATATATACATATATATATATATATATATATATATACATATACATATATATCATACAACTATACTGCCTCATAAGTTTCACACTTAAACATTTATAATAAAAAGATTATTCCCAAAACATAATTGAACTTAAACCTAAGCTGGTCAAAACACTACGACAAAAGAAGCAGCATCAACATTTCCCGAACTACATCTTCTTCTTCTTCTAGACGCCATAGTCCTTAAGAGGTTCATCTGAATTCCACCACGTAGAACCCAGAAGAGAAACCACAAATAAAATATGCAAGAGTGAGAAACCGACAATTTGATCTTAACGCGAGAACCATATGTACGACACAACAAAACATATACAAACCCAGATCAGTTAATTTCTCATCTTTAATATTGGCATACAACACAATATATCAAAGGGCCTCACACCCGAACATCGTCGTTTTTTTAAAATCTGAATGCATGAACACTTCATATCCGCCGTCTAAAACTTCGTACTTAATCTCATGAGATATCCCAACCTCGTGATGAGTTGATCAGACTCGATTGCCACAGGCACACCGCCACAGGCACGCCCATCGCACACTGTCTAACATCGTGGCACAGTGATAACCTCGTAGATGGGGTCTCATTGTCCAAACCCCGGGCACAATGAGGAACATTGTAGCATGATATACTTGACGCCGCAAGATAATCACTCGTAGAATCACAGCACGTCTGCCATATGCATGCAAGAAAACATTTGTTCTCGACACTTTTCTTTGTGTTATGTCTTTCTTTGTCAAAGCTCTCCAAAGCTTTTGACCAACCATAATTTAAACGTCTTAAAAACCTTCGTTAAAACACAGGACATCTAAGTCCGAGTGCTCAAATCACAAACCCTAGGCGATGCCTCAGGCTTAGGTTCGTGGTAGTAGAAAACATCTAAAATGTTTTAACCTTTTTAAGTAGATACCCAATCTACAACACAACAACCTTAATACCCCGACGTCTCGGTTATTAAGTTCTATATCATCTTTTAAGTCATTAAGTAAAACTCATTCACCGTAATTTCTTTTTACTTGTAATTCGTTTATAAAACGTCAAGTCGTTTAAAACTCTTTTACTGAAACTTCAACTCTTTAAATCAATTCATATTAAATTTCTTCTTAAAATAAGTACGGCTGTTTTTCAACTTTCAATGTAAATAATTTCAAAACTTGTCGTTGTTTATCATTTTCCAAGAAAATGTTTTTAAAGTCAAACTTTGACTTTTATATTATTATATTATATTATTATTATTATTATTATTTTATTTTTATTTTTATTTTTATAAATAAATTTCGAATATTAATTTCATAAAATAACTTTTTATAATATTACATAATTTCTTGCGTAAAAATCAGCAGTACTAAAAAAATTTCACGGTTACGCTCTCACCGTGACTCCTAAATTACTTTTACACTAACAAAACATTAAAATAATAATATTTCTCAAAACTCATTATTTTTCCAAAATAATATTTTCCACCTCTATTATATTCCAACATTTCCCATAAAACATTGAATATAATTCTTCATAGCTTATTAAATCTTTTATCTGATTAATCGGTTGTGCACTGACCAATGTCAGGCCTCACAAACAACATCCAACATCATCAAAATTATATCCCCAGGCAGATCATGCATCATAACAATATAATATACTACTGCAGATAATTAAATAAATTATAAGCAGAGAAACAAACCAAACACGAGATAAAATGACTAGAAACATATAGCCAAACAAAACAGACCAGACACCATAACCACATAAACAATGTATACAAACCACAAACATGGACATATGGTCATCCGAATAATCCGTCAGGTAACCCCTCTTACCTCTCGAAGATCCACAGCAAGTTGAATTAAATTTGTCGGAAGCCGGAAACTCACGTACACCGCTTTATACTTAATCTTCAACCATTACAATCAAACAATCACAATTCAAGAAACTAAAAACATCCTAAAACCCTACTACATGGTCACGGCCTCTAGGGTTTTTGACTAACTAAAATTCCTAATCATGATTAAGTCATGGATTAGTGATCCTTGATTAACCTAAATCATAGATTAGTGACTAAACAACTAAGTTTCAAACTCAAAACTTCCTAACTCTTTTATACAAGGATTTGACCTCAACATGTTATAGGGCTAGGGTTCTTAGTTTAATAAACCAACTTGGATTTATAAGGCATACATACTATGAGTTTGATTAACAAGAACTTTAAGGAAAACTATGAGCAAAAACTCAACAAATCTAGCCACCTAGGGTTTTGGCCAACATAGGGATTTTTGAGTAAAGATTTTCATTTTAAGAAACTAACATGGATTTGAGTGTGTAGACATACATGCCATATAGAATACATGATCATACATGACAACACAAGAATAAAACTCTACCAACCCTACTTTACTAGATTCGGCCAAGGCTAGGTTTTTAGGAAATAAATTTTTTATTACATCATGCTCTTGGATTTAGATAATATACATGATATCAAGAAGATAGAAAGTAGTTTCATCATCATTGGATTTTTCTAGAATTTATTATGACTTTTCAAAGTTCTAGGGTTAGAAACTTTAAAGTGATGAACAACTATGATATAAGCCTTGAATCAAGAAACTTGCTAAAGAACATAGGAATGATTAAGAAATAAGATTAGGATTTACCTCTTGAAGATCAATGATAAAGGAAATCCAAGAAACTTGCTTCACAAACTTATCACTAAAGAACTTATGAACTTAGGGTTTTGAACAAAAAGGCATTAGAAACTAAGTGAAAAGTGAGATTATGGTATTTATAGAGCTTGCTTGCGCCACTCTTGGAAGGATCTAGATGATGATGAGTTGTCTTGCTAAAAGGATTCAAATGCAATTAAATTCTAAGGACCAATTTACAAAGATTCCAAAAGTTGAAGGACTAGTTTGCAAATTGTCAAAATAAAGGGTCATGATGATGATTTGCCACAATAAATGTGGTCTTATCTAGATGACTTTTGGGCTGATTTTTGTCATAGATATTTTTAAGACAAATCAAGAAGGTTTGAGAAGATTAAAGAATGATGTAGAACAAAGTGGAAGCATGTAGAATAATGTGGAATATTGTTGAACATTCTAGAATTTTCTTAACTCATCCAACAACAAATGAGGGCAGCCATCAATCCCTCATGGGCTTGCGCATGGTCTTGGTAATTTTGGGTTTGGTTTCATTTTTGTGGGGCCCACTTGAAGATTTAAGCATTAAGCTTAAGATAGGAAACTTGTATAGTTCCAAATAGGCTTTATAGAATCAATCCATGAACTAGAAAATGTTGGGCTTCAAAGCCACGTCCATTTGAGATTGGAAACAAGAATTCTAGCTCAATCCACTTGAAAAAACTTAAAAACTAATTTAGGGACAAAAGGGTAATTTACAGAAAGTTCAGGGGCTTAAGTGTAAAATTCCCAAATTTTCACTTTAACCCTGAAAAACCTTCTAGACTTAAAAATATGATTCATACCCTTGAATCATCTCTAAATCCTAAGACAAACCCTCTATCGGCTCTTAAAAACTCCAAAATCCCCTCTGTCGTCTACCCGATTACGTGTTTCGCCCGAAAAACGTATATTATTTTATTTTGTTTTCTGAAATAAATCTAAAAATACATAATTGTAGAAAATAAAATACTAAACTTAAGTCTTTCGTTCATGAATTAAAATTAGGTCTTTTGAGCAGTGTTATTATACTGTCAATGGAATTCACGGGCCGGGTTTCGCCTGACTTTCCAACCTAAATTTTAATCGTAGCTTCCTACATTCAAGTAGGATTGAGTGGTGAACTCAGTTTATTTAAAATAATTTTCTTAAACTCTAATAAATTTATAAACATATTTATATGTATTACTGTTATTTAAAACAGTGAAATACAGGGTGTTCAATGGTTAAATAGTTGGAATTACTGGAACAGTTCAGAGATTTGAACTTAGGAATGGAGTTGGTTGAGGATAAAATTTGCTTAGGTATGATCACTATTAGTGATTTCATGAGAGATCTTAAAGATAAACAGGTTCAGGATCTATATCTACATGAGATAAGTAGAGGTATAGATGAGGGTAAGATTTGAGTTTAGTAGAGGAACAAATGGTGTACTGAGGTTTAGGGATAGAATATGTGTGCCAGAGGATTTAGAACTTAGGAAGGTGATATTAGAAGAAGCACATAAGAGTAAGTTGAGTTTTCATCCTGGATCCACTAAAATGTATCAGGATTTGAAGAAATTATTTTGGTGGAAGAAGATGGCGAAAGAGGTAGCAGAGTATGTTTTATATTGCCTGGTGTGTCAAAAGGCTAAGATAGAGCATCAAAAGCCGGCGGGTTTATTGCAATCGTTAGATATCCTAGAATGGAAATGGGATAGCATAGCTATGGATTTTGTGGTTGGATTACCACGAACTCCTAAGAGACATGATGCGATTTGGGTTATCATTGATAGGTTGACGAAGTGTGCTCACTTCTTACCTATGGGTGAAAGTTATAGTTTGGAGAATTTGACACAAATTTACGTCAAAGAAGTTGTTAGGTTGCATGGTGTGCCATCGAGCATTGTCTCAGACCGAGATCCTAGATTCACATCTAGATTTTGGAAGCAGTTGCACAATGCTTTAGGTAACAAGTTGAGGATGAGTTCTGCTTATCATCCCCAAGCAGATGGACAGTCATAAAGGACGATTCAATCATTGGAGGATCTTTTAAGAGCTTGTGTTTTGGAACAAACTGGCAGTTGGGATGAGTTGTTGCCATTGATTGAATTTACTTACAACAATTGTTTTCACAGTAGTATAGGAATGGCACCATATGAGGCTTTGTATGGTAGGAAGTGTAGGACCCCGTTATGTTGGTATGAGATTGGTCAAAATCAAGTCTTGGGTCCAGATGTGGTGCAACAGACTACGGAACAAGTTAGGAAGATAAGGGAAAAGATGAAGGAAGCACATGATAGGCAAATGAGCTACAATAACCAGAGAATGAGACCTTTAGAATTCCAGGAGGGTGATCACGTGTTTTTGAGAGTCACTCCGAAGACCGGAATTGGTAGGGCTATCAAAACTAGAAAACTTACTCCTAGATTCATCGGACCTTTCCAGATTCTTCGAAGGATTGGTCCAGTAGCTTATCATATTGCTTTACCACCTAACCTTGCTAACCTTCATGACGTCTTGCACGTTTCTCAGTTGAGAAATTATTATCCTGATCCTTCACATGTTATTGAGTCTGTGTCTATACAACTGCGAGAGGATCTAGAGTATGAGGCTCTACATGTAAGGATAGCAGATAGAGAGATTAAGGAGCTTCGCGGTAGACAAATTCCTTTAGTTAAGGTCATATGGGATGACACTACTGGAGATGCTACTTGGGAACGTGAAGCAGATATGCCACAACGATATCCACATCTTTTCTGAGGTACGTAAATTCCGAGTACTGAATTTTTTTCTAAGAGGGGTAGTAATGTAACACCCTACTTTTTATTTTTCGATTTTTTTTAGTAAAAATATTTTTCGCTGTATTAACCGGTATAAATGTATTTATTTTTATTTTTATCCGAGTTCATGGAGATTGATTTTTATGAAATAAAAATCATATTCATACTCTATCTTAGGGTAGAAGCTTACGATAAAAATTTGGATTGAAAATTCAGACGGAACCCGATCTGTGTTTTCACTGACAGTATAATTTTACTGAGCAGAAACCTAATTTTTACTCGTGAACGAAACAAAGCATGTTTTTATCATGTTTCCAACAAGATAGGCTATTTTCAAAAATTTCGTAAAAAAATAAGATATTCGACGGCGTTCGGGCATTTCGTCGTTAAATCGGGTAATCGACGGGGCCGGGAACGGATGGAAATATCTAGATATTTCGTAAAAATATCTAGATATTTATTTGAAAATATCTAGATATTTGGTTAAAATATCTAGATATTTATATCTTAACTTAACCATGGTTAGTTAAACTTAATCTAGGTTAAGACAATTCCCTATCTATAAATACCCCTCTCCCCCAACGGCATCCCCCCACAATTCTCCTTCATTTCTTCATTTCTTCAGCTTCTTCTTCTCTTCACTTTTATTTCTCCAAGAACACCAAGAACACCATATTGGATTTGTGAAGAACTTCATCAATTCTTGCCATTTCTTCAAGCTTCAAGAGGTAAAACTTCTTCTCCTTAATCATCTAAGTCTTCTCCTTATTTATTTTGTAAGATCAAGCCATGATCATCAAGTTTTCATAAATTTCCATTCCTAAATCTAGAACTTTAAATAATTCTAGAAAATTGTAGAAAAATCCTTTTAATGTGAAACCAATTTCTATGATCTTGTGATGCCTGATACTTTCATTATCCAAGAGCATGTAATCAAAAACATTTTTCCTTCCCTATTTTCTTTAAGTGACCGAATCTCACTCAAAGGAGGGTTTGATGATTTTGTTTTCATTTTTGAAATCTAATGCTTGATTGGAGCTCTCTAGTACCTATATGATCTAAATCCAAGAGCTTGAATCCAACTAAATTTCCTAGCCTATTTTTCTAATATGGGCCAAAACCCTAACCTTTAGTGTTAGAGGATTTTGTTTCAATTCTTTTAGTTATGATCATTGGTTTTATAATTATAAATGCTTAAGGATCATTGATCTAAGAGTTTGTGAAGTTTTGAAATCCCTAGCCTTATTTTGGGTTGTCATCTAGCATAAAAAGGGTATAGTTAGGTTTGTTTGATTAATTATAGTTGTATTGTTTGGTTGAAGGAGAAACTGTTAAACTGTGGTGTGATAACGAGGATCGTCAGAGTCGAAATTCCGATGCTAACTCAGGTGGGGGAAAGAATCAACCTATCGTCGGAATCCATAAGTAGTATATTATATGATAATTGTGTAGGGCGACCTAAACCCTACTAGTAGTCGGGTAATCGACAAGACCAAAATCCCATTGGAAACCTTTTCTATTAAACCAATGGTGATTCGGGGATTGTAGGTTTATCGACGTTAGAATGATTTTATCTTATCTGAGGTTGATTGAATTTATGATTATAATTGAATTGCTTATGTGATATATTGTGGTGTTGGAATATTTTCTGATGTTGTGTTATGCTTGATCTGCCTGGTTGTAATATTGTGCTTAGTGGATTTTAAGCAAAGATATATATGTTGTTCGAGAGATAGTTGTTTGTTTTGGGTGTGAGAATAATGATGACTTAGAGGTGCCTAACCTAGATGATGTATTTTAATGCGGTATAGTGACCTAGAATATGTGTTGAGTTCTAGTGGAAGGTTAAGACACTAGGATGTTGTTAAAATGGGTTGGTGAGATTCACGTGTATTGGTAATATAATACACAAGGTCAGTATTGTTGTTCACAACCGTGTATTGGTAAATACACGAGGTCAAGAGTTATCACTAGACTGTTCCACCTTAGAAATAGGTTGTACAGCTATTGTGTCATTGAATTTCATTGAGCACCCCCGGAGTGGACGGGGTGTGCACCGGGAGCTTCGTGCAGCTATAGTGTCATGCTTTGCATGAGCGTTCTCACCATGGAAGAGAATGTGCACCGGGAATTTGGAACCTGTCGCTTGAACAACTGACTGACATTCACCGAGAGGAATGCGTGAAAGAAATCGGTGGTGGACACGTCAGTATGAACGTCTAGTTGTACGAGTTTGGGGGTAGGGGATGATGTATTAAATTGAGGATGCTTTGTTAGTTAGGTGTTGGATGATGTTATGTCTGTCATAATTACTGTATAATTTACTATTACTCATTTCCGCTTTTTGGTGATAGAACTGCTTCTTATCCCCTATGTTTCTGTATTCTTGTGGGTTACTTACTTACATTAGAAGACTCGATGGAGGATTATGTTGCTGAGGAGCTGGACGGAGCTCTGTATGAAACAGAGGTTGCGGATGAGTTGGATGGAACTCCTTACGAACTAGACGCTGGAGGTCGAGCTGTGATCCAGGGCGATTTGAGTATAGATAGTATGGCCAATGTGTCTAAGAATGAGTATTTTTATACGTTTCCGCTAAGTATGACTTTTATTTTAAGTTTATGCCTGTGAGGGATCCTACTGAGAGGATACCCTCAATAGTGTTTTGGTATTGTAATAAATAAACAGGTGTGTATTTATATATTACAACCTTGGTGTGTTTAATTTGCAGAAGTTATATGATTTTTTAAATAAAGTTTTAATTTTTACGTACCTTTCACGCTAAGCGCGCGATTAAGGAATTGATTAATGAGGTTTTAAGCTAATAAAACACCAGGGCACATCGGGGTGTCTCATGTAGCATGTTGAATTTTACCCTATGTTAATAAATGTTAATATGAGTAAGTCTTGACTTATATATGTTTATATATGCTTGTTATGTTTGTTCTTGATGTCTAAGTTCATGTTTGGAGAAGTTTAGCCTTATAAAGGTTCAATCCTTTTAGAGTCCAAGTTACATGTTTCACAGTTTTTCCCATATCTCGAGTTCTAGATTTCTGATTGAGGTGATCTTGGATGTGTTGGAAATCTTACAGAATTATATACAAGTCTTATTTCGGGTGTTATGGACATATTGGGCTTCTACAGTCTCGCCCTGTGAGAATTAGCTCACCCCATGAGAATCTGAAAAACAACTTTGAGCTCTCAGGTTCACCCTACGAATTCCGTTGACAGAAATTGGTTCTTGGGCTCGTCTCGCTAGACGTGCAACACGTGTTATGGTTCTGTTTAAGACCAAATCATGCTTTAAACTGCTTTAACCCTCTTAAACTTGACCTAAACCCTAATCCCCACATTCCTAGCCTCAGAAAAGCTGTCTCTCTTCACCTCTTGGGAGCCCTCATTGATCTCATTCACAAAACAACCTTAGAACAATCCTTATTTCATTGTTCTTCATCAAGAACGCGCTCGTGCATATGAAGAATCATTTTCTTCGTGGATATTATCAACCTTTTTAATTGTGATCAAGGTAAGTTAGTGAATCATATATTCAATCCCTTTTCTTTTAAGTTCTTGGGCTTAAGGATTGAATACTAATCTTTCTATGTGTTTTCTTGACCAAGCATTGGAAGCGTAAGGAGAAATTAAGAGCGGATCCTCGTTTCTCTTCCCTTAGGACGTGTGTTTCGTCATATCAGGTATGAGGGAGAAAGATGATCATATCATATGGGAATTGAAATGGGATTGGGGTGTTTGGGGTTACCATAATCCCTTTAGTGCTTTGAGTGATTTGTTGCTACCATTGATGGAGCAAGGGCATGAATGATTGTGTGTTATAGTTATTATATTGAAACTATCACATGACTAATGAGTGTATGTAAGTTACTATAGTGATGTTATGAATATGTATGGGTTGCCATAAGTGATATAGTGTTTGCAAATGTTAATTTGATGATGTTTTGATGAGTTTTAATCATGAATAATATGCTATGTGATGAGTTAGTTGTTAAGTTGATTATATGCCAATAATGAGTTGTAATTGTATGTATGTGAGACCCAGCTCTAAGGAGCCCGTGATGGATACTCATTTGTGAATGTTTGTGTGTGAGACCCAGCTCTAAGGAACCCGTGATGGGTATTCATTTGTGAATGTTGGTGTGAGACCTAACTATGCAAGGTTTGAGATGGGACTCAGATTTTAAGGCCCTGATTATGAACCCAACCATGGAATGGCCTGAGATGGGATTTAGCCGTGAAGAGCCTGTGATGGGACCAAGCCCTGAGAGAGCCTGTTGTGGCACTACAATAATAAGTGCTTTTTGTGACAGATTATAACCAACAGGCACGAGACGGTTGGATATTTTTCTAATATCGACGGCATAAGCCATCGGAAACTGTAAATTACTTTTTTTTAACATTACCAACGACTTTTCCATTAACCGCCGCAAACAGTCGTCGCAAACTTTGGTGCATATTTGCACTTAATTATGGGCGCCAAAATTTCCCAACTAGAATATAAATTTACAACGGCTTACCCGTCGCTAAAGTCACTTTAATTTATGACGACCTTTTTCCCACACAAAATCACACACATTTCAAGGTGTTCCGACGGCTTTGTTAGTCGCAAAAGTCACTTTAATTTTCGACGGCCTTTTTGGTCGTAAAATCAAACACCTTTCAAGGAGTTTCGACGGCTTTGTCCGTCGCAAAAGTCACTTTAATTTCCGATGGCCTTTTTCCATCGTAAAATCACACACTTTTCAAGGAGTTCTGACGGCTTTGTCCGTCGCAAATTATGTGCCTAGTTTTCGACTGATCTGGCCGACACTAATGTTACTGGCTCATCGGTAAGGGTTTTACTTAAACCCAATTTAGAAACCCAACCCTTCACTTCCTTTTTCTCTCGTCCTTCACTCCCCTCTCACTTTAATCTTTTTCTACAAGACTTTAATCTTTTGTTAAGAAATATGTTTATTTGTTATGAATTGTATTGTGGTTGCATGCTCTTTTATATTATATATGATGTTATAGTGTTACCTTGTCATGATATTATAGTATTGAGATTGGTGTATGAGGTCATATGTCATGTCCTAGGGTCATGATAAATGTCAAGAATAAGTTTTTGAATTATTATTTGTGATTGTTCATATACCTCCTTCTGGGAAGGGGATGACATATACCTCCTCGTTAGAGGGGAAGGTAGATACCTCCTTCTGGGAAAGGGAACACCCATTATAGATACCTCTTTCTGGTAAGGGGAGGGCAGTGGGATGCCATTGCATTGGTCATGAGCTTATAGATTAAATTGAGTAATTAAATAAAAGAGACGTGGATGATAAATTGAGATTATTTAGCCACAAGAGACGTCCTTTGTATGATCTTATTTATGTTATGCGTACTTTTAATGATGGATTATATTTATTGATGATGTTATGACTTGTGCATGAATTTCATTAGATTGGATTAATTATCCTTAACTTATAGAAAATATTTTGAGTAATATTATTTTGAAAATAAGCGGATACCGTGGATGTTTTTCCGGTTACCGTGCCGGCTGAGAACAACACTATTTGCGAACTTTTTATTAAATTGTTTTTATTCACTGAGATTATAAATCTCATTAAAAGTGTTGTTTTCAGAGCACGAGGATGTTGTCACTGATATTGAGGATACTTGAAGACTTAGTTCTTGAGTTTAGCTATTTATTATTTTTGGTTAGTATTATGTTCAATAAGGAGCCGTTTGTGGCTAGAACCATATTATTTTATTATATCGTTTGGTTATTTTTAGTAGACACCCGAGTTTTGAGGCAATTAATTTTATTTATGTAAGGATTATCTTACCAATATTTATTTTAAAATTATTGAGGTATTTTTTTAGACATATATAATTTATGATAATTTTATTGTAGTTTTATGCCTTATTAAATGTTTTGAAGAATTTTATTACATTGTTTTGTTGGGTTACTAATGTAACGAAGGGCGTTACAAAATAGATATAAAGAAATCAAGTATGAACGATGTATATAAAATAAATTATTTTCATGCATTACAGTCCAACCACCATCTAAATGGTAATGTTTTATCATATTCATCAATCCATGAATCATGTATGTTGATCCAGCACTGCCAGTAATATAAACGTTAATGAATTAAGTCTACATATTGCCCCAAGTTTTACCGTTCCTAAAACTCCATAGGTAAAGCTCAAGAATACGATCTAGGTATAAAAGAGTTCCTAAAATTCATAAAATTGTCATCACAGAAATGTGCATGACTTCATAAAATTATTCATCTATTTCTTCATCATTATATCTTTGTCGTCTATATCTTTATTCATTTTATCTTCAACTATTTTTGCATTAACCTCAACTTTCACTTTTCATAAAAAAAATTTAAGTATCAGTCAATACCTTCTGGCTCACTTTTCTTCATAATGTAAAGGAAACACATATTGACATATATGATATGCATGCAAGCAAACCAAAGACTTAGAATAGAACAGCTCTGCACATTCATACCAGTATAATAATCTGAGAAATAAGGACAACAAAAATATTAAATCGTTAACTCTATGAAACCCCACACTAGTGTTAATGTCAAGCCAACAATCCTACATTGATATTCTTTCTTCTTTTTCTCTTTTTTTTTTTTAAAATCTATATCCTATTTCTATTAATAGGTTCAACCAAATATTAATAAGGATTGCTTGATTAACCATATAAATATTAATATATGTAATATTAAAAGAGGAAAAAAGATATTCAATTTCAAATCAATTCACCTATTCACATTTTGAAACATATGTATGCCTTATATGTTAATGTGGAAGCCATTGGAATTTGAGAGACAATATGAAAACATTGAAATTTGAAACATATATATGTCTTATACGTTAATTGCTTCCTCTAATAAAATGTGTAGGCTATAAATTTATATACACACATGCACACACGTACGCACGCGTGTGTCTATATATATATATATATATATATATATATATATATATATATATATATATATATATATAAAAAAGCACCAAAACAACACTCCAATCATAACAATACCTCTTAATGAAGAAATTACAAACCAAATAAATAGCAAACAGATATAGTTTCGATATCTATTTGCTTGCCTACGTATTCCATTAAACATTCTACTGGGCCTGTTAGACTTGTGTGACTTATGACGAATTTCCTGTGGAAAATGAATAAAAATTGAAAAACATGCACAATTTTAAAATTCAAATACCTGAAATTTATGTTTTTTTTTTACTTTTCGTTATTTTTTCACGACAAAAATATGTCATAGGTTACGCAGGACCACTAACAGACCAAATAGGATGGTTAATGAGACACGTAGGCAAGCAAATGGATGTCGAAACTAAATCTAGGGACTAATGTGTCCCGCGTTTGAAAATTTGAGAGACTAAATGGTTAATTTTTTTTTCCAGGAATTAAAAGTGGGTCTCTGAAAATTTTCAGGGATCAATTTGGGCATTCACCCTAAAGGAAAATGTGTCTAAGAGAAAGAGAATAAATGAGAGAGGAAGAAAGTCTTATGGGTTTGAGTGAATTTCGAAATAGGTTTGATATTTATGAGGATGTTTGTTACAGATTTTATGAAGAAAAAATCACTTTTTGTAAGTAAAAAATAATATATATTGAGTTTGATTGTGTTTATTTAAGATTTTAATAAAAATATTTTTTTAAAAAATATTTATGGTTAAAATGAAAACTTGTTTTCATTAGCTTTTGAAAAAAATCACTTAAAATCACTAATACATTTAAAAAATTATGATTGTAAACAAACACAAAATAACTTCTGTTTTTCTTTAAAATCTCTAAAAAACCATCTCTAAATTATTGAATGTCAATCTTTTTTTTTTAATCCGTAACAGACGCACCCTATATCTCTCACTAAAAACTTATACAAAATCGACTCAACAAAACAATGTATCGAAATTAGAATATCACAAGACTTATTTAGATTATTTAAAAGTTTTGATTGAATGCCACAAGACTCTTTTAATATAAAATAATATTAAAGTCTTTCAAGATCCCACTCCTATACTCACGTCAAACAAAAAAAATTCTCACTCTAATACACCCTTAGACTTGTCCAATCACACCGGCTGAAAAAGAACAATACCTACCGTCTATACTACTAAGAAAACATGGCACACTTCTGAAACTCTACAACAACCCATGCCATAAGAAGAAAATGATAAAAATAAATAAAAAATAATTTATAAAATGTGAAAATTAAAATAATGCAAAAAAACAAAATTATTCAAAGGCTAACCCCTCACTTTACCGTAGATCTACAGTAAAAGTAAGGATCAGCATAGAAAGTTAATTGCGTAAAAAAAAAAAGTAATAGAAAGTTAATATGGTATTACTAAATTACTATTATAACCTTACCAAAAAAAAATTATAACCATTCATACTTTTGAGCAGGGGTGGACAATGGTCGGTTTCGGTCAGTTTCAGGCTCAAAAATGCAAAATCGACAAAAACCGACCACCAGAATATGTCACCCATCTCCGTCCGATGGTCCCTTCGGTTTGGTCGGACGACGGTTGGTCAGGTTGGCGGTTACAGCGGTTCGGTTTGCACGGTTTTAGAACAAAAAAAAAATTGGAGAGCAGAAGAAGAAAAGGGAGAAAAATGTTGAAATTTGAAACTAAACGCTCACAAACAAAATCAGATCTACAACACACAAACCCTGTCTTCTTCCGAAACTGCTCTACATTATGCTACACTTCTTCTTTGTTCGAGGAAAACGAGATCCGAGAGGAAGAACGAGGCGAACCAGATCTGAGTGAAAAATTAAAACTTCGTTGTTCTTAACCCTCCTCGACCCACTCCGTGACTGGATAGCAACGTTAGTGGTTGGGTAGTGACGACCGTGGCTGGGTAGCAATGAAGTGGCGATCATGCATGGTCTTCATGCGGCGGTCTTGCACTCGGAACAATGAGCACTCATGCTGGACGGAGATGGCGACGTTGTCGGAGAAAGAGATTGAGAGTGGCAGAAATGGAGAGAGAGAGAGGCTTTTGGGGATGAGAATTGATAAGAGAGAAGAAATGAAAGGTTGGGGTGGGTCACACCCACTGTTTTGAAAAAAATAAAATCATTTTAATTAATTACCTAGTACTACTAGCCTAGTAACATTCAACGCAGGACGGTGCAAACAGCTTTAGACAATAGGGTCCCAATATTAATTAATATGGATAGAAAAGTGTGCAAGCCTTAGCTGGAGAAGCATTCCCTAGGGGCCTAGGCGCTCACAGTGTCACACAAGGGTTTTAAATTTTGAATAACATAGAGAGAAGCGGTCGGGTTCGGATTTCGGCGAAATTTTTTTAGCAGAACCGAGCCCCACTGCCCAAATCCATTTGAAACTGAGTTTTTTACCCGCTTGACCCGTTGACCCGAATAAACCCACCCATATGCTGTTTTTTAATTGGATTCGTCGGGTTCGGGTCAATTTGGGTTTTTTGTCCAACCCTACTTTTGAGGTTCAAAACTGACGCTTTGAAACCATTAAAAGTTAAAGGTTAATATTATTTAAAGAATTTAAACCAATTATCATTTATGGTTTAAATTCACTTGTTATTTTTAGTTTCTATTTTAAGAAGTCATCTTTGTATATAAACTGGAATAGTTGAATGAATTAAGAACAATTTTTCATTGTTTCAATCTTTCTCTTTCTCCATATTTCTTTTGTTATAATTTTCTCTCATATTAAGGAGCCGATTTTCAAAGAGAACTAACGACTCTTATTTTCCTACTAAAGTTCTATCTCTTGGAAGTTTTGGATCATTGCCAAAGCTTTTGGCATATATGAGAAGAATAAGAACTTGAAAAAGGTAGGAATAAAAGAGATGATTTTGGATTCTATTTTGGAAGTTAAAAGGTTACCCTGCTTTTTGTTGCAGACTTGATAGCCAGGTGTGTGTAAATAACAAATCCCACCCTATCTTTCTCTAGGAGGTTTTTGAGCTTTTTCACCATAATAATGCTTACAATGCTTCCACCAAATGCTTCATTCATTGGATCTTTTTACGATGAAGGCAATTATAACGGTAATTGTAATTTTATAACCCATGAATGTGTCCTAATTACATTATGTAACTGTTGGTGTACAATTACTTTGGGTTTCTAATTGAAAGGGATGGACAAAAAGTGCAGAGACTGACACATCAGACTAATTGGGGACATGGAAGAATTGGGAAGAAATGGTGAACAACATTCTGAGGTGACTGTCAATAGAAGGTGTTGGGACTCTGCTTTAATACATTATAATACATAATAGATTTACAAAACTCACTTGCTAAATATTCTGTAATCAGCAAACACTTATTCATTATTTTCGAATCTATCCTTAACAAAAACAAGAAAGTAAAATATTTCCCTATTCCACCAAATCTTAATCTTCAAACCATGAAATCTTCACTGCACATTTAAGACCACAAGATCCACTAAAGCAAAACAAGTTGTATGGAGACTACACATCATATATTTCAAGTCCTAAGTCCTAACTACCAAAAACAGTAAAATATTAACTTCTAGACAAAAACTCTGTGTGGATTTGGTCATGTTTGAGCAGGTTGGGACTCTCTAAACCCCTCAACCAACTCATACTTCGTAGGTTGAGTAATTTTCAACAAAATCTAACCTGCAGACCGGATCCAACGACCATTTATGAGTAAGGTTGGTTCAGTTCTTGCATAGCTTACCCCTAATCAAATTCTGATGATATTTCATTTGTATTAGCACAAAAATTCAAGAATAAAACAAGAAAGTTCTATTAACAGAAAGACATCTGCTTTACAACTGGCTTACCTCCACTTTTTAACTACCAATGAATCCGGCTCCTATATTTCTGTAGTACAAATTCTATTATGCTTGGACAGGAGAATTTTGGGAAAGCATCCCCAAGCTATTCTGTATTGCTTAACAAATCTCTGCACTAAGTTAATATGAAAACCAGAGAGCAGAAGAACTTACTTTTTAACAAAACTTGGCTATAGCTAGTGAGAGTCCAAAGGCTTTTGCACTTCGCCCTCAAGTTGTTTTACATTGTTCATAACAAGTTCAAGTTTTTTTGATAAAAATTCTGTTTGATCATCGACAGTTTCCATAAGGGAAAGTAAAAGTCTGCGATATTGTTGACATTGTTGATCTCGACGCTCAAGTTCCTTTGTGAGCTGTTGAATCTTCCTGTCCTTTGATTCCTAGAAGTAAAGTGAAACAATTTTTTGTTAATATTTCATAAATGGATGAATTCAAAATGCGGGAAAAAGGATTTCTATGTAGATGTTAATACAAATATTCTAGTGAAGTGAACTCTTTTAGAAATATGGTCGTGTAGGGATGGACTTACAATGATCTTGTTCAATCTAAATAAGTAATAGGATACTGAAACAACAATAAGAATATTTTAAAAAATTGGGATAAAAAAAAAATAACTACGTTTCAATAACTAAAAACTAGGTCATATGCATGAAATCAAGAAATACACACATGTAACACTGGTAGAATAATAGTCACCAAGGTTCTGCACATCTGCCTAAAAGATACAAGGAAGGAACTAAAGTTACAAATGATTTCACTTTCCTAGAAAAGGCAACAAATTTATTATCTTTAAACATCTTAAACAGAGCTTACAATAGATATATAGATATATAATGACAAACTTAAAGACACAAAATTTGGCAACATGAATTTCTAATAGTAATAAAGTCTATTATCAACAATCAACTGGATTAATAAATATTCAAGATTAATGACTGACACTTTATAACTTAAAGGAGTAGCAAAAGGAATAACTACTTTATGTGACACTTCTGGCCATGATTTACTATACATTGAAGTAAATTATGAAACTCAACTGTATTAAGTTTTAAACAGATAGAGAATTAGCTATTCAGTGGAAGGCATCGAAGAAGATAAAACTCACCATTGTTCTATAAGAAGGAAAAGCAGAATAATTTAGTGGGTGATTATGTTCTTTTATAAATTTAGTAACAACCCACTTCCCACACTTATTAACTTTAACCAACAACATTGCCTCACAGCCTTCTCTTATGCTAACTCTTGGTCTTTGAACAGGTTTGGCTCCATTTCTGCTTCTCACATAAAAACCTTGCTTATTGCATGAAAGACGTCGAGAAACGATTCTGTTGTCAACCTCCGAACGATGACAGCGATCAAGGCGCATAATGAACCCTTCACGTCTTGCGTATTCACCATAAAAATTCTTGGCATCATCTTCAAACTCAAACTCCATGCCAACATATGGTTCCTTAATTGAACTTTCTTCGCATGCTGCTGATATTTTCGCAGCAGAACTTTCATCAACAGTTTCTGCTCCAGCTTCCAAATCCACTAATCAAATGACATTAAGCAAATTATTATTCAACGAAACTATTCCATCTTGATCTTATCTACAGAAATCTTTCATAAATTAAAAAAAAATTAATCAATAAACAATAATACTGGTTTGAGAACTAAGAAAAGGAAAAGGAAACGGAAAAAGGCCTGTTTAGTTTGACAAAACATTTTCTGTTTTTACTTACTGTTTTCGTTAATAATTGCAAAAGTGTCACATTGTTTCAATTTTGCATTTATTAATGAAACAAAAAATGAAAACACAAAATAGTTTCTCAAACTATACAGGAATAACCACAACACAAGACCAACACATTTCCAACAATTTTTCAATATGTAACCCCAAACTAAATTGGACCCATGTTCTACAAGAAACAAGAAAGGGTTTGTTTGTTGAAAAATAAGACATTCACCACTGAAAAATCTCATATAATCCCAACAACCCCTAATAAATAGTATCGTTTAAAGTTTAAACACACAGAAAAGTGCAAAATTACGCAACCTACATTGGATATAAATTTACGAAATCTCCTCAAAAAATAGAATCCTACATGAGTTCCAGCGAGTACTCAATAACAACACAAAAACTTTTAAAAAGAAAGAAAGACTAGAATCAGTTTTCCACATACTTCGATTTTACCCATACGTAACGACCAGAAAATGAAAACAAATTGACGAACTTAAAGGAAATAAATAGAATCGATAATTGAGCACAAACTTACTTGTCAGCAAGTAGCAATAGCCTTGTGAGAGCAGCACTCAATTCGTTGCATTGAAAGCGTTTAAATTGGAAAACGCCAGGTGAGAAGAGGGCAAAAGGAAAATCATGGTTTCTTTTCTTTTCATTTTCTGTTCGAAGGTTTCATTAATATTATTTCCTGGGTAGCTTTTTTTTTTTTTTTTAAATAATTTTAAGGCTTAATTGAAATATTGGTCCATCTACGTTGGTACATAAAATTTTCTGTGCACATTTTGTACCCAATTTTTTTAATATTATAAATTTCATCATTCTGTTTAATGTGTGTCAATTTTTTCAATGATCAATAGAGAAAGTACTTCTGCCTCTCCGATTCACTATAATTCAATGGTTTATCTCTGCTATTTATTGGTTTTGTCCCTCCTTTATGGGACCTTTTATGATTCTACCATATAATCTTTTACCACAAAAGTTCAATTTGAGGTTTTATGTGCTTAGAACAATGGTTCTTATCTGTTAATCATTTAAAAATTGACGGATTTTGGATAGAATGACCAGATTTGCAACATTAAAAAGTATGAAGACAAAGATACACGGAAACAACTTCAGGAACCATAATCACACATAACCAACCATAGGGGACGAAAACTACAATTAAGCCTAATTTTAATGCATGTGTGGTAATATCAAATTTTGACAAATAATGTATTTTTTATTCTTTTTATAAAATGTTTAATTATAAGTTACTTTTAATATAAAATAAATGGTGTGTGTGTGTGTGTATATATATATATACATACCTATATCGGTTTTGAGTTGTCCTTTCTTGCAGCGTTGGTCAGCCTGAAGGGTGTTCCCGGTCGTAAAACCCGACGTACGGGTAGTAAATCCGTTGGTAAGCCTGGTGGTCCCGGTGTCAGTAAGGTAATTCAGTCTCCATTATAGGTATTAGAACATTAGGGTTAGGTTATCATGTCTAGCCTTCTGAAAATGGTTTCAAGAAAAGGTAAAGAAAAAATTGATGAATTAGATAAACCCAGCACTAGTGAAAGTACAAATTCATCTTTAATTAATGAACAACAAATAATTTTACCTGATATTGAAAAAAAATTACATAATTGGAGTATACCTTCAATTAATGTATCTGAAATTTATAAAACAAAGTTAATGGATAAATTTAAATCTAATTTCATAATTAAAACTGCAGAATACACAATTAAGGTAGATAAAACTCAAGAAAGTTTAAATCTCTTGAATTTATCTATGCTTAAAGAGCATAAACAAAAATACAAATTTTTGCATATCGGTTTAATACAAGTTGCTATTAAACCTCTCCATAGATTAGGCATAGACACACCTGTGTGTGTATGTCTAAGAGATACTCGACCTGCTAGGTTCGAGGATCCAATACTTTCAATAATTGAGACCAATCTTCACGATGGTCCAACTTTCTTCAATAATTTTCCAAATCATACTATGTCTCTTGAAAGTCTTGGAAAAAACAAACATAATATAAAATTAGACATTAAAATAAAAGAAGGAATTTGGAATCCCAATTCCTATCCTATGGCAGTAATATACAAAATATATTACAAAGCCATGAAAACAAATATTTCTCCAAAAGCTTTAAATATTTCTTCGAAAGAAGACACATTACTTTTACAAGTAAATTTTGAAAAGTCAAATGCTATAACACCTAGAAGACTTAACTATAGTGAAGTCTCTAGGAATTTGGAATGAAATTTACAAGAGATTCTACCTCCTGAGGAGCCAGAACCTTCTCAAATGACAGTTCCAGTTGAATATGCATTTGGAAGTGTTTCAATTAGCTTTGCTCCATTTAGTAGAAGTAATTCTACTAGATCATTCAGGACCCCTGAGGGATCAAGGCAAACTAATAATTCAAGAAAATATGTTGATTCATTTCATTCATTAAAATTAGCAGGAGTAAGAGATCATCCTGTTACTCCCCAGCCAGATTACAGAGTTGAAACTCCTCAGCCAGTTCAACCTGTAACTCAGAGAGAGTCTCCGACTCTATCTGAAATAAATCAAAGTTTTGAAACACCAAATCAATGTTTTTTAATAACAAAATTTTACATTGATCAACATAAACTACAGAAAGAATTTTTAAAACCTGAATTTGAATTAAAAAGAAAATGGTTTTTCTCAACATTTTCTCAATCTGAAATAAGGCAATATAGGGAATCCTATTTTACTTATTTAGAGGAGGTAGAGGATGACACTATTCCCTACTTCACATGGTTTGAAAATCATTGTTTTAAAAATTTAGAAATTCAAACTCTGAATTCTGCAAAGAAAATATGGAAAACAACAAAAGGAAAAGATGTTATTTCTGTAATTCCTCCTTTGGAAGAAATAACTTTTCCAAATATTGAAAATATTGAAATAACTGCATCTCCTTTCAAGGTTATGAAAGAAGATAATAAAACTTTAACTGTTCAACAACCAAATCGAAATGATATAAAAAAATATTCAACAACAGTTAAATTATACAAACCAACTCTTATATCAAGTTGCATCTACTTCAGAAGAAGTTGATTTACTTCCAAAGAATGAAACTTCCTCTGAAAAATTAGAAAAATCTTGAATAAATCCTTACAAATTATCTAATTCTGAAATAAAAGATATTAAAATAGGAAAAGAATCCAGCAGTGAACTCCTGGATGAAATTAATAAAAGATTATCTTCATTAAAATTATCATCATCAAAATTGAATGTGATAAAAAATGAAGACATAGTTGAACTTGAAAAACAATTCGATGATACTGAAATTGATGTTGTTAATAAAATAAAAAATACTTCAAGAACATTCCCCACTTCAAGAAATTATTATCACAGGCCCACTTTGCCTGATATACAATTTGAAGATAATATGTTAGATAATGCATCACAATACACTGGAGAAGGTATTGTTGAATGGAATATTGATGGTTTCTCAGAACATCAAATAATGAGAAAACTTGAAGAAATGTCCATGGCAGCTACTGCTTATAGGGCAAAAAGAAATAATGCTTTAAGTACAGTTAAATTATTAAACCAAGGTTTCACTGGAAGCCTTAAAGGTTGGTGGAATAATAATTTGAGAGAAGTAGACAGGCAAACTGTCCTCTCATTCACAAAAACAGAAATAAGAAATGATGAACATGGTCAACCTGTTGAATACGCTGTAGATCAACAGGTAGAAGCATTAATATTTGCAATATCTCAAGCATTTATCGACGATGCTAATGTTTTTGCTGATAGATCCCTTGAGATTCTCAAAAATCTATACTGTCCAGCACTTGGAGAGTTTAGATGGTATAAAGATAATTTTTTAACAAAAATTTATACAAGAACAGATTGTAGAGAAGCTTATTGGAAAGACAGATTTATTTCTGGTCTTCCCAAAAACTTTGCTCAAAAAGTAAGATCACAAATCAAACTTGAATACCCAGGAACTCCATTAGAAGAATTAACATATGGAAGAATCATATCAATAATAAACAAAACAGGTTTACAGTTTTGCACTGATATTAAAATGCATAGACAAGCTAAGTTTGAAAGTAAAACTAATAATAAAAGAACACAAATTGAAAAGCCTGTTAAAACTTATAAAAAAAACCCCAGAGAAAAACTTACAATAAGCCATATAATAATAAAGGATTTAAGAAAAATATAATTTGTTATAAATGTGGTCATGCTGGACACATGCCAAGAGATTGTAGAGTAAAACAAAAAATTAAAGAACTCAAGATGGATGATGAAATCAAAGAGCAAATTGTTAAAAACTTGCTCTATGAATCTGAATCCTCTATTAGTTCATCTTCAGAAGATGAGCAAGAAATAATATATCAGAATCAAGAAACATCTTCTGATTTTGATGTAGGATGTTTAAGTTGTGGTTGTCTTGGAGATAATTGTGATTGTAAATTTACAATCAATGTTATTTCTAAAGAGGCAAGAGTTCTTCTTGACCTAGTTGGTCAAATTGAAGACCCACAAGTTAAACTCGCAATTCTTGAAAAATATAAAGAATTAGAAACCCAAGAAGTCACCACTACTGAATTTACAGGTTATAATTTAAAAGATATTTTAAATCCTCAGAAAAATCCTGATTCTTCATTTAATCAGGAACCCATAAGTCTTTCATTTCTTTATAAAGAAGTTAAAAATTTAAAAAAGGAAATTGCTGATTTAAAAAACAAATATAAAATTTTGCAACAAAATTTTTCAAAATCCTTGGGGAAAGGAAAGGGAAAAACAAAAACTATTTCCAATTCTTCGTCCACACAGCAATTTGATGAAGAAAATGAATTAGTTTTTGTTTTTCCCTTTCCTTTCCCCAAGGATTTTGAAAAATTCTGTTGCAAAATTTTATATTTGTTTTTTAAATCAGCAATTTCATTTTTTAAATTTTCTATCTCAAAATCAAAACAGAAGATGTTTCTTGATTCTGATATATTATTTCTTGTTCATCTTCTGAAGATGAACTAATAGAGGATTCAGATTCAAAGAGCAAGATTTCAGCAATTTTCTCTTTGAAATGAAATGAAATATTTTGATATTGATACTTTCATTTTTACTCTGATTTTATTTAATTCAACTTTTCTTTCTATTACTAACTTAAATAAACTATCTCAAACCTTTGGTCACATTGTGTTTGACCTTAATTAAGAGGTCATTTAGTTTTGTCCAGATACTTGACATAGAATCTGTGATTAGAGTACTCTTGTTGGGACCAAAAATTTTGGTCATACAGTCAACTTTCGATGCACATTGGATGAGCTGTTGAAGGAAAGAATGAATGAAAATGATCCATATATGATCTAGACATTCAAAATGTCATCTGGATTGAAGTAAAAAATGGCGTCGAAAATGTGATGTCGAAAGTCAGAAGAGGCTTAGTAATTTCAGCATGTCATCAAGGGAGCCAACAACCTTTTATCGACAGACACGCACCTCAAAGGACAAGATCACGGTAGGAGATGGGAGCATCGTCGGAAGAAGGAATGAAGAATTGTGAAGACCCGTGTCCAAGAAAATACCACTAAATATGATACCCTCTATATCCCACACGTGTTTATAAAACATTAATATAGATGAAAATATTTAAAAACTGAAAATAACTCATGTATCTCATTTATTATAAAATGGAAACCATAGGTAGAAAAAAACACATTGTAACCAAACTAAAATAACGCGGAAAGAAAATAAAATAAGTTATAAAGGAAAAACCTAACCATAAAAACAAACCTAACCCCGATGTCACAATATAGAGGTGATATAACCAAAATCCGATAAAACAACTTGGATAAAAAAACTGAAACCATAAATCCTAAACTAAGAGAAGCGATCTCCTAGGAGTCACTCCACACCAAGCTAATCACCGTCTTCTGCATGAAGATAAATATCAAACAAGAAACAGACGAACAGGGAGTAAGAACTGTATATATGAACATAACGACAACAAGATAGTTGGCAAGATGAACATACAACAAAAGCAAACATAACATACATCATCATACCATACATCACAAGACATATTACATATAGCATCTATATAATGAAATGTGACTCACTACTCAAAATGCATGTGGAACCATCTATACCGGGAATACGACTTTGGATTTACATATCCACATTGGCCATTAAGCACCAACGCCGGCAGTCTACCAAACCATAGGTGAACTCCTAGGATAGCCAATGCACCTTACTCTCAGATGCACCCCCGCTGGTGTACACGATTCATCTAACTCTCGGGTGAATCACCGCAGACGTCCAGATCGCCTTACTCTCAGACGACCTCCGTAGTTGTCATATCTCCCCTAACAGCTTCGTGCATGAGTACATGCATACAAACAAACAATCGTTGTTCACCACCTCCATCAACACCATTTATTGTGATTTAACGTCTTTGGCCAATGAGCACCAAAGTTCAACATCATCTTTAATCTTTAATCCGTAATCTTGGTTTAACACTATGGCCAATAAGCATCAGAGCTCAATACCTTGACCAATAAGCATCAAGGCCCCCTTGGCCAATAAGAACCAAGGTACAACATCATTTAACACCCTAGCCAATAAGCACAAGAGCTCAACACCTTGACCAATAATCATCAGAGCTCAACACTTTGACCAATAAGCATCAAGTCCCCATTGGCCAATAAGCACCAAATACAACATCATTTAACATCTTAGTGTTTGTCATTTAATTACCTTCATTAAGTCTTCTTAAGAATATATCGTTTGTCTTTATTTCGATAGGTATCATATCTCATTATTGGGGGAATTGGGGTAAAACACCCCTTTATTCCTTAAACTTCAACGGTTGGGGGCACGACCACACACGTCGTCATTTAACACCCACTCTATGACAAACAACACCACCCAGGAAAACCAACCCCAAACAGGAAACGCACAAACCACAACACAAATCCCATAGGGAAAAACCAACATGTAGTTATTAACCAATCACAAGGTCAACATACCAAAACATCCACCTTGTCCCACAGAAAGTCAGAACTATTGGGAAAAATATCCCAATTCTCAAACACATAGAACGCTTTAATGTCTTATTAACACACGTTCATGTTTCACAACACAACAACCCAAGTCAAACACAGGTAAATCGTCACATAAAACACCATTCATGGCATCATCAAAACAATGTGACACCCTTCCCGAGCATCACATAATACACCTTACAAAAAAACAGGTGTCATTTCGGAAAATGTTTAATTATGATGATTATTTACCATCTTGGAATATTATAAAACTTTTAACATAAATGTAATTAACATAAATAGCTAAAACAAAAGAATAGCACCATGAATATACATAAACACCTTCTAACATAATTAAAAGCCATCTTGGTGATAGACTACTTGACATAAGTACATAGAGTGAATACAACATAGTTCTTCATAGCAAATAAGTTAATTATTAACAGGCTTGCATATAGTTAAACTAGATTAGAAGGACATAGTCAAATACAAAATAGAACGACAGCTTTGGATACTACTACCACAAAAGACAACTCTATGACTGGTCTAGTCCTAGTGGTATATGTTCGGGAGACCACTACGGTTATCTCCACCCTGTGGAGACATAACTGGTGAAGGGTCCTCCACCTCACCTCCCTCGTCAGGATCATCGTCCTTATCGTCATCAAGGGGGTGATACTGAGGGACCTCGTCTATCTCCTCCATGGGGTCCTCCTCTAATTCCTCCTGAGGGTCCTCCTCCATGAGCTCTGGCGGGTCCTCCTCGATAGGTGCAACAAGTGCCACCTGATGCGGTAAGTCCTGGGGTGGCTGCTAACTTAAGACCACTAAGCCATGGGCAGCCCAATGCTCAATGCATATGTCCACAGGCGGCAGTGTGATCTGTACTGTCTCATTAGTCTGAACCCTCCGGACGGGTCCATTCAAAATGCTTCCCTCCACTGTACTGACCGGACCAGTGTAGTGAGCTACGTGGGCCCCTGGTCCGAACTCCCACGCCTCCGGGTCAAAGTGGTTCTCAAAGATTAGGGCTCGCGTCCGAGAATGAGGCAGTGGTGCGTCTGGGTTCATCCATTTTCCGATACAATTAATACATGCCAAATAAAACAAACAAAAATGTAAGGGTGAGATACCAATATATGGATAATTATGATAAACTACATACTTGCAACACAAACAGCATACACAACAGATATCATCATATTTACAGCATGTGAAATAATAAACTAAATATAATATCACACCAATTCATCAATCAACTTTGAAAAACAATTATGTTCATGAAAAATTCAACTTTGATGCAAAACTCCGGAGTTTTCAACTTTCTTTAAAAATGAGCTGATCAGGCTCGGTTGCCATAAAGGCACAACGTGAATTTCCACTACACTGTCCAAACTCCTGTCATAGTGTGCAACGTGCGTGGAATGTCCATAGCATACTGTCTAACACAAGGCACAGTAGTTCCGGCTAATGGACTTCATTGTCCATCAAGGCACAATGAAATATCGTAGCATGAAATACCCTGTCCTTCCAGATATTCACACAAAACAACGTGGGTACGTTTGTCAAAATAAATGCATGAGAAAATCATTTTATTTTCAGCTTTTCTTTGTGCTTGATATTTTCCTTTCATCGAGGCTCAAAGCTCACGAATTTTCAATGTTTGTAATATCTTGCAACTTTTATTATCAACACGGGACTTTTACGTCCGAGTGTTTAATCACAACAGTCCCAGACTTATGCATCAGTCCTTGGACTTTGTGGTCGTAGAAAACAATTTTCACCTTTTTATTATTTTCACCATGTTTCAACTCAACGTATATGGAGCAGCAGTCCATAGCAACATACATTGGAACAACGTCGGGAATTTTCTACCGAAAATTTAACTGTACATTTCTAATATAAAATAAAGATGACTTAATTTGGTCTATCAAAATAATTCATCACCATTTATGAAAATAAAATCTTAAATATTCATATAATCACAATTTACAGACAAGCGGAAAAATCGGGGTGTTACAACAAGTATATACATACATATATAAGCCAAGTCTAAAACATATCAACATTTATTAATGTAGGGTGAAATTCAAGGTGTTTCAATTCCACCCCCTTATAAAAATTTCGTCCCCGAAATTTTTATCACCTTGATTGAAAAGGTGCGGATATGCCTTCACCAATTAGGCACATACCTTAGATCGAGTCCTCGAACTAGGAGGCTCCAGCTCCACTAAGAGTAAAGACTCTCCCAGTAGTCTTTAGTCGATTGACTTGGGGTTTCCGATTCTTGCTAGCACTCTGTGGTTATGACTTTACTCCTCCATAGTCCCGGCTGATGTGTCCAGACTTGCCACACTTGAAACAAATTACGTCTGTCTCCTTGCACTGTTTGGAATAGTGATCCTTTCCACACTTTCCACATTTGAAAGGCCTAGGAACAAAAGAATCGCAGTCCCCGGGGTTGCCTAATGAAAACTGTGGCTCCTTGCCACTCTACTTGAAGTCCCGACCGACTGGAGCTAGACGCTGCTTTCCCTCGTCCTTCTGATCATTCTTCCTGCTGCCCTGAGCATCTGAACTCTTGTAGCTTGACACTCTTGATTTTTAGGCATCCTCGAAGATCCTACACTTGCTCACGAAGACTGGAAATACGCGGCTCTCCTGATAACTGATGACTTGCTTGATCTCTGGACGCAGACCATCCTCGAACTTCACACACTTAGAGCGTTCGTCAGTTACAGTGACACAATGTGTAACAACGAGCAAGCTCATCAAACTTCACAACATACTCTCCCATGGACATACTCCCTTGCTTCAGAGCCAAGTACTTCTCCAAGAATCTGTCCTTGAAGAAATTCCAAGTAACCACTGTACCCTTATCTTCTATATGCTGGCGACAATTCTCCCACCAGTGCTCAGCTTCCTCTGTCAACATGAAAGTCTCAAAGATAACTTTATGAATGTCGTTGCATCCCATAGCCCGGAAGATCTTCTCAATCTCCCGCATCCACAAAAGAGCACCTTCAGGGTCATAAGCTCCCTTGAACGAGGGCGGGTTGTTCCGCTAGAACTTATCCAGATCCTGAAACTCAGCTGATCCTTCATTGTTTTTGTTCTGGTTCTTTCCTACAGCATTGGCAAGCAGTGCCATTGCATCAGTGTTACCCTGGTCATTCCTACCTCTTCCTGCCATTGGTTCCCGCACTTGCCTAAGGCAACTATTAAATAGAGAGAACCAAGCAGGAAGAACTAAATGTTCTTATTACTACGCATCATTATCTATAAAAATTATAGATAATTCAAACAAGAGCACAAAGAAGACTCACATCACGGTCTGATAGGACAGACCTGCTCTGATACCACTAAAAGTGACACCCTCTATCCCGCATGTATTTATAAAGCAATAACATAGAGGAAAATATTTAAAAACTGAAAATAAACACATGCATGCACAACCTTAATGGGTCAATAGGGGCAAATCAACTTTGAAGCAAATCCAAATCAAACCTGCTTCACTATTTTGACTGTTTCTTGAGTTGTAGATGTCCAATTGAAGTGATCTTGGATGCGTTGGAAAACTTAGATGATTATCTACAAATCTTATTTTTGACTCAAGAGCTGATTCGGTGTCTATCATAACTAAAATTGGGCTACAAGTTTAGCACGAAATTCTGTACGGGTTTTGATGTAGTAAGGCTTGTAATTGGGCTTAAGAGTGTTCCAAGCCCATTAGGACTTAGAGACGTGCATTTCAAGTTAGACTAACTTGCACCTTAAGTAAGAGTAACTTTCACTTCAAGTTAGACTAGCTTGCACCTTAAGTAGGACGAGCTTATAAATAGGCTTCATATAAATCATTTTACAAGTTTGAATATAATTGAGTTTTCTCACACTTGAGATTGCTAGAGAGAGTTGAGAGTCTCCTATTCTTGGTTCATGAGTTGAACCATTGATTCTTATCTTGAATTTCCATATTCAAGTGACGAATCTTCCTTGGCTTATCAAATTCAATCTTCTTCTCCAAGAAGAATGACTTTGTGGCGCCATTCTCCTTCTTCTCTACCTCTTCCATTTTCTATTTTGTTCTTTAATTCTTGCTCTTTAATTCATGTCATTTACTTCTTGCAATTTACTTTCTAGTTCATATATCAATTGTTATTCTCTCCTACTCTTTTTGTTTCTCTTGATTCTTCACTTGAAGATCAAGCTTCATATCAATTATTCTTGTTTGTGTTTGATCTTGAATTTTTAGCAATTGAATTCAAAGAAATATCCTAAAATGTTAGTGATCTATGTCTTGATCACATCATGTGGTATCTAGAGCTAGTTCTTTGAATCTTCAATTGTTTTGAATATTTGATCAATTTTTTTTTCAAATCTATGATAATCTTTGATTTGGAGCCAAATTCATAATGAAATATTCATTATTGGTGGCTCCATTTACCCCATGAATTGGATGATGAAAAGTAATTTGAATCCAATTGTGGTCATGGATCTAGAATTTGAAATGAGTTTGAATTGATTTTGCTTGAATTTTTTTCCCTCCACCTTTCACCCTAGCTTTTGGCACCACACATGTGCATGTGATCATAAATTACATGTGAATTTTAATTCAAATTTTAATCAAAAGTGATTCAATGATTTCAAATTTTTAGAACCTAATAGATCTTCATGAAATTCAAATTGTGGAAATGATGTGTTTATCATCCACTTGAATGAAAGATCTAGGTCTCTAATTACTTGATTTGTGCTCATACACTTGGAAATTATTTTACACTACTTGAATTGTTCACATTTCAAATTATTAAACCAATTATGTCCAAATTTGTTCATGATTGAAGGATCTTTTTGTAAATTCGAAAATTAAATGTAATTTGTAAGACTCAATAACTTAGAGATTTTGATATATGACAAATACAATTTAATGTGTGCAAGTGTTTTAGTGTCAAGTTGCAAAGACAGGTATCAAGCAGTGATCAACAAGTTCATTAAGCAAATTCAAGGAAAATATTCAAGGAAGAACTTGAAGGAATCAAGGAGCTGCATTTAGAAATCAAAATATCAAAGTCAAAGATCAAAGGATCATCAAGACCAAGCTTAAAGGAGAATTTTATATTTAAGTCTTATATGATTTGTAAGAGAAAGAAATCTCTTAGTCACAAAATAGCTCAACTAAAAAGATGCATGAAGAAAATCAATTTTCATAACCTGCATTAAAAGGAATAAGTTTTTGTTAATGAAAATGATTTTTGGAAATGAGAAGCGCTCGTCCAACACAAGTGACAGAAGCGCTCGTCCAACACAAGTGACAGAAGTGCTCGTCCACTAAAGTGACAAAAGTGCTCGTCCGCTAAAGTGACAGAAGTGCTCATCCACTAACGTGATACAAGCGCTCGTCCACTAAAGTGACAGAAGTGCTCGTCCACTAAAGTGACAGAAGTGATCGTCCACTAAAGTGATACAAGCGCTCATCCACTAAAATGACAGAAGTGCTCGTCCACTAAAGTGGCAGAAGTGCTCGTCCACACAAGTGATGGAAGCGCTCGTCCACACAAGTCTTTGGACTTGCTAAGTCCTTAATGAGAAGCTCCATCCAATGATGTGGCATATGGAGCTCGTCTACTAGGTTACGTTCAACCAGTTAAAGAAGTATCCGTCCAATGACGTGGCATATGGAGCTCGTCTACTATCAACTACGAGCCCTGAGGATTGAAGACGACGCCGATGTAGAATCTTATTTCAGGAACCAGAATCAAGAAAACCGATTATGTTATCAGACCCAAATCTGTTTTGATTGATCTTAACGACTATAACTTATTTCCTATATATAGAGGGATCAAAGGAACACTTTAAACATATATCGATACATATATCGTAACATATCAAAATTACATGAAATCAATTTGAGAGATCAATTGTGAAAATCATTCATCATGTTTCTTGAGCTTATTGTGAAAAGAGTGTTTCATTCTCATAAGTGCTTCAATTTGTATATCTTACTATTGAGAGTTAGGAATCAATTTTTCATTCTATTTGATTGTAAAGAGAGAGGGAATCTCTCTGTGTGATTAGGGTGAGGTATCCCTAAGGAAGAACATTGAGGCTCTTCACAAGAGTGTGGTATCTCGAGGTGAAAGAGTGCTCTGTGGTGTAAAGGTTTTTCAAGCTACCTGGCTAAAGCTTGTTGTGTAAGTGTGTGAAAACCCACAGGTGGAGTGGGGAATGGATGTAGGTCACAGTGGTGGTGACTGAACCAGGATAAATCTGGTTGTGTGGTATCTCTAAACTCAAACTCTTTAATTTCTATCTTGCGCATATAACCGTGATCTTGATGTTCTAAGTTTTCAACTGATATCAGTTCTTGATCGGCATAATCAGTATTGAACCTTGAGTAAACTGTAATAATAACTGTGTATTCAATTCTATTCTCAAGGATCAATATTTGAATTGAATCTTGCATCATATGTGATCAAATTCGAATAGCTTAATTTCTGTTTCTTAATCACTGAAACTGAAACCTGCAAGTTTGTTCTTGATTGTTAATGCTTGTATCTAAAACTTGCATAACTTGTTCTTAATCTTTAAAGGCTTAATCAGTTTCTGTATTTTGTTATTATTGAGTTTTGAACCTGAACCTATTCTGTGATCTATTGATTCTGAATCAATCTTTCTTATCCTCATCACCTTCTATTCAAGATTTCATAAAAAACCATCCACTGTTTTTGTAAAAGATCCTGAGGCAACTCTGATTTGAAAAGTAAAGTTTTTGAAAAGGAAGAATTTTTGAAAACTAAATCCCCCCCCCCCCCCCCCCCGAGTCGTTGAAGCCAAAACAACAATTAGCATAAGAGCTAAACTATTAAGTTTGGCTTAACAGCTATAAGAATATGGCTACCAATAACTGGTTGAATGAAGGGGCTTCCCTTGCACGCCCTCCTGCCTTCAATGGATCTGAATATATCTATTGAAAGGAAAGAATGGTAATCTTTCTTGAGGCAGCAGGCGTAGACATTTGGGATACGGTAGAAAATGGACCATTTGTCCCCTCGAATGTAGATGCTAATGGTGCTCCAAGAAATAAGCCTAAAATTGAATGGAATGAGGATGATAAGAAAAGAGTTCAATATAATGCACGTGCTAAGAATATTATAACATCTGCTTTAAGCTGTGATGAGTTTTTCAGGGTTTCAAATTGCAAATCAGCAAAGGAGTTGTGGGATACATTGCAAGTAACACATGAAGGAACCACAGACGTCAAAAGAGCAAGAATGAACACATTGACACATGAATATGAGTTATTTTGCATGAATCGAGGAGAACCAATGGAGGTTATGCAAATGCGATTCTCACACATTGTGAATCAATTGGCTGCACTTGGAAAGACAATCTCCAATGAAGATCAAGTTAACAAAGTCATGAGATGCCTAGGTAGAGAATGGCAACCTAAAGTCACTGCAATCTCAGAATCCAGATATCTGTCTTCAATGACCATTGCTACCTTGTTTGGAAAACTGCAAGAACATGAATTGGAGTTGAACAGACTAAATGAGAATGAAGAAACTAACAAAAAGAAAAAGGGATTGGCTCTGAAATCACAAGTCAAAGAAGTAGAAGATAGTGATGATGATGATTCAGCACAATAGGCAAAATCTGAAGAAGAGATGGGAATGCTTGTTAGAAAATTCAAGAAGTTCCTAAAGAAGAATGGCAACTTCAAAAGAAAGCCATCCACTTTTCAAAGGAGAAATTTCATCAAAGGTGACAACTCTTCCAACAATATCACATGCTATGAATGTGGGAAGATTGGCCACATGAAGCTTGACTGTCCAAAACTGCAAAAGAAGGACAAAACAGAAAAGTTTGACTAAAAGGACAAAAAGTGAAGAAAGCCAAGAAAGACCTACATTGCTTGGGATGATAATGATATAGATTCCACTGAAGAATCTGAATCTGAGGAGGCAAACTTGTGCTTGATGGCCAGCAATCATAGTGATTCAGAAAGTGAAGTTCTAATTATCAACCTTCTTATGATGAATTGCAAAATGCTTTTGAAGAACTTCATAAAGAATCCATTAGACTTGCCAGATTGCTAATTAAGTCTAAGAAAACCATCACATTCCTAGAAGAGAAAAATTCTGTTTTAAACAAAGAGCTAGATGAATTAAAAACAGAAAATTGTACTGTAAAAGAAAGATTGGCTACTGTTTTGGAACCACCTATATGTGATAATTGTCCTAAGTTGGAGAAACATATAAATCATTTGAATGGTGATCTATCTAGAATTACTAATGATAAAGACAACTTGAATGCATTACTTGGACAACAAAAAGAAATGAAAAACCAAGTTGATTTAGTGTACAAAATTGAGAGAAAGGCAAAAACCTTTAGAAAATTTCATGTCTCTCATATCAAAATATGCTAGATGTCATTATTGCAATAGAATAGGTGCTTTCTGCAATTTGAGAAATAATTATTCATTGCAGATAAGGCAAATATGGGTTTCAAAAGGAACTATTGCTGCAACAAACTCAAAAGGACCCAAACAGATTTGGGTACCTAAAGCACAAACATGAAATTCTGTTTTGTAGGTGTGGTGGAAGGTCAAGAGCAAAAATTAGAATCATGACATAGAGCCTTCTCCAAACACAGGGTAACAATAAAGAAAGAATATTGATTGAATATGTTTTCTAATTATCATTATTAATGTGTGATTGTGAATCTCTGTGTTGACTTATATATCAATGTATAATATGTCTATATTGTTCTATTAAAGTTATTTGTTCAATCTTGGAATAATCATATGGCTTTTGTTTCACAAATTGAATCTAAGAAAATTGATGAAGCCTTGAATGATTTGTTTTGCTTGCTATACAACAATTTACTTTGAATATGATCTCTATCATAAGAACTTTATTCAAAGTAGATAAATTGAGATTGAATATGTTGATACAACTAAACAACTTGCTGATATTTTTACCAAGCCCTTGAACAAGGAAAGCTTCTTTTTCATTAGAAGAGAATTGGGCATAATTGATCAATCCTATATCTAATCTCTAAAGAAACAAAAGAAAATTAAAAAGCAAGAACTAGTTCTAGGAATTCATAGGAATTAGAACTTAGTTTTTGAAAGGTAAAATGCCTTAGTTTGTAATTTTGGCTGATGGTTTCTGTTCTTTTTGATTTGTCCCTGCACCTATCCCTCTATCATGAACAATTTTATATGCTATGTTTGAATGTTTAAATTCTTGCCTTCTCTATTGCTTTGAATGTTTCTTTTCTTTACCTTTTTGATAATGCCAAAAGGGGGAGGAAAAAGTATGATATAGAGAAAGGGGATAATAACAAATTCTACATGCATATGTTGAGGGGGAGCTTATAAGCTTACATGATTAATGAGGAGTAAATCAAATTCTACTCTGATAATATTTTTTTTCTCTGATATACTTCTGCTCTGATACCATGATATAAATCTATCAAAAACACTTAGTGTCTGCTACACTTATACTCTAATCTTATAATTTGTTAAAAGATTTGTCATAATCAAAGAGGGGGAGTTTATAAGACTCAATGACTTAGAGATTTTGATATATTATAAATACAATTTAACGTGTGTGCAAGTGTTTTAGTGTCAAATTGCAAAGACAGGTATCAAGCAGTGATCAACAAGTTCATTAAGCAAATTCAAGGAAAATATTCAAGGAATAACTTGAAGGAATCAAGGAGCTGCATGTAGAAATCAAAAGGGCAAAGTCAAAGATCAAAGGATCATCAAGACCAAGCTTAAAGGAGAATTTTACATTTAAGTCTTAGATGATTTGTAAGAGAAAGAAATCTCTTAGTCATAAAATAGCTCAACTAAAAAGATGCATGAAGAAAATCAATTTTCATAACCTGCATTAAAAGGAATAAGTTTTTGTTAATAAAAATGATTTTTGGAAATAAGAAGCGCTCGTCCAACACAAGTGACAAAAGCGCTCGTACAACACAAGTGACAGAAGCACTCTTCCAACACAAGTGACAGAAGCGCTCGTCCACTAAAGTGACAGAAGCGCTCGTCCACTAAAGTGACAGAAGTGCTCGTCCACTCAAGTGATACAAGCTCTTATCAACTAAAGTGACAGAAGTGCTCATCCACTAAGGTGACAGAAGTGCTCGTCCACACAAGTGACAGAAGCGCTCGTCCACATAAGTCTTTGGACTTGCTAAGTCCTTAATGAGAAGCTCCGTCCAATGACGTAGCATATGGAGGTCGTCTACTAGGTTACGTTCAACCAGTTAAAGGAGTATCCGTCCAATGATGTGGCATATAGAGCTCGTCTACTATCAACTATGAGCCCTGAGGATTGAAGATGACGCCAATGTAGAATCTTATTTCAAGAACCAGAATCAAGAAAATAGATTCTGTTATCATACCCAAATCTGTTTTGATTGATCTTAATGACTATAACTTGTTTCCTATATATAGTGGGATCAAAGGAACACTTTCAACATATATCGATACATATATCATAACATATCAGAATTACACGAAATCAATTTGAGAGATCAATTGTGAAAATCATTCATCATATTTCTTGAGCTTATTGTGAAAAGAGTGTTTCATTCTCATAAGTGCTTCAATTTGTATATCTGACTATTAAGAGTTAGGAATCAATTTTTCATTCTATTTGATTGTAAAACGAGAGGGAGTCTCTCTGTGTGATTAGGGTGAGGTATCTCTAAGGAAGAACATTGAGGCTCATCACAAGAGTGTGGTATCTCGAGGTGAAGGAGTGCTCTGTGGTGTAAAGTTTTTAAGCTACTTGACAAAAGCTTGTTGTATTAGTGTGTGAAAACCCACAGGTGGAGTGGGGACTGGATGTAGGTCACAGTGGTGGTGATTGAACTAGGATAAATCTGGTTGTGCGGTATCTCTAAACTCAAACTCTTTAATTTCTGTGTTGGGCATAATCAGTATTGAACCTTGAGTAAACTGTAATAATAACTGGGTATTCAAATCTATTCTCAAGGATCAATATTTGAATTGAATCTTGCATCATATGTGATCAAAGTCGAATAGCTTAATTTCTGTTTCTTACTCACTGAAACTGAAACCTGCAAGTTTGTTCTTGATTGTTAATGCTTGTATATGAAACTTGCATAACTTGTTCTTCATCTTTAAAGGCTTAATCAGTTTTTGTATTTTTTTATTATTGAATTTTGAACCAGAACCTATTATGTGATCCATTGATTTGAATCAATCTTTCTTATCCTCATCACCTTCTATTCAAGATCTCATAAAAAGCCCTTCACTGTTTTTGTAAAAGATCCTGATGCAACTCTGATTTGAAAAGTAAAGTTTTTGAAAAGGAAGAATTTTTGAAAACTCAATTCACCCCCCCCCCCCCTTCTTGAGTCGTTAAAGCCAAAACAACATAATTGTGATAACTCTTTGAATGAAGAGTTATTTAGATCCTTTTTACTATGGCTTTTTTTCTAGCTTTGAGTTTTTGTTTCTTGCTTTTGTTAGAAAATATTAGTTTGTAAATATTTGTGTTAAGTTTTGTGAATAGCAGCCATTTGCTTTTGATTTGCTCTATCACTGTCTGAAAATTCTGTGTTTGCATATGCAGTACCTTTGCTGGAGCATGGCTGAAGCTCTGGGGAATAAACTAATGGACGATGCATCATGAACCATCTCCGGTAGCTCTGCACTAAAGGACTAAGATGACAAGGACACTTTTCTCTCTCCTCCAGGCACTGACACTGTCCCTTTTAAGGAATCACACGAGCCTAGGTTCCGATGACCCACTTTTTAAGGAATTGGGTTAGGGTTATTTTATTATTACTTTTGTATTGGCCCAAAAGAGGATGAAAGAGAGTAGAGTACTATAAAGGCATTTAGGGAAACCCTAGTTGGACACACTTGAATTTTATTACACAATTAATCTGTCCTTGGAGGCTGCGCTCATCTTTTTCAGCAGCTGCTGCTGCGTTTCTTTTCGTTTTACAACCATTGTAACGGTTTCTTGCTCATTTTTTTGCTTTTGTTCTTGTAAGTGTTAGTGTAAGCCCTAGAGGCCAGTGTGTTTCTTAGACTTACATTTGTATCTTGCCATTATATATATATATATATATATATATGATATGAGGCATTCCAGTTTATTGTGTTACTTGTTTAAACATAATAAAGTCCTTAGAATAGAAATTTCAGTTTAATAGAATATCAAGTACATGACTTGATCGTGAGACACTATTGAACAATGAAATACTATTCTTAAATATCCGTAGTCAAGTATTTTATTAATAAGGACAATAATAATACATTGAGACTATTATGTGTGCAGACTGATGACCATATCTCACGGATCATGGATATGAGATATCGAGTCACCACATAGGTACACATTTGATTAATGATGTACTGGATTGACCCACCATGAGAACACTACATGGAGCGTTATGTGACTGTCATAAGTAGTTCTCATAGTGACGATGGCGTATGCAATCCTTCGACCTGAAATCGCTACGATCCCTACATGAGGAGTCGTGTGCTTTAATATCGTCAAACGTCATCTGTAATAGGATGATTATAAAGACGGTCATTGGGCATACCACGAGCCATGCAGAGGGATGTGAGTGACCTAGATGGAATTTGTCCCTCCTACATAACAGGAGTAATATCTGTGGGCCCCCTGATAGAGTGAGACTGTAAAATGCATGACCGTGCTGAAATGAGTCAATATGAGATATTGACCTCATTTGTTGTTAAGTCTACTCGGGTATCAGGGAACATGATATTGAACCATACAAGGGTGACACATTCTATGTCTTTTGTTCAATATAGATATATGGACAAAGGGATAATAATGCACATGAATATTTGTCACAGAAATGTTTCGTCAAATCACTGACTTTCTCACTACTTAGGTGGCAGTGATGTATTGCTAGATACCGCTCACTGTTTGTAATATTAAATGGGATTTAATATTACTACTAACGTTTTGGGAACCTATAGGGTCACACACATAAGAGCGGACCAAAAGAAGCATTAAAAGGAGAGTTGGACTCTTCTATTGGGCCTAGCGCATAGTACATGGGGCTTGGGTCAAACGCTGCTCACTAACTCACTTAAGGAGGTGCTACTATAAATAGACCACTTAAGCTATTGTGCCTACACGGTTTTTTACCCTAGCCGCACATAGAGAGTGACAGTGAGCAGCAGGTCTCGGTTTTCGAAGCTAGCACTGTGAGGCATAGACGCTTCGTGTTCGTGACGTTGGACGTTCACGGGATCTGCTCGTGTGGATACCTTAGAGACACCGTTCGTGCGGTGTTCGTGATAGACGATTTCAATCAAATCTCATCGCTTCAAGAGGTAAATCTTCTAACCATGAATCATGACCATCCGCAAGGATCCTTTGATGGGAATTTTTTTCTGCTGCGTTATTTTGTTTTTCACGCAAATTCCCAACAGTGGTATCAGAGCCGCTTGCGAAACCATGATTCTGTTACGTGGTTTACCTGTTATGTATGATAACATGTTAATAATGTGAATCGTTTTTCTGAAAATTGTTTTCTGAAAATCGTTTGCATCAATTTTTGTGAAACCTTGTTTCTGTAATTTTCGTATGTATATGATATATGCGTCTATAGCACATTTATGCATATATATGTGATATGTACATTGGTTCTGGAATCCTTATTATGTTCTGCGATGGCGTCAAGTGTTGATGTTAAACATGATCGGTTTCAGTTCTCTGTTGGCGGCGTTAAAAGGTGTCAGACATGAAAAGTTCATGTTCTTGTGGCTGAGGTTCCAAGGGTTGAAACCCTAGCCGCCGTTCCTTGCAGCGTGAAGTGTTCATGGGCCTTGCGGTTTTAGGGTTGTGAGGTTGAAGCCCTAGCCGCTAAGGAAGCGGGAACCCCGTGCTACCTCTGCGTAGTGTGTTATTTCGAAATTCAATTTAGAAATTTTTATGTCACCATTTAATAACAACATCAATTACAATAAATGTGATTTATAGTAACATCAATCACAATAAATGTGATTTATAGTAACATCAATCACAATAAATGTGATTTATAGTAACATCAATCACAATAAATGTGATTTATAGTAACATCAATTACAATAAATGTGATTTATTATATATATGTTATGTTTTCAAAGTTCAGATTTTGAAATCTCTAATTAATAATAATAATAATAATAATTGTGTATTATTATTGGTTGTTACTATTTATTTGGTAATGTATGGTGAAGGGTTATGGCCTTAGTCCTTTAATCTTTTGGTTTATATTTTGAAATACGGCCTGCGTGCCGTGCCTTTCTCTTATATTCCATATGTATATTCTTTTCTCATCTCACTCCCCTCATATGTAAAATGAGGTTTCTGTTTATGTAATGTAATGATGGAGACAAGAAGACGTTATCCTGTGGGAGGTCATGCTTGGAGAAGCCTGGACGCTCCTAGGTTTCAGTTTAAATTCTCTCATTGGCTTGGGAGAATCAATGCGTTAGGGGCCATAACCATATCACATTTATTTGCCTTATATATGTATGAGATGCATGTATGTATATAGTATGTTAAAAGGGGTTTAACTAATATATGTATGAGATGCATGTGTGTAAATAGTAAGTTAAAGAGTTTAACAAATGATGAGATCAAATTTTAATCAAATCCCTCAAAAGGAAATATTAAGTCACATTTAAAGGCCTTCCAATGCATGGCACTCGTCAAGACTATGATTGATTAAGTGTGGGTCCGCCAAAGCGGGGTACCTTTATCTATAATAGTAAGATGCGATGGGACAAATGTAATGTTCAACTGCTATCCATTGGGTCTGACTTAACTAAGCCAACTTCAATAGGATTGAAAGGCTTAGAGGCTTAAAAGTTGGGCTTTAGTCCATGTGATAGATTAGAATAAGAGTTATTCACCCAACTGTCCAAGAGTTGCATGAGATGCAATCGGAAAGTGTTTCCTACCTATATAACCGAATTTTGAGTGATCAACCAAAGCTGACTTAAAGCTAGGTGAAACATGGATCTTGGCCCACTAGAAAATCTTCCAACAGGATTTTCTGAATCAATGATGAGGGTCATTGTTTTGAGTAAAATAGTGGGAGGCGTATTTAATTAAAGACCTTATTAAATAACTTCATGGCATGATACTTATATTTTGCATATTTATCTCTGTAGATTATCATGGCATCAAACACATCAAGTAACCTGTCATTGCGATCCGTCCTTGAGAAGCACAAACTATACGGAACAAATTTTCTGGACTGGTACAGAAACTTGAGGATTGTCCTTAAACATGAGAAAAAGCTGTATGTTCTTGAGGAGCCTATTCCTGAGGAGCCACCGGCTTCAAGTGCTCCTTGGGCTGACAGGGATGCTTATAAGAAGCATCAGGATGACGCCTTAGACGTCAGCTGTCTTATGATTGCTACCATGACCTCTGAGCTGCAAAAGCAACATGAGACCATGGAGGCGTACGATATGATCGTGCACCTCAAGCTGCTCTACCAAGAGCAAGCAAGGCATGAGCGATTCGAAGTTTCCAGAGCCCTTTTCCAGTGTAAATTGGCAGAAGGAAGCCCTGTGAGTCCTCATGTACTCCAGATGATCGGGTACATTGAGAATCTCGAGAGACTGGGATTTCCTTTAGGCCAAGAGTTGGCCACCGACTTAGTTCTGCAATCGTTGCCTGAGAGCTATAGTCAGTTTGTCATGAACTATAATATGAATGATCTTGACAAACCTTTGCCGTAATTGTTGAGCATGTTGAGAACTACTGAACAAAATATTAACAAAGGAAAGGGGAAGGCCATTTTGATGGTCCAGCCGAAATAGCAAGAAGCAGCCCAAGAAGCCCACGCACAAACAAAAGGGCAAGGGCAAGGGCAAGGCCATCAACAAGATCAAGCCCCCGCTGCTTCGGCTTGAAGCCTGTGGGTGGTGTGGCTAAGGAAGGCAATTACTTCCATTGTGGTCGGACCGGACATTGGAAGAGGAACTGCCCAAAATACCTGGAAGAAATCAAGAAGAAGAAGGGAAGTGAGACTTCCACTTCAGGTGTGTTTGTTATAGAAGTCAATTTATCTACTTCTGCATCATGGGTATTAGATACTGGATGTGGTTCTCACATTTGTACAACTGCGCAGGATCTAAACAGGAGTAGACCATTGGCAAAGGGTGAAGTCGACCTACGAGTTGGAAATGGAGCAAAGGTAGCAGCTTTAGCTGTAGGGACTTATGTATTGACTTTGCCCACTGGGCTTACTATTCAGTTAGAGAACTGTTATTTTGTGCCTGCAATTAGCAGGAATATCATTTCCGTTTCTTGTTTGGACAAGATTGGTTTTTCTTTTATAATAAAGAACAAAAGTTGTTCTATTTATTTGGATGATATTTTCTATGCTAGTGCACACATGAGTAATGGGCTTTATGTCCTTGATCTTGAAATGTCCATCTATAACATAAATACTAAGAGGTTCAAACCAAATGAGTTGAACCCGTCTTATCTTTGGCATTGTCGTTTAGGCCATATAAATGAGAAGCTCATTTTGAAGCTCCATAAAGATGGACTCTTGCACTCATTTGATTATGAATCATATGAGATATATGAGTCTTGTTTATTGGGAAAGTTGACTAAAGCTCCATTCACCGGAAAAGGTGAAAGAGCTAACGATCTTTTGGGTCTTATACATAGCGATGTATGTGGACCCCTAAACACATTAGCTAGAGGTGGTTTTCAGTACTTCATCACATTCACTGATGATTTCAGTAGATATGGATTTGTGTATCTTATGAAACATAAATCGGAATCCTTTGAAAAGTTCAAGGAATTCAAAAATTAGGTACAAAACCAACTTGGTAAAAATATTAAAACTCTTCGATCAGATCGAGGTGGTGAATATTTGAGCCTAGAGTTTGATGATCATCTGAGAGAGTGTGGAATTTTATCTCAACTCACTCCACCTGGAACACCACAATGGAATGGTGTTTCTGAGAGGAGAAATCGAACCTTGTTGGACATGGTTCGGTCTACGATGAGTCATGCAAACCTTCCAAACTCTTTCTGGGGACATGCTCTATTAACATCAGCTTTTACACTTAACCGTGTTCCATCCAAAGCGGTAGAAAAGACACCATATGAGATATGGACTGGTAGACGACCCAGCATGTCTTTTATGAAGATTTGGGGTTGTGAAGCATATGTAAAATGTCAAGTTTCTAATAAGCTTGATCCCAAATCCGACAAATGCTTCTTTGTGGGGTATCAACCAAGGGATACTATTTCTATAATCCTTCCGAAGGCAAAGTGTTTGTCGCACGGACTGGTGTATTCCTAGAAAAGGAGTTTATCTCCATAGGAACCAGTGGGAGGAAGATAGAACTTGAAGAAATTCAAGAATCACAGAGTAGTGACCTACAATTGTAACACCCCGATTTTTCCGCTTTCTAAGATCGATATAAATATAAATAAACGTTTATATTTTTATCTGAAACTTAGAAATTGATTTTTTGAAAATTAAAGTCATATTCATATCATACTTATTTTTATAAGTATATGGTGAAATTTTTGGTTGAAAATTCAGACGGAACCCGGTCTGCGTTTTCGTTGACAATAAGATTTTACTGCTCAAATGACCTAATTTGGACTCGTGAACGAAACACTTAAGGTTTTTATGAAGTTTCCAACTTCTTTGGCTATTTTAAAATTTTTCACTTAAAAAGTGAATTAAAATATATTATGCGGGCGTTATACGAAATCGGGTAAACGACGGAGCTGAAAACGGGATTTGCAGGACCCGCTAACGGATAAATAGGATGTCAAATCATGATGAGTCACAAGGGGTGAGTCATGTGATGACTCCTCATGGTCATGATTACTTTTTAGGGGAAATGACCATTATGCCCTTATGGTTGATTTTAATTACCAATTAACCTAAAGCAAGATTACACCTTTGTCCTTGGATTTTTGGCATATTGACCCTTTTGCCCTTGAAACCCACGGCCTCAAGGCTGCCAAGAGGCCCAACTTCACACCTATTTATGGAGCACTTCATCTTCTTCATCAACTTTGCCATTTTCCATTAAAACTCCTAAGTTACATAGCTTGATTTTGTGAAGCAAGTCCTTGGATCTTACTTGTTTTTGATCTTCAAGAGGTGAATCCTATTCTCCTTCCCTAATCATGTCTATGTTCTTCAATAAGTTTCATGATTCAAAGACTATTTCATCTATGTTGATCACTTTTAAGTTTCTAGATCTAGAACTTTGAAAAATCATAGTAAATCATAGAAAAATCCTAAAAATGTGAAACCAATTTCTATGGTCCTATTATCCTCTCTATATTCAAGATCCAAGAGTGTTCATAAAAATAAATTTTCGTGCCTAGCTAACCTAAAGAGGCAGAACCTATGTCTTGGTGGGGGTAGGATTTTGTTCATTTTCTTTACATGATCCAATCCTATAAGTTATGTAGGTATTGGATCTATGTTGTTTGAAATGAATCAAGGTCTCTAAGATAATTTAGTTTTCATGGATGAAATTTAATTGTTTGAAGATTGGAAGATTTAATTTCAATCTTTGTACAATGATCATTGATTTAGGGTTTTAAGTAACTAGGAATCATTAATCCAAGAGTTTAGAAATTTTAGAGATTTCTAACCCCAAAGTCAGCCCTTGGCCGAAACCAACATGTAGGATTTTAGGCTTGATTTAGTTGTTTGTTTGTGGATTGAGTGTTATGTTTAATGAAGGATAAACTAGATTATCGTGTACGTGCGTTGACGGTTCCCAGATTCCCGACAAAGTTTTAAATCGGAAGCTAAGTTCTTCGAGAGGTAAGGGGAGCTTACCTGAGGGATTTTCTCAATAACTATTTACTTTTAGTGTGGTTGATATGATTTATATGTGGTTGTGATTAATTGTTTCTGTTGTTTACGTTGTGTTGTTTATCTGTGTATCAGTGATTGATATGCTTTTAATTTATTTAATTATCTACAGTTGTATATTATAGTGCTATGATGCATGATCTGCCTGGTGATATAATTCTGATAATTGTTGTTGAATGTTGTTTGTGAGTGTTGTTTGAGAAGCCTGACAGTGGTCAGTGCACAACCGATTAATCAGATAAAAGCTTTAATAAGCTGTGAGAATTATATTCAATGTTTTATGGGAAATGTTGGAATATACTAGTGGTGGAAAATATTGTTTTGGAAAAATAATGAGTTTTTTTGAGAAATATCATTATTTTAATGATTTAGTAATAAAAAAATGAATTATGAGTCACAATGAGAGCGATACCGGGAAAATATTTTTGCACTGCTAATTTTCACGTAAAAAAATTCCGTAATATTATAAAAAAATTATTTTATGAAATTAATTGTTGAAAATAAGTTAATTATGATTCTAGAAAATTATTTAAGTGGGAAAATCTAAGTTTTGGCTTAAAAAGCTTTAGAAGTGATAATTGACAGCAAATTTGGAAAAGTGTCGACGGCAAGTATCTTGAAACGGCAATTCGCATTTTAAGTAAGTTTAAAATCTCGAGTGACTCGCCTTGCGAAAACAAAGTTTTAGTATTGGAAGATTTTATTGAAGAATTTTCCATGTGAAAAGATTTTCCGAAAACAAGATTAATTCAACCGTGTTGAAAGTGGTGTTGAACTTAGTAACCGAGACGTCGGGGTACTAAGGTTCTTTGTTGTTTTGGACTTGGGGTCCTTTGGACTTTGAGGTCCTGTAGACTTGGTGTCTACTGTATACGTGGTGTATACTGTGTTTAAACATTTAAGATGTTTTCTATTACCACAAACCTAAGACTGATTGCAAGGTCGAGAGGTGTTGTGATTGAGCACTCGGACTATGAGGTCCTGTGTTTTAATGAAAGTTTTAAAGAGGTTAAAACTGTGTGAGTCGTAAGCCATTTTGAGCTTCGGCAAGAAAAGATCGAACACAGAGAAAAGCGTCAAGAACAGAGTGTTTTCCATGCATTTGGCATACGTGCCTGTGTTCTGTCTGCGTGCCTGGTGTTCTGGCCGCGTGCCTGATATTCTGGCTGCATGCCTGGTATTCTGGCTGCGTGCCTGGTGTTCTGGCTGCGTGCCTGTATTCTGGCTGTGGGCCTGTATTCTGGCTGTGAGCCTGTATTCTGGTTGCGTTCCTGGAGTCTGATCAACTCAATTCTGGTTGGGATATCTCATGAGATTAAGTGTGAATGTTTAGATGATGGATAGAAGTGTTCATGCATAGTTTTCCAATGTTGATGTTTGGGGTGTGAAACCCACTGATAAACTGTATGCTATAATTGAGATGTTTATGTATATGTGCATGTGTCTTCTTTTGTGCTAGCATTTAGTTATTTTGTTAAATCCATATATTGGCGTCTCACCCTTACAAACATATCAGAGTCGCACAAGGGATGAGATCTCTACAAAAAGGAGAAGGCTGTCTAGTTCGAGGCATGCTGTGCTGCTCCAGTTGGCGGTAGTGTCTGTTAGTTACGACCAGCTTAGGTCCTATTTTGATATATTGTGTTTAGGAGAATAAAACTGATAATGATCTAGGTGTGAAGACATATGAGGCAGTATAGTTGTATGACTTATATACATTATGTATTTAAGTGTGATTTGATTACGTTGTTGTTGTTATAAGGTTAAAAAAAAATTATCACCATATTTTGAAAGGATGAACATTGAGAAAACATTATTTTCCGAAAGCAACCAGTAAATTAAGTTTTATTTCCGCAAACGGGTAACCATGTGATGACCCGAGTTAGGGTGTCACAACCATTGGTGGAACATGAGCAACCTTCACAAAATGCTGTGGAGGAACAACCTGCTCCAGTTGCACAAGACCAGCGTAGGTCTAACAGGATACGTCACCAGCCTGAGAGATATGGATTTCTCATGACTCCACAAGGTGATGTATTGCTCATGGATCAAGATGAGCCTGTGACTTACCAGGAGGCCATCATTGGCCCAGAATCTGAGAAGTGGCTTGAGTCCATGAAATCTGAGATGGATTCCATTTACACCAACCAGGTATGGACCTTGGTAGAGCCACCTGAAGGGGTGAAACCTATAGGGTGCAAGTAGGTTTTCAAAAAGAAAACTGACATGGATGGTAAGGTACACACCTTTAAGGCGCGATTGGTCGCTAAGGGTTTCAAGCAAATTCATGGTGTCGACTATGATGAGACCTTTTCGCCTGTTGCGATGATTAAATCCGTCCGGATCTTACTTGCTATCGCTACATACCATGATTATGAGATATGGCAGATGGATGTCAAAACTGCTTTACTTAATGGAAAACTTCTTGAGGATGTGTACATGACACAACCTGAAGGCTTTGGCATTTCAGAGGATGCCAGAAAGGTATGTAAATTGCAGTGATCAATCTACGGATTGAAGCAAGCTTCCAGAAGTTGGAACCTTCGTTTTGATGATGCTGTAAGACAGTACGGATTCATCAAAAATGAAGATGAACCTTGTGTCTACAAGAAGGTTAGTGGGAGCATTGTTGTTTTTCTGGTGTTATATGTAGATGACATATTACTCATTGGAAATGACATCCCTACACTACAAAATGTAAAGACATGGTTAAGGAATTGCTCCTCTATGAAAGATTTGGGTGAAGCTACCTATGTATTGGGAATCAGGATCTATAGGGATAGATCACTGAAATTGCTTGGCCTAAGTCAGAGTAAATACATAGACAAAGTATTGAGACGTTTTAACATGCATGAATCCAAGAAAGGACTCTTGCCTATGTCACATGGTATATGCCTATCAAAGGCACAATCCCCTTCCACTCAAGAAGAAAGGGATCGTATGAATAAGATTCCATACGCATCCGCAATTGGATCTATCATGTATGCCATGTTATGTACTCGACTAGATGTATCGTATGCTTTAAGCATAACGAGCAGGTACCAGTCTGATCCCGGTGAAAGTCACTGGTCTGCCGTCAAGAACATCCTTAAGTACTTGAGAAGAACTAAGGATTCGTTCTTGGTATATGGAGGCGAGGAAGAGCTTGTTGTAAAAGGTTACACCGATGCTAGCTTCCAAACCGATAAGGATGATTCCAGATCGCAATCTGGTTATGTGTTCTGCCTGAATGGCGGGGCTGTGAGCTGGAAGAGTTCAAAGCAAGAGATAGTCGCCTATTCTACTACAGAGGCTGAGTATATTGCCGCCTCCAATGCAGCAAAGGAGGCTGTTTGGATCAGGAAGTTCATTGCTGAGCTTGGTACAGTTCCTAGTATTGTGGACCCCATTGATCTCTATTGTGATAACAATGGGGCCATTGCACAAGCTAAGGAACCTAGATCTCATCAGCGATCCAAACATATACTTAGGCGCTTCCATCACATTCGAGAGATTATCGATAGAGGAGATGTGAAAATATGCAGAGTACCAACACTTGATAACGTTGCTGACCCACTTACGAAACCTCTTGCTCAACAGAAGCACGAAGGTCACACTAGATCGATGGGCATTAGATTTATGCCTGATTGGCTCTAGTGCTAGTGGGAGATTGTTGGTGTAAGCCCTAGAGGCCAGTGTGTTTCTTAGACTTACATTTGTATCTTGCCATTATATATATATATATATATATATATATATATATATATGATATGAGGCATTCCATTTTATTGTGTTACTTGTTTAAATATAATAAAGTCCTTAGAATAGAAATTTCAGTTTAATAGAATATCAAGTACATGACTTGATCGTGAGACACTATTGAACAATGAAATACTATTCTTAAATATCCGTAGTCAAGTATTTTATTAATAAGGACAATAATAATACATTGAGACTATTATGTGTGCAGACTGATGACCATATCTCACGGGTCATGGATATGAGATATCGAGTCGCCACATAGGTACACATTTGATTAATGATGTACTGGATTGACCCACCATGAGAACACTACATGGAGCGTTATGTGAGTGTCATAAGTAGTTCTCATAGTGACAATGATGTATGCAATCCTTCGACCTGAAATCGCTACGATCCCTACATGAGGAGTCATGTGCTTTAATATCGTCAAATGTCATCTGTAATAGGATGATTATAAAGACGGTCATTGGGCATACCACTAGCCATGCAGAGGGATGTGAGTGACCTAGATGGAATTTGTCCCTCCTACATAACAGGAGTAATATCTGTGGGCCCCCTGATAGAGTGAGACTGTAAAATGCATGATCAGTCTTTGAAATGAGTCAATATGAGATATTGACCTCATTTGTTGTTAAGTCTACTCGGGTATCAGGGAACATGATATTGAACCATACAAGGGTGACACATTCTATGTCTTGTGTTCAATATAGATATATGGACAAAGGGATAATAATGAACATGAATATTTGTCACAGAAAGGTTTCGTCAAATCACTGACTTTCTCACTACTTAGGTGGCAGTGATGTATTGCTAGATACCGCTCACTATTTGTAATATTAAATGGGATTTAATATTACTACTAACGTTTTGGGAACCTATAGGGTCACACACATAAGAGCGGATCAAAAGAAGCATTAAAAGGAGAGTTGGCTCTTCTATTGGACCTAGCGCATAGTACATGGGGCTTGGGTCAAACACTGCTCACTAACTCACTTAAGGAGGTTCTACTATAAATAGACCACTCAAGCTATTGTGCCTACACGGTTTTTTACCCTATCCGCACATAGAGAGTGACAGTGAGCAGCAGGTCTCGGTTTTCGAAGCTAGCACTGTGAGGCAGAGACGCTTCGTGTTCGTGACGTTGGACGTTCACGGGATCTGCTCGTGTGGTTACCTTAGAGACACCGTTCGTGCGGTGTTCATGATAGATGATTTCAATCAATTCTCATCGCTTCAAGAGGTAAATCTTCTAACCATGAATCATGACCATTCGCAAGGATCCTTCGATGGGAATTTTTTTTCCGCTGCGTTATTTTGTTGTTCATGCAAATTCCCAACAGTAAGCTCATTATGAGCTAAACTCTCTTAAGCTTTAGGTATGCTTGTGTAATGAATGTTTAGTTGAGTTATGTAATGACTATGTTTTGTATATTCTTTTATCACGCATTTAATGTTGTTTAATTAAGAGTGATCAACTTGATTGAATATCTAGCTTGCTTGGTTTGGAAAAATTAAGTAAGTGGGAACTTGATAAAAGATAGGGGTTAAGTCATTAATTGGAAAATTACTTGATGTTGAATAGGCTAGGAATAGCTATTCAAGTCCCTAAGCTAGCTGGAACGTGCTTGATTAAGAGGGTGGTGTAATTAATCTGAATCTAGGAATAGATAAAGTTAATGAACCTAACCCTGTAATGTTGGAAAACAAACTTTAATTTCCTGGAGTTAGATGCTAGAGCATATTCAGAGCATGATAAAGGCTAAACAGGATTTATGCTGCAGCATACTTAGAGCTACTCTTCTCATCTGAGTCATCAAATCATTTCTCTGTTAACTTGTTTATTCTCAGTTTTTACTTCACAACTTTATTTACTTTTCATTGCACGCATATTATGATTTTTGGTTACTAATCCTAACTTTTAGAATATATAATCTAAATTAGAGTTTATTGCATCATTATGATCCCTGTGGGAACGATATCTGAACTTAAGTTCTATATTACTTGAGGCATTTGTGTATACTTGCACAAGATCAAAGACATTTGTCTTTGGAGAGCAACAAGTTTTTGGCACCGTTGCTAGAGATTGTTACTGGTGTTATAATTCTATTTTTAGATTATTAGTTCTATAGTTAGAGGTTCTAACACTTTGATTGATTTGCTGTAGCACAGGGTACATAAACTGTATGCACAGGTTCTTGTCAGCTGATTACAGATTTGATCCAGAGATAGAAAGAACATTCAGAAGGCTTAGAAGAGGTCAAACATCTCAGTCTTTACTTGAGTTGGTGCTGACCACTTCAACTGACTCCACACCAGATTCAGTTGAAGCATTGTCCCCTGCTGTTTCAGAAATGGTTGAAGAAGTGCCACGAGAGAGCATGACTATGGCCCTGAAGCTATCAGGGGGTATGCTGTGTTTGACCCTGAAGCTATGAACACTGGGATAGTGAGGACTCCCACACTGCACCTCAGTTTGAGTTCAAGCCAATGATGTTCCAAATGTTGCAAACAATTGGACAATTTAATGGAGATGCAACAGAGGACCCTCATTTGCATTTGAAGCAGTTTTTGCATGTAGCAAGCAACTTCAAGATCCCGGGAGTCACTGGTGATGCATTCAGACTGAGACTATTTCCATTCTATTTGGGGGGGGGGGGGGGAGGCTAAGAACTGGTTGCATTTTTTGGATTCAAACTCAATTGATACTTGGAACAAACTTGCTGAAAAGTTCTTTCCACCAACTATGAATGCAAAAATGAGAACTGACATCATTTCTTTTAGGCAGCATGATGCTTTGTTCCACCCTAAAGAAAAATTGTATGCTAATTTGGAAAAGTGTACTTTTTGTACGGACTATGTGATTTTTCTTGGATTTGTTGTAAATGCTAAAGGGGTCCATGTTTATAATGAGAAAATTGAGGCCATTCAAGATTGGCCAACCCCCAAAAATATGAGTGATGTAAGGAGCTTTCATGGTTTGGCTAGTTTCTATAGGAGGTTACTCATGCACCAATACTTGTTTTGCCTAATTTTACTAAATCTTTTGAGATTGATTGTGATGCTTATTTTAGTGAGAAATTAAGTGGAGCTGCCCTTAATTATCCCACCTATGATAAGGAATTGTATGCCTTAGTGAGGGCTTTGCAAACATGGCAACATTATCTTTTGCCCAAAGAGTTTGTGATTCATAGTGATCATGAGTGCTTGAAATATTTGAAAGGACAAGGAAAGTTGAATAAAAGACATGCCAAATGGGTTGAACTTCTTGAACAATTTCCATATGTGGTTAAGCACAAAAAGGGTAAGGCCAACATTGGGCGGATGCACTTTCAAGGAGGTATTCTTTACATTCTACCCTTGAAACAAAATTGTTTGGACTTGAATGCATTAAAGAATTGTATGAGTATGATAAAGATTTTTCTCATATCTATGCTAATTGTGTGCATTATACCCAAAATGGATATTTTAGGCACCAAGGGTTTTTATTCAAAGAAAAGAGATTATGTGTGCCTAAAGGTTCCATAAGGGAAATGCTTTTGAAGGAGGTGTAACAACCTGATTTTTAATTACGTTGTTTAACCGGTTAAAATATAATTAATTATATTTTAATCTGAGAGTTAGAAAGGGATTTTAAATAAAATAAAATCATATTCCTAGTCTCTCTGATGGCAGAAGGTTACAGTGAAATTATGGGTTGAAAATTTAGATGGAACCCGGTCTGTGTTTTTAACTAACAGTATAATTTCATACCGGCAGAAAACCCTAATTTGACCCAAAACTGAAATTTGTAGATTTTTTATATTTTGTCCGTGAGGAATTCTACTTTCCAAATTTTTGATCAAAAATAAAATATTATGTTTATTCGGACGAATTTTGGTGAAAGTTCGAACGAAAAACAGTCGATGTTTTCACCGGTAGTAAGATTTTAATGATTAAAAAAACTAATTTTGAAAATTTTGGTTAGCTTGAAAATTTTCAACCAAAAACGAAATATTACGCTTTTATTCGGGCGTAAAACTCTAATCGGGTAATCGACTGAAAATATCAAGATATTTATTTGAAAATATCTAGATATTTATTAACCATGATTAGTATTAACTTAACCTAAGTTAAGTCAATTTATTACATATAAAAAAACCCCCACGGCAGTCCCCCCCACCATCTCTTCTCCTTCATTTCCTCATTCATCTCCAACCTTCAACATCTTCTTTCACTTTCTCTCATTTTCTTCATTTTTCTCCAAAACCTCTATAACCAAGGTATTGAAGCAACTAGTAGATTTCTTGATTATCTTCCATTTTCAAGAGGTAAATCTTGTTCCTCATTAAGAATAAACCATATGTTCTTCAATTATTTTCATGATCCAAGTTCATATTCAACTAGGTTCATATTAGGGTTCATAAATTTGAAAATCTCTAGAAAATTGCAGAAAAATCATTTTAATGTGAAACCAATTTCTACGATCCTTATATATCTTCTATTTTCATCATCTAAGAGTATGTGAGCAAAATCATTTTCCTTCCTATTGTTCTAGACAAGGCCGAATCTATGTTAAAGTGGACAAAGGAGGTTTTGTTCAATATTTAATTTACATGAGGTTAGATCTAAGCTATTTAAGGGTTCTATGTTCCTAATCCTCAACTAATTTCAAGTTTCATCAAGTTTTATCGATTTCAAGTCTTAGATCTATTTCTTCAAATATTATGTAAAAATGTTTAGAAAAGTATTTGATGAGTTAAGATTATGGTTTTTATTCTTTTTGGTATTTGTACTTTTATGATCAAATAGCTTGAATCCAAATAAACTTTCTCACCTTTTTTTGTGCTCATGGCCGAAACCCTAACCTTGGAGGTTAGAGGACTTTGTTTCATAATTTTAACTATTAACAGTTAATCTATGCAAGTTAATGCTCTAGGAACTAGTACCTAAAAGATTAGATTAAGAATATAACCCTAGCATCATTTGGATGAGTTGACTGAACCTAACATAAAGTGGACCTAGTTGGATTAGTTTGATTAATTGTTGTTATGTGCTATTTGGTTGAAGGAGAATCTGTTAAGCTGTGGTGTGATAACGAGGAGCGACGAATTCGGGATTTCGGTGATAAATCAGGTGGGGGAAAGAATCAACCTATCGTCGGAATCGAAAAGTAGTATATTATATAATAATTGTGTAGGGCGACCTAAACCCTACTAATAGTCGAGTAATCGACAAGACCAAAATCACATTGGAAACCTTTTCTGTGAAACTAATGGTGATTCGGGGATTGTAGGTTTATCGACGTTCGGATGATTTATCTTATCTAAGGTTATTATTATTATTATTATTATTATTATTATTATTATTAAATTGCTTATGTGATATTTTGTGGAATTTGAATATTTTCTGATATTGTGTTATAGATGATCTGCCTGGTTTTAAGTACTAAGTTTAGTTGATTTTAAGTGAGGATATATGTTGTTCTGGAGATAATTGTTTGGGTGAGAAAGTATCAGTGAATTAGAAGTGCCTAGCGTAAATTGATTGTTTTAAAGATGAAATGTGTCTTATAATGTGAGTCAAGGCTAGGATGGAAGCTTGAGGCACTAGGTTGTTATTGATGTACTTCAGTGAGGTTTATAAGTTGTATTGTGTTTATAACCGTATGTTTGACACATACGAGGTCCAACGTCCTTGTGGGACCGTCCAATGTTAGATTTAATTTGTGCAGCTATAGTGTCAATGCTTTGCTTGAGCACCCTCGAAAGAGAATCAAGGTGTGCACCAACTGTACCGTGCAGCCATAGTGTCATTGTATTACATGAAAATTCTTACCATGGATGAGGTTGTGCACCGACTGTACCGTGCAGCTATAATGTCATTGCTATGCATGAGCTCCTTTGGTCCAGGGTGTGCACCGACTTTACCGTGCAGCTATAGTGTCATTGCTTTGAATGAACATTCTCACCATGAATAAGGGTGTGCACCGGTTTTGGGTATGTGTCACTTGGACGACAGACTAACATCCCTAACGGATATGGGGAATTAGTGGCCACGTCATCATAAAGGTTTATTTGTGTGAGGTTGATGGTAGAGGATGATACCTTAATTTCGAGCATGATTTGTTAGTTATATGTGTTGATTTTCTATGACTTTTATTATGTTATATACTATGACTCTTTTCCACTTTTTGATGATAGAACTGCTTCTTATCCCCTATATTTTTCTGTGTGTTGTATTTTATCTTTCTATGGAATCATTTGAGAAGACCCTGTTGATGAGCTGATTGAGGAGGAGTTGGATGGAACTCCGTATGAACAGGAGGCCGGAGGACGAGTTGTGATCCATGGTGTTTAGGGTCTAGATAGTATGGCCAGTGTGTCTCATGGAAGTATTTTTTCATGTTTTTGCTAGTATAACTTTTTTTTATGTATATACCAGTGAGGGATCCTACTGAGAGGATTACTCTCAACAATGTTTTGGTAGTGTAATGAATAAACAGGTGTGTATTTATATATTAAAATGTTGGTGTGTTTAATTTGCAGAAGTTATATGATTATTGTATAAGTTTTAATTTTTATGTATTTTCACGTTACGTACGCGGTTAAGAATTTAATTAATAAGGATTTAATCTAATAAAACATCGGGGCACAACGGGGTGTCTCATTTGGTATCAGAGTAGCTTGGTTTTAAAACGGACTGTGGGGTTATGTCCGATCAGAATCAAGGACTACGAGGTTTAGGATGTTGCTGCCGGTCGTGTCTAGTTGAATCCACATTGGATTTTGACTATGCTTAGAAGTTGGGTAGTGTGTCTGAATTGAAGACGATAACAAACAGTAGTATGGCATATGGTATTTATAAACTTGCCTATGCGGTATTATATATCATAATAATAAGAGCGGATGATTTCTTTTACAGAATCATGGCTCGAGGAAGAGGACGTCGAACCAACAGTGGGGATAGAACTCCGGAAAGAATTATAGGAGCTGTCAACAATGACACCAATGGTGGAGAGTCATCTACGACTCCTAATACCATGTAAACAATAGCTGCTGCTGTGCTGTCACAAACCCAGCAGAATGCTGAGATGCTGGAGATGAACAGAGATCAGCTGGAACTAAATAATTAGAGGAGGGTTGCAGTAGCTGAAGATGCAGGATTGGGTACTTTTATGAAAGGGAAACCATCTCAATTCCTATGAGAGTATGACCCGGAGAAGGCTAAATGGTGGATACAAGAAATTGAGAAGATATTTGCTATTTTGCGCTATAACGAGGAGAGAAAAGTGACTTATGCTGCCTTCTTGCTAACTAAAGGAGCAGAGTTCTGGTGGAAAGGAAAGAAAAGATTATTGGAAGCTGAGAACAGAAACATTGACTGGCAGTTATTCACAGACTGCTTCTTCGAAAATTATTTTCCTCGCCTAGTTCGACGTGAGAAGGAAAAAGAATTCACAAACCTTAAACAAGGAAACATGTCCGTAGGTGATTATGCATCACATTTTGAGGCTTTGATTAAGTTTTCAGATTATTACCAGTGATTTCCAAATGAAGACTGGCAATCTAGAAGGTTTGAGGAAGGACTCAAATGAACTGCAGAGGACTGTAGTGTCTCTCGACATCCAGTATTTCCCGGAACCGGTTGAGATATGTAGAGCTATTGAAAGTATAGATCTGAGGATGGCTGCTGAACAGAAGCAAGAAAGGATTGGAGGTCCTATTCGATCAGATTTTTGGAGGAGAGTAGATAGTGATCCTCAGTGGAGATAGGAACCATATGCTAGACCAGCACAGACACTTGCATCCAAAACAGTGGCTAGATCAGGCCTGCAACTACAAGGCTATGTTTGCTTTAGATGCGAAGGATCGCATTATATTAGGGATTGCATTGAAAGGCCTAGTTGTTTCCATTGTGGTAAACAGGGACATTTTGCTCGTGATTGTGGGTAGAAAGGTATGCAACAACCAATAGCTGTGGGTAGAGGAGATGAAAGTTATGTAGGAGGAACTGGGAGAAGATTTCCAGCAACATGTCAGCAGATGGTTAAACCTCAAGCTGCTAGGAGAATGTTTACCATAAGAGGAGTTGAACCCTCTCACTCTGCAGATCTAATAAACGGTATGTATGATTTTGATATAATTTGGAATAATACCATATGTTCAAAGGATTAAGTTTTAAGTATTCTCTTCAAGGATGATAGATCAAGGTGAAATGTTAAGGACAATGAATATAATGTAACTATATATTGTTTCAAGGATAAATAGAACGATATAAGAATGAATTCTGTTATGAAGTTACCGCTGTCACCAAGGGGAAGACAACAATGAGAAATATAATGTGGGATCTTAAGATTCGGAAATGATTATAAGATGATGTTTAGTTTAAGTCACGAAATTCTGAGGACGAAATTTTTTTCTAAGAGGGGTAGTAATGTAACAGCCTGATTTTTAATTACGTTATTTAATCGATTAAAATATAATTAATTACATTTTAATCTAAGAGTTAGAATGGGATTTTAAATAAAATAAAATCACATTCCTAGTCTCTCTGATGGTAGAAGGTTACGGTGAAATTTTGGGTTGAAAATTCAAACGGAACCCGGTCTGCGTTTTCAACCGACAGTATAATTTTATACCGGCAGAAAACCCTAATTTGACCCGAAACAGACATTTGTAGATTTTTTATATTTTGTCCGTGAGGAATTCTACTTTCCAAATTTATGATCAGAAATGAAATATTATGTTTATTCGAACGAAAAACGGTTGGTGTTTTCACTAACAGTAAGATTTTAAAGATCAGATATCCTAATTTTAACTCATGAACGAAATAGTTTGTATTTAAAACATATTTCCAACGAGTTTGGTTAGTTTGAAAATTTTCAACCACAAACGAAATATTATGTGTTTATTTGGGCGTAAAAACTTAATCGGGTAATCAACGGAGCCGGGAACCGCTGCAAATATCTAGATCATTATTTGAAGATATCTAGATATTTATTCACCATGATTAGTGTTAACTTAACCAAAGTTAAGTCAATTTCCTACTTATAAAAATCCCCCCACGGCAGTCCCCCCCCCCCCTCCCATCTCTTCTCCTTCATTTCTTCATTCATCTCCAACCTTCAAGATCTTCTTTCACTTTCTGTCATTTTCTTCATTTTTCTCCAAAACCTCCATAACCAAGGTATTGAAGCAACTAGTAGATTTCTTGCTCATCTTCCATTTTCAAGAGGTAAACCTTGTTCCTCATCAAGAATAAACCCTATGTTCTTCAATTATTTTCACGATCCAAGTTCATATTCAACTAGGTTCATATTAGGGTTCATAACTTTGAAAATCTCTAGAAAATTGTAGAAAAATCATTTTAATGTGAAACCAATTTCTATGATCTTTATATGTCTTCTATTTTCATCATCTAAGAGTATGTGAGCAAAATCATTTTCCTTCCTATTGTTCTTGATAGGGACGAATCTATTTTGAAGTGGAAAAAGGAAGTTTTGTTCAATTTTTAACTTAGATGAGGTTAGATCTAAGCTATTTAAGGGTTCTATGTTCCTAATCCTCAACTAATCTTAAGTTTTATCTATTTCAAGTCGTTGATCTATTTCTTCAAAAATTATGTAAAAATGTATAGAAAAGTATTTGATGAGTTAAGATTATGGTTTTTATTCTTTTTGGTATTTGTACTTTTATGATCCAATAGCTTGAATCCAAATAAATTTTCTCACCTATTTTTGTTCTGATGGCCGAAACCCTAACCTTGTAGGTTAGAGGATATTGTTTCATAATTTTAATTATTAACACTTAATCTATGCTAGTTAATTCTCTAGGAACCAGTACCTAAAAGATTAGATTAAGAATGTAACCCTAGCCTTATTTGGATGAGTTGGCCGAACCTAACATAAAGTGGACCTATTTGGATTTGTTTGATTAATTGTTGTTATGCATTGTTTGGTTGAAGGAGAAACTGTTAAGTTGTGGTGTGATAATGATGAGCGACGAATTCGGGATTCCGGTGATAACTCAGGTGTGGGAAATAATCAACCTATCATCGGAATCGATAAGTAGTATATTATATAATAATTGTGTAGGGCGACCTAAACCCTACTAGTAGTTGAGTAATCGACAAGACCAAAATCACATTGGAAACCTTTTGTGAAACTAATGGTGATTCGGGGATTGTAGGTTTATCGAGGTTAGGATGATTTTATCTTATCTAAGGTTGATTGAATTTATTATTATTATTATTAAATTGCTTATGTGATATTTTGTGGTATTTGAATATTTTCTGATATTGTGTTATAAATGATCTGCTTGGTTTTTAGTACTAAGTTTAGTTGATTTTAAGTAAGGATATATGTTGTTCGGGGGATAATTGTTTGGGTGAGAAAGTATCGGTGAATTAGAAGTGCCTAGCATAAATTGATTGTTTTAAAGATGAAATGTGTCATATAATGTGAGTCAAGGCTAGGATGGAAGCTTGAGGCACTATGTTGTTATTGATGTACTTCAGTGAGGTTTATAAGTTGTGTTGTGTTTATAACCGTATTTTTGACACATACGATGTAACACCCCCCCTTGGGCATTACTTTGTAAACACGTGCGGAAATAAATTAAAAGGATAATTTGCTGGTGCTATCGGAAAATAATTTGTTTAAGTACATTAGTGTCTGAAATTGGGTATAAAAATTTTGTCACGACTCCACACCTAAGCCTTGATCGTCACACAGACTTACTATCATAGCCTAGCAAGTCTATTTCATTTAAAGAATATACTTAAATAAAAGCTAGTATTTTTACGAAAATTTCGACAGAGTCTCCTCTGTAATTCGGACATCCCAGGTAAAAGAACAGCTGCTAAAATAATTACATTTTCATTCCAGAATTCCAGTAACACCAAATACCACCAGGCAGTAATATGCTAAAGAAAAATAGTTATAACAATAAGCTTTACAAGACCAAAAAGGAATAGCTTAGGTTTTTATTCAAAAGACATGCTCTTCGAGCCATAAGCATTCCATTTTAAAATAAAGGCTCTCTGAGCCATACTCATACATACTATAAAAAATAATCTATGTCTCAAACCCTAAGCTGGTCATTCTAAAAGTTATTCCTGAGGAAAACTCACGTGATCATCCCACAATCAAGTACTTCATCAAGTAACTAGATCTAAGTCTCTGAGTGACTTAGAAAGACTTCTCTGCACCATCGGTACTAAAGTACCCAAGGTACAATAGCGAACCAGAAGAAACCTGAAATATTTGTAAGGGTGAGACGCCAATATATAGATTTAACGCAATAACTAAATGCACGACACCACATAACACATATACATTTATCACACAAGCATTTATAAGCAAATAGTTTATCAATGGGTTTAACACCCAAAACATCATCGATTTAAAATTATGCATGACACTTCATATTCATCATCTAATTTCGTCCTAATCTCATGAGATACCCCAACATATAATGAGTTGATCAGGCTCCATAGCCACACTAGCTAACTTGGAACACTGGCACCAGGCTCGCAACCTCTTCCCATCCACACAGGCACACAAGGCCAGGCACGCAGCCAAACACATTGCTAATGTCCACACTAAGGGCACCAATAGCAAGTAAGATGGGGTCTCAAATGTCCTCACTAGGCACATGAGAAAAATGCAGTCAGAATTACCTTTCGCCGCTGGTAATTATTGCATCGAACCGCTGGCACGTCTGCCGATGCATGCAAAACACTTTGTTTTGTTCTTTTCTTTGTGTTCAATCTTTCTTTGCTGAAGGTCAAAATGGCTTACGACTCACATAGTTTTAAAACACTGTTAAAACTTTTATTACAACACGGGACCTCACAGTCCGAGTGGTCAATCACGACACCTCTCGACCGATGCACCAGTCTTTGGTTCGTGGTACTAGAAAACATCTTCAATGTTTCAATACGGTATACACCACGTATACGGTATAGGCCCTCAAAGTCCAAATGACCCCGAGTCCATCACAACACAGAACCTTAGTACCCCGACGTCTCGGTTACTAAGTTCCACACCACTTTCAACACGGTTGAATTAACTTTTAATTTTTCGGAAATTCTTTTCCAAATTGGAAATTCATTAATAAAATCCTTAAATAATAAAACTTAGTTTTTCACAAACCAATGAGTCACTTGAGGTTTACTTTCTTCAAAATATGTACTGCCGTTTCAAAACACTTGCCTTCTACACTTTTCCAAATATGCCATCAATTATCACTTTTAAAGCTTTTTAAGCCAAAACTTAGCTTTTTCCACTTAAACAATTTTCTAAAATCATAATTAACTTATTTTCAACAATTAATTTCATAAAATAACTTGTTATAATATTGCAGACTTTCTTACGTAAAAATTAGCAGTACAGAAATATTTTCACAGTTTCGCTCTCATTGTGACTCATAAATTACTTTTACACTAATAAATCATTAAAATAATAATATTTCTTAAAACTCATTATTTTTCCAAAATAATATTTTCCACCACTATTATATTCCAACATCTCCCATAAAACATTGAATATAATTTACACAGCTTATTAAAGCTTTTATCTGATTAATCAGTTGTGCACTCACCACTGTCAGGCTTCTCAAACGACACTCACAAACAACATTCAACAACAATTATCAGAATTATATCACCAGGCAGATCATGCATCATAGCAATATAATATCCAACTACAGATAATCAAATAATTTAAAAGCAGATCAAACACCGATACTCAGATAAACAACACAACATAAACCACATAAACAGATAACCACAACCACATAAATTATACAGACTACACTACAAGCAAATGGTTATTGAGAAAAATCCCTCAGGTAAGCTCCCCTTACCTTCGAAGAGAAGTAAAGGATCCTCGTCTTAATGCTCACGTTATCTCATATCTACTCCATCAAGCAAGCATAGCCGTGTCAAATGTCTCAGAGAGGGAATCCAACAACGCGCAACAACCAGAAATCAAGAAATCAATTACACATGATCAAACACACATTCTAATTTGATCTAAACACTTAATCTTATTACCAAACAAGGTTATTTTCAAAGAAAATCATGTTCGAAGCTTACACTTCACAATACCCTTTAAGGAAACTTTGTTTTGATTAAAGGATCATGAAAGAGAACTTGGGAATCATCAATTAAGAGTCCTAATTGCACTAAATCATATTAATTTCTCAAAAACAGAACCAAATTCAAATAAAATCAAATTGGGGTTTAGGGCTCCTAAATACAATTTGGGGAAAACTCATTTTAACTAAAGAATAATGAAATTGGTTTAGGGAAACACCAATTCACAGTACCAATTTCATAGAACAAGGTTTAATCTTAAGATTAAAATCTCAAATCAAAGGGTTAGGGTTAGGGTTTCAAAATAAATTAGGGGGTTTTGAATCTGAGACACAAGAGAGGGTTTTGACTCACCCAAGCTTGAAGGCAGAGGACGCGATGACCAGCCAAGGGTACGGCGGCGGCGGCACGCAACTCCGGCGAGGTGGCAGTGGCGGTGGAACACTCCCCTACAACAACCATGATTCATAAAGTGAGGCTAAGCTTCATAGAAAGGAAGAAGAGAGCTCAAAACACTATGAGAATGGTGGAACCACCATGGACAACAACCCAAAGACGTTTTCACGGCGGATGATGGCGCGTTTTCACGGTGGAGGACGTGTGCAGGACGCGATCTTCGTCCTTCCATCTCGAGCGGCGGCTGGCAGCGGTCTGAGTAGAGCGGCGCGAATTGAAGGAAGGAAGGAGAGTGAGTTGAAAGTGGTAGAAGATGAAGTTGAAGTGGGAGGAAGAAGAAGATAAAAGAAAGAAAGAGAGAAGAAGAAAGTAGAGAAGAAAAGAAAGTGAGGGGGAGGGGCGTCGAGTGTGAGAGAGAGAGAAGAGAAAGTTGGGTTTTAAACTAATCATTTAGTGATAGGTACAAAATGAATGATAAATATTAAGCCTACAATAAACATGTTTTTACTTTTTGGAATCTAAAAATAAAGGTTGATAAATATATGTTTTCGAAATTCAAGTTAGAGTAAAGATTAATAATTGAACTGATCAACTAAGAAAATACTCGGTCCAAAATTTAATCTCCGATTAAGGTCAAACCAGTTTATTTTCAACTCTAAAATTAAATTGAATGAAAATATGAAATGGCTTTTCTCTTAATCACGTTATTTAAAATATTTTTCTGTACTGGTAATAATAGTGACAATAATGTAAATTATTGTCTAGTAAGCGTGCATTTACTGAAATAAGTCAGTGTTAACGCACCCAATAGAATAATTTGAAGAGAGTAATTTAATTAATCAAACTAAACCACATAACAAAATAAACTTAAACATCCAAATAAAATAATTAATCATATGTGTAAAAACTAGGGTGTTATAGGTCCAAAGTCCTTGTGGGACCGTCCAATGTTAGGTTTAATTTGTGCATCTATAGTGTCAATGCTTTGCTTGAGCACCATCGAAAGAGAATCAAGGTGTGCACCGACTGTACCGTGCAGCTATAGTATCATTGTATTACATGAACATTCTTACCATGGATGAGGTTGTGCATCGACTGTACCATGATGCTATAGTGTCATTGCTATGCATTAGCACCTTTGGTCCAGGGTGTGCACCGACTTTACCGTGCAGCGATAGTGTGATTGCTTTGCATGAGCATTCTCACCATGAATAAGGGTGTGCACAGGTTTTGGGGACGCGTCACTTGGATGACGTACTAACATCCCTAACGGATATGGGAAATTAGTGGCCACGTCATCATAAAGGTTTAGTTGTGTGAGGTTGAGGGTAGAGGATGATACCTTAAATTCGAGGATGATTTGTTAGTTATATGTGTCGATTGTGTATGACTTTTATTAGGTTATATACTATGACTCTTTTCTGCTTTAGGATGATAGAACTGCTTCTTATCCCCTATATTTTTCTGTGTTTTGTATTTTATCTTTCTATGGAATCATTTGAGAAGACCCTGTTGGTGAGCTGATTGAGGAGTTGGATGGAACGCCATATGAACCGGAGGCCGGATGACGAGCTGTGATCCATGGTGTTTTGGGTCTAGATAGTATGGCCAGTGTCTCTCATGGAAGTATTTTTTTCATGTTTCCGCTAGTATAACTTTTGTTTATGTATAAGCCTGTGAGGGATCCTACAGAGTGGATTACCCTCAACAATGTTTTGGTAATATAATAATTAATCAGGTGTGTATTTATAAATTACAACGTTGGTGTGTTTAATTTGCAGAAGTTATATGATTATTATATAAGTTTTAATTTTATGTGTTTTCACGTTACGTACGCGGTTAAGAATTTAATTAAGAAGGAGTTAATCTAATAAAACACAGGGGCACAACGAGGTGTCTCATTTGGTATTAGAGCAGTTTGTTTCTAAAACGGATTGTGGGGTTATGTCCGATCAGAATCAAGGACTGCGAGGTTTAGGATGTTGTTACTAGCCGTGTCTAGTTGAATCCACATCGGATTTTGACTATGCTTGGAAGTTGGGTAGTGTGTTCGAATTTAAGACGATAACAAACAGTAGTATGTCATATGGTATTTATATACTTGCCTATGTGGTATTATATGTTATACTAATAAGAGCGGATGATTTCATTTACAGAATCATGGCTCCAAGAAGAGGACATCGAACCAACAGTGGTGACAAAACTCCGGAAAGAACTATAGGAGTTGTCAACAATGACACTAATGGCGGAGAGACATCTACGACTCCCAATACCATGGAAACAATAGCTGCTGCTATGCTATTACAAACCCAGCAGAGTGCTGAGATGCTGCAGATGAACAAAGATCAGCTAGAACCAAAGAATCAGAAGAGGTATGCAACAACTGAAGATGTAGGATTGACTAATTTTAAGAAAGGGAAGCCACCTCAATTCCGAGGAGAGTATGACCCGGAGAAGGCTGAATGGTGGATACAAGAGATTGAGAAGATATTTGCTACTGTTCGCTGTAACGAGGAGAGGAAAGTGACTTATGCTGCTTTCATGCTAACTGAAGGAGTAGAGTTATGGTGGAAAGGAAAGAAAAGATTATTGGAAGCTGAGAACAGAAACATTGACAGGCAGTTATTCACAGACTGCTTCTTCGAGAAATATTTTCCTCGCCTAGTTCGACTTGAGAAGGAAAAAGAATTCACAAACCTCAAACAAGGCAACATGTCCGTAGGTGATTATGCATCACGTTTTGAGGCTTTGATTAAGTTTTCAGAGTATTATCAGAGGTTTCCAAATGAAGACAGGCAAACTAGAAGGTTTGAGGAAGGACTCAAACGAACTGTAGAGGGCTGCAGTGTCTCTCAACATCTAGTATTTCCCGGAACTGGTGTAGAGATGTAGCACTATTGAAAGTATAGATCTGAGGATGACTGCTGAACAGAAGCAACAAAGGATTGGAGGTCCTATTCTATCAGAAGTTCAGAGGAGAGTAGATAGTGATCCTCAGTGGAGACAGGAACCATATGCTAGACCAGCACAAACACCTGCATCCTTAACAGTGGCTAGATCAGGCCAACAACTACAAGGCTATGTTTGCTTCAGATGAGGAGGATCGCATCATATTAGGGATTTCACGGAAATGCCTAGTTGTTTCCATTGTGGTAAATAGGGACATTTTACGCGTGATTGTAGGTAGAAAGGTATGCGACAGCCAATAGCTGTGGGTAGAGGAGCTGAAAGTTATGGAGGTGGAACTAGGAGAAGAGTTCCAGCAACAGGTCAGCAGATGGTTAAACCTCAAGCTGCTGGGAGATCGTTTACCATAAGAGGAGTTGAACCCTCTCACTCTACAGATCTCATTCACGGTATGTATGATTTTGATATAATTTGGAATAATACCGTATGTTCAAAGGATTATCTTTTAATTATGCTCTTCAAGGATGATAGATCAAGGTGAAATGTTAAGGACAATGAATATAATGTAACTATGGATTGTTTCAAGGATAAATAGAACAATATAAGAATGAATTCTGTTATGAAGTTACCGCTGTCACCAAGGGGAAGACATCAATGAGAAACATAATGTGGGATCTTTAGATTATGATACGATTACAAGATAATGTCTAGTTTGAGTCACGAAATTCCGTGGACGGAATTCTTTTCTAAGAGGGGTAGTAATGTAACAGCCTGATTTTTAATTACACTGTTTAGCTGGTTAAAATATAATTAATTATATTTTAATCTGAGAGTTAGAGAGTGATTTTGAATAAAATAAAATCATATTCCTAGTCTCTCTGATGATAGAAGGTTACGGTGAAATTTTGGGTTGAAAATTTAGACGGAACTCGGTTTGTTTTTTTAAGTGACAATATAATTTTATACCGGCAGAAAACACTATTTTGACCCGAAACTGAAATTTGTAAATTATTATATTTTGTCCGTGAGGAATTCTACTTTCCAAATTTCTGATCAGAAATAAAATATTATGTTTACTCAGACGAATTTTGGTGAAAATTCGAACGAAAAACGGTCGGTGTTTTCACTGACAGTAAGATTTTAATGATAAGAAAACCTAATGACTCGTGAACGAAATGGTTTGTATTTGAAACATATTTCCAATGAGTTTGGTTAGTTTGAAAAATTTCAACCAAAAACGAAATATTAAGCTTTTATTTGTGCATAAAACCCTAATCGGGTAATCGACGGAGCCGGGAACAACTGAAAATATCTAGATATTTATTAACCATGATTAGTATTAACTTAACCTCAATTTCCTAGCTATAATCCCCCCCCCCCCCCAAAACGGCATCCCCCCTCCATCTCTTCTCCATCATTTCTTCATTCATCTCCAACCTTCAACATCTTCTTTCACTTTCTCTCATTTTCTTCCTTTTTCTCCAAAACCTCCATAACCAAGGTATTGAAGCAACTAGTAGATTTCTTGCTTATCTTCCATTTTCAAGGAGTAAACCTTGTTCCTCATCAAGAATAAACCCTATGTTCTTCAATTATTTTCATGATCCAAGTTCATATTCAACTAGGTTCATATTAGGGTTCACAACTTTGAAAATTCTCTAGAAAATTGTAGAAAAATAATTTTAATGTGAAACCAAATTCTATGATCCTTATATGTCTTCTGTTTTCATCATCTAAGAGTATGTGAGCAAAATCATTTTCCTTCCTATTGTTCTAGACAGGGCCGAATCTATTTTGAAGTGGACAAAGGAAGTTTTGTTCAATTTTTAACTTAGATGAGGTTAGATCTAAGCTATTTAAAGGTTCTATGTTCCTAATCCTCAACTAATCTCAAGTTTCATGAAGTTTTATCGATTTCATGTCTTAGATCTTTTTTTTCTAGTATTATGTAAAAATGTTTAGAAAAGTATTTGATGAGTTAAGATTATGGTTTTTATTCTTTTTGGTATTTGTACTTTTATGATCCAATAGCTTGAATCCAAATAAATTTTCTCACCTATTTTTGTTCTTATGGCCGAAACCATAACCTTGGAGATTGGAGTATTTTGTTTCATAATTTTAATTATTAACACTTAACCTACGCTAGTTAATGCTCCAGGAACTAGTACCTAAAAGATTAGATTAAGAATATAACCCTAGCCTCATTTGGATGAGTTGACTGAACCTAACATAAAGTGGACCTAGTTGGATTAGTTGATTAATTGGTGTTATGCAATGTTTGGTTGAAGGAGAAACTGTTAAGCTGTGGTGTGATAACAATGAGCGATGAATTCGGGATTCCGGTGATAACTCAGGTGGGAGAAATAATCAACCTATCGTCGGAATCGATAAGTAGTATATTATATAATAATTGTGTAGGGTCACCTAAACCCTACTAGTAGTCGAGTAATCGACAAGACCAAAATCACATTGGAAACCTTTTCTGTGAAACTAATGGTGATTCGGGGATTGTAGGTTTATCGATGTTAGGATGATTTTATCTTATCTAAGATTGATTGAATTTATTATTATTATTATTAAATTACTTATGTGATATTTTGTGGTATTTGAATATTTTCTGATTTTGTGTTATACATGATCTGCATGGTTTTTAGTACTATGTTTAGTTGATTTTAAGTGAGGATATATGTTGTTCGGGAGATAATTGTTGGTGTGAGAAAATAGCGGTGTATTCGAAGTGCCTAGCGTAAATTGATTGTTTTAAAGATGAAATGTGTCATATAATGTGAGTCATGACTAGGATGGAAGCTTGAGGTACTTATTTGTTATCGATGTACTTCAGTGAGGATTATAAGTTGTATTGTGTCTATAACCGTATGTTTGACACATACGAGGTCCAAAGTCCTTGTGGTACCGTCCAATGTTAGATTTAATTTGTGTATCTATAATGTCAATGCTTTGCTTGAGCACCGTTGAAAGAAAATCAAGGTGGCACCGACTGTACCGTGCAACTATAGTGTCATTGTATTACATGAACATTCTTACCATGGATGAGGTTGTGCACCGAATGTACCGTGCAACTATAGTGTCATTTCTATGCATGAACACCTTTGGTCTAGGGTGTGCACTGACTTTACCATGCAGCTATAGTGTCATTGCTTTGCTTGAGAATTCTCACCATGAATAACGGTGTGCACCGATTTTGGGGACGAGTCGCTTGGACGACGGACTAACATCCCTAACGGATATGGGGAATTAGTGGCTACGTCATCATAAAGGTTTAGTTGTGTGAGGTTGAGGGTAGAGGATGATACCTTAATTTCGAGGATGATTTGTTAGTTATATGTGTTGATTGTATATGACTTTTATTATGTTATATACTATGACTCTTTTTCGCTTTTTGATGGTAGAACTGCTTCTTATTCCCTGTATTTTTCTGTGTGTTGTATTTTATCTTTCTATGGAATCATTTGAGAAGACCCTGTTGATGAGCTGATTGAGGAGGAGTTGGATGGAACTCCGTATGAACCGGAGGCCAGAGGACAAGCTGTGATCCATGGTGTTTAGGGTCTAGATAGTATGGCCAGTGTGTCTCATGGAAGTATTTTTTCCATGTTATCGCTAGTATAACTTTTGTTTATGTATATGCATGTGAGGGACCTACTGAGAGGATTACCCTCAACAATGATTTGGTAATGTAATAAATAAACAGGTGTGTATTTATATATTACAATGTTGGTGTGTTTAATTTGTAGAAGTTATATGATTATTATATAAGTTTGAATTTTTACATATTTTCACGTTACATACGCGGTTAAGAATTTAATTAAGAAGTATTTGATCTAATAAAACACAGGGGCACAACGGGGTGTCTCATTTGGTATCAGAGCAGTTTGGTTCTAAAACGGATTGTGGGGTTATGTCCGATCAGAAACAAGGACTGCGAGGTTTAGGATGTTGTTACTGGCCGTATCTAGTTGAACCCACATCGGATTTTGACTATTCTTAGAAGTTAGGTAGTATGTTCGAATTTAAGACGATAACAAACAGTAGTATGACATATGGTATTTATATACTTGCCTATGTGGTATTTTATGTCATACTAATAAGAGCGGATGATTTCTTTTACACAATCATGTCTCGAGGAAGAGGACGTCCAACCAACAGTGGTGACAGAACTCCATAAATAATTATAGGAGTTGTCAACAATGATACCGATGGCGGAGATTCATCTTCGACTCCCAATACCATGGAAACAATAGCTACTACTATGCTGTTACAAACCCAACAGAATGCTGAGATACTGAAGATGAACAGAGATCAGCTGGAACTAAAGAATCGGAGGAGGGCTGCAGCAACTGAAGATGAAGGATTAGCTACTTTTATGAAAAGGGAAGCCACCTCAATTCCGAGGAGAGTATGAACCGGAGAAGGCTGAATGGTGGATACAAGAGATTGAGAAGATATTTGCTACTATTCGCTGTAACGAGGAGAGGAAAGTGACTTATTTTTCCTTCATGCTAACTGAAGGAGCAGAGTTTTGGTGGAAAGGAAAGAAAAGATTATTGGAAGATGAGAACAGAAACATTTACTGGCAGTTATTCACAGACTGCTTCTTCGAAAAATATTTTCCTCGTCTAGTTCGATGCGAGAAGGAAAAATGAATTCACAAACCTTAAACAAGGCAACATGTCCGTAGATGATTATGCATCACGTTTTGAGGCTTTGTTTAAGTTTTCAGAGTATTATCAGAGGTTTCCAAATGAAGACTGGCAATCTAGAAGGTTTGAGGAAGGACTCAAACGAACTATAGAGGGCTGTAGTGTCTCTCGACATCCAGTATTTCCCGGAACTAGTTGAGAGATGTAATGCTATTGAAAGTATGGATCTGAGGATGGATGCTGAACAGAAACAACAAAGGGTTGGAGGTCCTATTCGACCAGATGTTCAGAGGAGAGTAGATAGTGATCCTCAGTGGAGACAGTAACCATATGCTAGACCAGCACAAACACTTGCATCCTTAACAGTGGCTAGAGCAGGCCAACAACTACAAGGCTATGTTTACTTCAGATGCGGAGGATCTCATCATACTAGGGATTGCACGGAAAGGCCTAGTTGTTTCCATTGAGGTAAACATGAAATTTTGCTCGTGATTGTAGGCAGAAAGGTATGCAACAGCCAATAGCAGTGAGTAGAGGTGCTGAAAGTAATGGAGGTGGAACTCGGATAAGAGTTCCAGCAACAGGTCAACAGATGGTTAAAACTCAAGCTGCTGGGAAAGTGTTTACCATAAGAGGAGTTGAACCCTCTCACTCTACAGATCTCATACACGGTATGTATGATTTTGATATAATTTGGAATAATAGAATATGTTCAAAGGATTAAGTTTTAAGTATACTCTTCAAGGATGATAGATCAAGGTGAAATGTTAAGGACAATGAATATAATCTAACTATGGATTGTTTCAAGGATAAATAGAACGATATAAGAATGAATTCTGTTATGAAGTTACCGCTGTCACCTAGGGGTATCCAGCAATGAGAAATATAATGTGGGATCTTAAGATTAGGATATGATTACAAGATGATGTCTAGTTTGAGTCACGAAATTCTGAGGACGGATTTTTTTCTAAGAAGGGTAGTAATGTAACATCCTGAATTTTAATTACACTGTTTAACCGGTTAATATATAATTAATTATATTTTAATCTGAGAGTTAGAAAGGGATTCTAAATAAAATAAATTCATATTCCTAGTCTCTCTGATGGTAGAAGGTTACGGTGAAATTTTGGGTTGATAATTCAGGTGGAACTCGGTCTGCATTTTTAACTGACAGTATAATTTTATACCGGCAGAAAACCCTAATTTGACTCGAAAATAAAATTTGTAGATTTTATATCTTTTGTACGCAAGGAATTCTACTTTCCAAATTTCTGATCAGAAATAAAATATTATGTTTGTTCGGACGAATTTTGGTGAAAGTTCAAACGAAAAACGGTCGGTGTTTTCACTGACAGTGAAATTTTAATGATCAGAAAACCTAATTTTGACTCGTGAACAAAATGGTTTGTATTTAAAAATATTTTCAACGAGTTTGGTTAGTTTGAAAATTCTCAACCAAAAACGAAATATTACGCTTTTATTCGGGCGTAAAACCCTAATCGGGTAATCGACGGAGCCGGGAACAGCTGAAAATATCTAGATATTTAGTGAAAATATATAGATCTTTATTTGAAAATATATAGATATTTATTAACCATGATTAGTAATAACTTAACCTAAGTTAAGTCAGTTTCCTACCTATAAAAATCCCCCCACGACAGTCCCCCCTCTCCATCTCTTCTCCTTCATTTCTTCATTCATCTCCAACCTTCAACATCTTCTTTCACTTTTTCTCATTTTCTTCTTTTTCTCCAAAACATCCATAACCAAGTTATTGAAGCCACTAGTAAATTTCTTGCACATCTTCCATTTTCAAGAGGTAAACCTTGTTCCTCATCAAGAATAAACCCTATGTTCTTCAATTATTTTCATGATCCAAGGTCATATTCAACTAGGTTCATATTAGGGTGCATAACTTTGAAAATCTTTAGAAAATTGTAGAAAAATCATTTTAATGTGAAACCAATATCTATGATCCTTATATGTCTTCTATTTTCATCATCTAAGAGTATGTGAGCAAAATCATTTTCCTTCCTATTGTTCTAGACAGGGCCGAATCTATGTTAAAGTGGACAAAGGAAGTTTTGTTCAATTTTTAACTTAGATGAGGTTAGATCTAAGCTATTTAAGGATTCTATGTTCCTAATCCTCAACTAATCTCAAGTTTCATCAAGTTTTATCTATTTCAAGTCTTAGATCTATTTCTTCAAATATTATGTAAAAATGTTTAGAAAAGTATTTGATGAGTTAAGATTATGGTTTTTATTCTTTTTGGTATTTGTACTTTTATGATCCAATAGCTTGAATCCAAAGAAATTTTCTCACCTATTTTTGTGCTCATGGCCGAAACCCTAACCTTGGAGGTTAGAGGATTTTGTTTCATAATTTTAAGTATTAACACTTAATCTATGCTAGTTAATGTTATTGGAACTTGTACCTAAAAGATTAGATTAAGAATATAACCCTAGTCTAATTTGGATGAGTTGGCCGAACCTAACATAAAGTAGACCTAGTTGGATTAGTATGATTAATTGTTGTTATGCATTGTTTGGTTGAAGGAGAAACTGTTAAGCTACGGTGTGATAACGAGGAGCGACGAATTTGGGATTCCGGTGATAATTGTGTAGGGCGACCTAAACCCTACTAGTAGTCGAGTAATCGACAAGACCAAAATCACATTGGAAACCTTTTCTATGAAACTAATGGTGATTCGGGGATTGTAGGTTTATAGACGTTAGGATGATTTTATCTTATCTAAGGTTGGTTGAATTTATTATTATTATTGTTAAATTGCTTATGTGATATTTTGTGGTATTTGAATATTTTCTGATATTGTGTTATACATGATCTGCCTGGTTTTTAGTACTAAGTTTAGTTGATTTTGAGTAAGGATATATGTTGTTCGGGAGATAATTGTTTGGGTGAGAAAGTATCGGTGAATTAGAAGTGCCTAGCATAAATTGATTGTTTTAAAGATGAAATGTGTCATATAATGTGAGTCAAGGCTAGGATGGAAGCTTGAGGCACTAGGTTGTTATTGATGTACTTCAGTGAGGTTTATAAGTTGTATTGTGTTTATAACCGTGTGTTTGACACATACGAGGTCCATAGTCCTTGTGGAACATTCCAATGTTAGATTTAATTTGTGCAGCTATAGTGTCAATGTTTTACTTGAGCACCGTCGAAAGAGAATCAAGGTGCGCACCGACTGTACGGTGCAGCTATAGTGTCATTGTATTACATGAACATTCTTACCATTGATGAGGTTGTGCACCGTCTGTACCGTGCAGCTATAGTGTCATTGCAATGCATGAGCACCTTTGGTCCAGGGTGTGCACCGACTTTACCTTGCAGCTATAGTGTCATTGCTTTGCATGAGCATTCTCACCATGAATAAGGGTGTGCACCAGTTTTGGGGACGCGTCGCTTGGACGACGGACTAACAGCCCTAACCGATATGCAGAATTAGTGGCCACGTCATCATAAAGGTTTAGTTGTGTGAGGTTGAGGGTAGAGGAAGATACCTTAATTTCGAGGATTTTTTTTTTAATAAAAGGCTAAGACATGCATAGGCATCACAATAGAGAAGGTAATCCCAACTAGGTTGGCACCACCAGCCCTACCCATCATCTGCAACACACCTCAATATATTAAAAAGATAAAAAGAGTACAACGAACAAGGGGGGACAATGACCAAAACCCATGAGAGAATTAACAAAATCTGTAATTAGGAAGACCCTGTCTATTCCTAATGAAGTCATCCTTAATAAAGGGAGGGGGGAGATCCCACCAGTGGAAACCATGGTTTGATGTTCCAAATGAGGCTAATTTGTCAGCGCAAGCATTGCCCTCTCTGAAAATGTGAGAAATTGAAATCTGCATCTTAGACACATACACCAAGCAGTTTCTCCATCTGTTTTTCAATCTCCAAGGAATGGCCTTATTAGAACTGAAAGCGTCCACTACAAACATAGAATCACTTTCCAACCACAGCCTGACCCAACCTTTGCTAAAGGCAATCTCAATGGCAGTCATGGCTGCCATAATCTCAGCTGTAAAAGCAAAGTTTATGCCAATGTAAGTTGAGAAGCAACCAAGAATAGCACCACCTGAATCCCTAAAAATACCCCCACTAGCAAAGATGACCTGGGAGCCCTTAGCCGATCCATCAATGTTACATTTAATCCAAGAGCACTTAGGAGGAAACCAATCCACCTGTCTAATAGTAGGAGCCTTGCAGCACTTACCAGAGATTGAGAAAAACTGAAGAATCTTAAACTCCTCTATTGAGGAAAACATTGGACCAGGAGATAAGGAGCCAGAAAGGTTGGTAGCAGCTAAAATATCACCAACTTCCCTCGAAGGAGGAATGAAGACGTTATTGAATCTGCAATGATTCCTGCAGCTCCAAATCTTCCAAACCACATTGATGATGGCAGCCTTGATGACCAAATTAAGCTGCCTGCTCCAATTTCTATCCAGAACCGAGAAGATTATATCAATTGGGGACAGATTTAGAGGACACTGCAGCGCATGACTCAACTAGTTCTATAAGTGGGTTGCAAATTTACAATGTAAAAACAGATGCTCAGCAGTTTCATCTGATTCACCACATAGGGAACACATAGATACTAATATAACACCCCTTTTCCGGAGACAATCATCAGTTGGCATTTTGCAATGAAAGATTCTCCAAACTAAAAAAGATCTGGATGGAGGGATATAATTAGACCAAAGAACCTGGCACCAATTCTGAGCTGCAGCAGGGTTGAGAAACAGAGAAGCCTCTTTGAGAGACAAAGCACCCGATTCCGAATTTTTCCAAACCAGCTGGTATTTCTCATCAGCACAGATTGGAATCACCACTTTGCCAATTTCTTCACAAAGATCAGGGTACTTTTCGCATAATTCAGAGGGAAGCAACCAAGAGCCATTACTTATGAAATCATGAACAGTAGACCGAAGGGATTCATGAAGATTAGAAGGCAAATGAATAGCATCTACAATAGGGATATCAAGCCAACAGTCCCTCCAAAAGTTAATGCTTTTTCCATCTCCAATAATCCAAGAGGAATTGTCATATACCAAGCACAAGAATTTCCTAAGGCCAGGCCAAATGGATGACTTGCAATAAGTAGTATGATACTTTTTGTTTCTGAAAAATCTAGCTCTCAAGAAGGCAGCCCAGAAATCATTTGATGAAACAACTTCCCAAGTTAGCTTTAGCAAGGCAGAATCATTGATTGCACGGATTGATCTCAGGCCAAGACCACCTTCCTTTATGGGAGTGCACACTTTCTTCCAAGAAACTGTGACAAGCTTCTTAGAATGAATATCACCAGACCAAACAAAGTTTCTAATCCATCTATCAATAGACTTTAGTAAAGAAACAGGCCAAGAGTATATGTGGAAGCTGTAAAGTGAGACACCCCGCTGTGCCTCGGTGTTTTATTTGGAAATAAACTTGATTATTATGTTCTTATTCTTAAACTTAACATGAAAATACGACGAAATTAAAACTTAAATTATTAAGTAAACATATTCATGTAGAACAAGAATAAGAAAACATGACCATATTAAGCATATGTAAGTGAAATCAGAGTTAAACAAAACACTGTTTTAGAGCATCCCGACAATAGGAGCCCTAACAGGTGTACAAGTTATACAAACGTAAAGGCGGAAAAGATAAAGCGTCGTGACACAGACGCACTGGCCATAACTAGGACTAGACCCTACTCATCATGGGTCACAGCTCGTCCTCCAGCATCCGGCTCGTAAGGAGTTCCGTCCAGCTCCTCCTCGTTCGGCTCATCAACAGGATCTTCGAACACGAGCCATAAAAGATAGAACAAAGTAGAGAAAAGTACAGGGGATAAGAAACATGCTATCATCAAAAGCGGAAAAAGATTCATAGTAAATGATACACTAATTGCCATAGACAATCAACATACATTTCTAACAAGTCATCCTCAAATTGATATATATCCTCCTCTACCCTTTGTCATGATGCAATGCAATGCAGTATGAATGTTTGGCCACAGCCACGTATCCAAATTTCCATCTCAAGTAAATCAGACTATATTTCAAGACAACCAGACTATGTTTCAAGTCAACCAGACTATGTTTCAAGCCAACCAGACTATGTTTCAAGCCAACCAGACTATGTTTCAAGTCAACCAGACTATGTTTCAAGTCGATCATATGAAAATATCACAGACCATGTTTCAGGTCACCCCCTAGTGCCGTTACCTCTCATCACTATTTCATGAATAAACCCAACAATAATCACATCTCGGTTAGGCACTTCTAAACTCAGATATCATGAACCCCCGCACACATTCCTCTAATTATCATGTATTAATACACATCAAAATCTCTAACCATATATCAAAACATTGTGGAACAAAGCAGTTCAATTATCATCAAGCTATAATACATTCTCATATAAACATATCAATCATCATAAAATATCACAGTAATATCAGCATCAATAAATTCCTACATTCTCAATATCATATTAAAATATCACAGTAATATCAGCATCAATAAATTCATACATTCTCAATATCATATAAGCAATCCAACACCGATAAACCTACAATCCCCGAATCAACATTGGTTTTACAGAAAAACAACTCCAACGTGATTTTGGTCTTGTCGATTATTCGATTTTCTAGTAGGGTTTGGGTCGCCCTACACAATTAATATATAATCTACTACTTATCGTTCCCGACGGTAGATTGATTCTTTCCCCCACTTGAGTTCTCACCAAACTTCCGAACTCGAAGCTCCTCGTTGCCACACCACAAGTTACCAACACCACCTTCAACCAAGCAACATAATTAAAAATAAATCAAACAAATTCATCTATGCCCTCATTATGCTAGGTTCGGCCATTTAATTCAAATGAGAGCTAGGATTGTTTTCTCCACCTAAGCTTTTGGATACTTATCACTTAGACTCTAGGTAACTTAAATAAATTGGCATAAGTTGAAAATATGGAATAAAAATCATCCAACCACTTAGGGTAGGTTTCGGCCTTGTATAACCAAATAGGCTAGGATTTTCAAATCGACACAACCTCTTAGATCAATGATCTTAGAGTATTAAAGAGTATGAATCAAGTACTAGTTTTCACAAAGCAAATCAAAAACATTTTATTTCCTTTAATATAAGTTTCGGCCAACATAATTGAATTGGCTAGAAATTTCTAAAATTTCCAATCTCTTTAGCTTAGCATCCATACATAGTAAGGAGCTTAAAACCATGATCATTTTGGAAAATGAAAAACAAGGCATCCTAGGTCCATAAACCTTAGGTTTCGGCCATCATAGGATTTTTAAGCTAGAAATCTTTAAATCATCCAATCTTTTAGACATAGCGTCCTTTGATATTAAGGAGCTCAATCTATAATCATTTTGGAAGAGAAACAACTTAAAACGTTCCAATCTTTTTAGATATAGCATCCTTCCACATAAGGAGCTTTAATCCATAATCATCTTGGAAAATAAAAACAACACATCCTAGGTCCAAAACAAATGAGTTTCGGCCATCATAGGAAACTCAATGAAAAAGATTTAAACTTTTCCAATCACTTAAACCTAGCATCCTTTAGTATAAAGGAGCCCTTGGTCATGATCATCTTGGAATAGAACTCAAATATAAGTTCATAAAAGCAAAAGTTGAAACAAAATCCAACCTAAACCATAGGCATGGTTTCGGCCTTGCATGGATAAAGGGGTTCAAAATTTTTGTTTTACACAGTCTTTTAGTATGTTGTAATAGGAGTAAAAACAAGAACATAGGAAGTGGTTTCAACTCAAACGGAGTTTTCTACCATTTTTAAGAGTTTTTAGAAGTTTGAGAGCTTAAAGAAAACATAAAGCATAAACTATGAAATGAATGCAAGAACTTGAAAAGAAAACTAAATAGGATCATTACCCTCAAGAAGATGAACAACTTTGATGAAGGAATCAAGTTGAAAAGAGAAGTAAAAACCAAAGCTTTAAAGGTTTGAACTTTTTTTTTTTAAAAGAAAGGAAGAAGATGAAGAAGAAGAAAAGTGTGAGTGAAGTGATGAAATGGGTATATATAGATGGAGGGAAAGGGGGCACGGTTTTGGAGAGAAAAGGAGAGGAAAAATGAGAGAAAATTGAAGTGGATTGTTGAGGAAGATTGGAGGTATGGGAGGTATGGTGATAAGGTATGGTGTTGTAAGGTGGAGGTAAGGTAGGAGAGAGAAAAGAGTTGAAAAAGTAAAATTTTGAAAAGGTGAGTGATGGTGGTTACTATTTGCCATCACATCATGTCTCTTCTAGTCCTTTCGTTTCCTTTGTGCTCTGCTCCATTGCGTATCAGATGACTTCCCCGATCGTATTTCTCGACGAATTCGCTCGGGTAATACTTAGAATTTGGCCCCGGACGAGATTTTGTGAAAATCTCCATACCCACACAAAACATCCTAAAAACACTAACCGTCTTGTTTACGGGTCAAAATTATGTTTCCGACTCAGTAAAATTATACTGGTAGAGAAAACGCAGACCGACTTCCGTCTGAATTTTCAGCCGAAAATTTTACTGTGAGCTATTATCGTAAGGTAGATAAAGAATATGTTTTTTATTTTATTACAAACATTTACTAAACTTCATATTAAAATATAATTACTTATATTTTAATTTATTAACCGCATACCGAAAATCAGGCTGTTACATAAAGCAACATGCCATTAATAATAGAATTCACCAACTGCACTCTACCCATAATGGACAAAAGGGAACCTTTCCAAGCACTCAACTTGGCCTTGATTCGATCTGCAATAGACTGTAAATGCAATACTTTGGGTTTTCCTTTAAAGATCGGAACCCCCAGATAATTAAAAGGCATACTGCCTGCAGGGAAACCAAGAATGGACTTAATCTCCTGCAGTCTTCCTGGAGAAACTGACCCTGCAAAGAACCTACATTTACCAAGGCTAAGATGCTGACCAGAAGACTTAGCATAATCAGCAAATAGAGACATCAACATGGAAAGGTTCTTTTTGGTTCCCTTGCAAAAAACCATAATATCAACAGCATAAAGGACATGGGAAGGAGTTTGGAACCCCCTCGGACCTGCCATAGGCAAAAGCTTCTTGGATTTCACTAAAAGATCAATGCTCTTGCTTAAAACATCTTTATCTAAGAAAAAAAGAAGAGGAGAAAGAGGATCACCTTATCTCACACCTCTCTTACAAGATAAATAGCCAACAACGCGACCATTAATTATGAAAGAGAGTTTAGCTGATTTAAGGATTGTAAGAATCCAACTGCAGAACTTAGGAGCAAAACCAAAAGCATCCATCACTTTAAGAAGAAAAGCCCAATCCAAAGTGTCAAAAGCCTTGTTTATATCAAACTTCAAAGTCACATTACCACCAAAAGATTTAGAGTCTAACAGGTTAATAGCTTCAGAGGCAGAATAGATGCAATCAGAAATGTGCCTGTTCTTAATGAAACCTCTTTGCTGAATAGAAATAATATTGGGGGCAATTAAAGCTAACCTGTCAGCCAGAACCTTGGTGATGATCTTGAATTGAAAATTAGCAAGAGCAATAGGCCTATAGTCTTCAATTTTAATAGCTTCAGGGAACTTTCGAATAAGATCCACAGAATTCGAATTCAACCCAGGTAACAACCAATCTTGAGTAAAGAATTTCAAAACTGATCTATGAACATCAACACAAACAATGTCCCAAAACGATTGGTAGAAGCAGCCCCTAAAACCATCAGGACCAGGAGAACCAGATCCATTCATTGCAAAAACTGTTGACTTTACTTCTTCCATAGTCGGAAGATTGGTTAACATGCAATTGTCCACAGAAGAGACCAGCTTAGGAATGGCTCTATCAATCAATCCGTTATCAGAACAATCATTCTCAGAGGCATAGAGGTTGGAATAGAAATCAAGAACATGTTGCTCTATATCAGCTGGAGAGTCCATCACCACATCCCCCCTTTTCAGAACAGTCATATGTTTTGTAGTTTGTTTTACTTTTGCCATTTTGTGGAAAAAAGCAGTGTTTCTATCACCTTTTGAATACCAATTGAACTGACTCTTCTGTTTACAAAAGGCCTCCTCAAAAGACAAAGCTTTTTGCAAGTCAATTTGTGCCTTATTTTCCTGATCTTGAAGGGAATCCGAGTAACCATCATCCTGGATTTGTTGCTGCACAAAATTCAGATCAGCAACAGCCCTCTCAACATTTTGAGTGACATCCCCAAAAGTGTTTTTATTCCAACTTTTTAATTCTGCTTTAAGAAAACACAACTTTTAAGCTAAGATGAACATGGGGCAGCCAGCAACCTGTCTGTTCCAGACCTCCTTAACAATCCTACCACAGTCCACATGATCACACCACATATTAAAGAATCTGAAAGAGGAAGGTTTAGGAACAAAACCTTTAGTCAACGAGAGAAGAATTGGGAAGTGGTCAGATTTACTCCCGGTAAGCGTGGTGCAGGAAATTTTGTCCCAAAAGGATAAGGAACTATCATTTACAACGACCCTATCAAGTCTGAGTTCAGTATAAGCCCTCCCAGATCTTCTATTACACCAAGTGAACTGCGCACCTTTAGTCTGCACATGAGTCAGCTCATTGTCATTTGACCAGTTGCTGAAGTCTTCACAAGATTGTCTCAAAGGAAGAGATCCTCCTCTCTTCTCATGAGCTCCCAATACAGCATTAAAGTCACCAATGAAAATCCAAGGACTAGAGTGCTGTCTGGTTAAAGAAGACAGATCCTTCCAAAGCTATCTACGTCCCAAGTAAGTAGTAGAGGCATAAACACCTGAGATACAAATCTGCTGATTTTCCCAAACCACTATGAAAGAACAATGCTGGGCAGAAACTGCTACTGAAACAGGCCGAATGCTCTCACAACAAAGACACCATATATTAGGAGCTTTATTTACTCTTTCATTAAACATAAAAGGACTCAGACCAAGCGACTTCCAGAAAGAAGGAGAAATACTAGAGAACTCCACCCAAGGTTCAGCAATGAGAACCAAGTGAGGTTTATGCTGATTGCACAGTTTTTTCAGAATAAGTCTAGATTCAGCATTACCTAGACCTCTGATGTTCCAGAAAAGTACCTTCATCAAGCAAAGTTTCTAGGACCAGCCCTGCACCGGGTGTTCCCATCCACTCTCTTTGGATTAATAGCCTCCTTCTTCCTAATTTGTTTAAGCTTCTTCTTCTGTGATTTTGACAACACAGGAGTGAAACCATTGTTGGTTTTATCCGCCACAACATCTGCCACAGTATTTGAAACTGCATTAACAACAGGTTCCTGGTCCTCATGCTCAGTTTGATCAGCCCAGAACTTTGAAACAATTCTCATGTCATTCCTTGCAGCAGCAGATAACAGATTATCAGAGGCAAAATCAACTCTTTCAACCTGTTCTGGAGAACGTCTATTACCCACAGAGCCTCCAATGTGCAGAGAAACTTGTGGAGATTTTTGAGAGTCAGAAACATAACCAATATCCTGATTTTGAACCACATTAGCAGGCCTGCTCGAAAGTAGGGATTCATCAAAAATAGTTTCAATGGAGTCTGAATCATCATCAACAAAGGTTGCAGCAGCCACACCATTCTGCTGATCATCAGCATCAGTATTAATGCAGTTAGTATGGATAATCTGTTCAAGAACATGAGGCACAGAATCGGGCAAAACACCACTCTGAATGGCCTGCACAGCCCGCTCTACAGGAGGCAACACTTCTAAAGGAGCTTGAGACTTGGCAGCCTCTTGGTCAACATCAATGATCAAATTTTCCTTCTGCAAAGCTGACTGTGTGTGGCATTCTGTGCTTTGTTTTGAAACGTAAACCAGCTTTTCTCTTGGAGGGGGCTGTCTTCCACTGACTAAGTTGACAGAATTACCATTCTTCTTGTTACACCCTGATACTTCATGCCCAATGGATTGACAAAAAGTGCAGAAAGCCGGAAGCCTTTCATATTCTATACTCAAAACAAATGCAAAACTGTCCCTTTCTACCAAAATATCAGAGTAGAATTTTCCTGACAAATCAATGTCAACTAAAACTCTTGCAAAATGGCCAAGGGATCTGCTCCTTGTGTTTTCATCCAGGGCAATGGGAGTCCCTAAAACCCCAGCAATCTCATAGAGGATTTTGGGCCTCTAGTACTCCTGAGGCAAGTCAAAAATACGAACCCAACACTGTATATGAGTTTGCTTCTGAATGCTTGGGATAAAGTCAGGAGTCCATTGATAAAGCCTAAGAATTCCTGGATTGATGTTCCAAGTACCAATCGACTAAACACTACGAAGGTCTTCAAGTGAAGCAAAGTTGAATTCGTAATAACCCTTCCCCAATGGAGTCATCTTCCATTGGCCGATCAGCTTCTAGAGGTTGGACAGAATGCTGCGAAGGTCACCGGCCTTAAGAGGCTTATTCCCTTTTGACAAGAGAAGCCTGACATGCAGGTTATTCTTACAACCTTCCAGTCCTTTCACATATTCATCTTGAGAGATCTTGACTGAGATGCGGTTATCCTTGACACATGGTTTGGGAAGTTGGCTCACAGGAATATCAAAAGAGTTATTGAGGGCTTGAGCAAAGGACTTACGTGAAGGAGGAGGGACAGAGGGGGAGCCATGAAAAGACAAAGGAACAAGGAATTTCCAAGGGCAAACCGAACCATGAGCAGCCATGATCATGCAAACCCTAGTTTTTCATGCAGCACCAAAGCCCTAGCAGAGCGCCGTTTTCATCAAGCATATCTCCTCCATATGTTTGAGGTGGTAGAATTAGAGATCTTAATTTCGAGGATGATTTGTTAGTTATATGTGTTGATTGTCTATGACTTTTATTATGTTATATACTATGGCTCTTTTCCGCTTTTTGATGATGTAACTACTTCTTAACCCCTATATTTTTGTGTGTTGTATTTTATCTTTCTATGGAATCATTTGAGAAGACCCTGTTGGTGAGCTGATTGAGGAGGAGTTGGATGGAACTCCGTATGAACTGGAGGCCAGAGGACGAGCTGTGATCCATGGTGTTTAGGGTCTAGATAGTAAGGTCAGTGTGTCTCGTGGAAGTATTTTTTCATGTTTCTGCTAGTATAACTTTTGTTTATGTATATGCCTGTGAGGGATCCTGGTCGTGCTGTCGCGCACACGCCAAAAAGAACGAGCGGTTTTTAAAACTGTAGTTTAGAGCGACAACTCGGATGTCGTCTCACAAGGACTCTTAAAGTGTTATTTATCACAAAAATCAGTTTGGGGGGGGGGGGGGGGGTTGGATTGGAATGCAAATAAGAAACAAAGCAAAACAAAACAAAACAAAAAACAGAGCAGTAAAAAAAGATTATCAAATAGCTAAAAACGATTAATCCATTATTCTCGATTTCCCAACTATCATAGGTTCATGCAATTTCCAAGCCCTAAGCAGATTCTAATCCCCTCCCGGTTGTAGCAACAATTTAAAAGCGAAATCACTACTACAGATATATGTCCCAATTCCCGAATTAAGCAAACGGGGTTAAGCCCTTCGTGAACTAAGCGAACACGAAACGTACACACGCGAATTAAGCAAACGCGATTAATTATAGGAACATGATATCACCGAAAATAAATCAACACAACACAATATACCCCTGAATTAAGCAAACAGAAATATATAGCATGGCATTGAAAAGGGAAAAGCATACAAAACAGGAAATACAAGAACCTCAAGTGTAGTGGAAATCGATTACAATAGATTAATCCTAGAAACTTAGTTCTCCATGGAAAAACGAAAACACACAGAAAAAGGTAAAAACAATGGAGAAGCAAAAGTTCTTCCTAATCTGCCCAGACAGCTATTTATAACTATTCAAAAATTCAGCCCACTCGCGAGGCGAGCCCTGATTCGCGAGGCGAATATCATGAAGAGTCAGCAATGTTTGGTCTTCTCAAGAGGCGAAGTACTACTCGCGTGGCGAGGAATGGAACAGTCATGGCTTCTGGCCTTCAGTATCGCGAGGCGAGACATGTATCCGCGAGGCGACACAGAACGGGTTGCATTTCTCTGGAATAGTCAGCTCTCAGGGTCGCGAGGCGAGGTGTTGTTCGCGGGGCGAGCCAGAGAGGATGATAATTCTGCACAGGCTGGACTTCAGGTTCGCGGGGCGAAGAAAACTCTCGCCAGGCGAATCCCCTGTTTCTTTATTCCCTCAACTTCTACTTAACCTGAAAACAACAAAATAGTCATAAGTGCTTTATTTGACTCAAAACTGGCTAAATTAACCTAAAACTACTTTAGAGACTCAAAACCTTGCTTGAGGACAATCTAATCTAATTTGGGTGAAAATAGGATATAATTTGCCCAAAACCCTGGTCATACTAGCCATAAAACTAGATGAGCCAGAGGCTTATCAAAATACCCCAAACTTAAACTTTGCTTTTCCCCAAGCAAACTACAACTCAAAAAATCAAAAAGACTCAAGACCTGGCAAGCTTAAAAGATTCAATCAACCTTGCACAAATTCAAGCAGATTCATCAAAACAGTTTTCTTCAATGTCCCTCCCTTCCAAGCAAAGCAATCCCCACAATCATTCATTCTAAACAATTGAGAATTTCATCATTCAAACAATCATTAATCTAAACAGGGGATCCAAGTTACACACAAGAGGGAGATCACCAAATTCAAACAACTGCCTTCCTCACAAGGGCATTTAGTGTTCACTCATTCGCTCAGTTTGTGTCAGGCTAACAACATTTCCCTCAATTCACCTTTCAAGAGCACTTCCCATAAATTTGATTTTCATCTCCAAATGATTCCCACAGAAAACATGCAAACAACATCAAAAGGTCTTTTATGGGTTGTAATGGGGCCTGGCTAAGGGTAGGATATACAAATGAACTAGCTGAAGACCCTAGGAACTAAGAGAGCATGAAACACTTCAAAACATTGAAATTCCACTTAAGTTCCTTTTCTCATTCATCTTTTTGCCTTGGGTGACAACAGCCATTTCTTCTGATACTTTTATTTTTATCATTTTTTTTTTCATTTCATTTTTTTTCTTCTACAAGCCTTTGGCTCCAACCTTTTTATTGTATTTTTTTTATTTTTTTTCAATCCCAAACAACATATTACACCTTGCAGCCACCCCAAACTTAGTTTCTTGCACCCATTCTCTTTCTAAGATTCCATGCTCTCCTAATCCTAAGATCGGGTTAACATGGTTTTCCAGATTTTGAGCTCATAACATAGGGTTATCAAGAAAAATAGGCTAATCAGGCTCAATGGGGCTAACTAAGGAACATGCATTAGGAATTGGTTATTTTTAGGCTAAGTAGTTATTTACAAAGAAAATGCCTAAATCATATGAAGCAAACATATAATCAAGCAAACCAAGAAGAGATTCAAGCAAATTCGGGAAAGTGCAACTTAAAAGTGATTTCACACAGTCAAAAACATGTTGGAGGCTCAAATCCTCACCTGGACATTTTTGCAATTTGTTTGACAGAGATTCTATCCCTAGTGTGTGCTTCCTATCACCCCAAAATTATCATAAATCATGCCATCACAACAAAATCTCAAAGTTCAGTTTTCAATCACATGGGGATCACTTTTCAAAAACAAAATTTTTTTTCAGCCTAGGGGGAATCATCACATAAATCATGCAATCAATCTGTGCAAAATCAATCAAAATCCAGCAAACTTGCCAACAAAAGACTCAACACAACTCCTGAGCTTCTCAAATTATTCAGGAGCTTTATTAAAAGAAGTGGAAGAAAAAACAAAACAAAACAAAACAAAACTAGTTCCCTCCCCCACACTTAAAACATGCATTGTCCCCAATGAAACAACATGACTATAAAATCAGAGTGAGGGAAAGGAAAGGGTACTCCCTGATCAGGTGGCAGTGTAGGAGCTTCCGCCTGGATCCCATTGCTGGTAGCCTAAGGCCAAAGAGAGAGAGTTCATTTCATGGTCCCATAACTTGCAGCCTTGATATATGAGTGAGCACTTGACTATGATGGTGACCTTGCTCAATGCGGTGGACTTTTCATATCCTCTTGGGTCAAAGACGACTGCTTCCTCAACAAAGTCCTCCCAATGAAATTGGGGTTCAACCCCTTGGTCCGGCCATGGTGCAAAATCCAGTCCCTCTGGTGGTTTCGCAGGGGGAGGTGGCAGATAGGTAGGGAGGGTCTCCGGTGCTGCTTCATCTTCTGCACGTTCCTCATTCACTGCATTGACTAATCCATCACCTGCTAAACATGCAGCAATCTCAGCACACACCACACAATGGTTAGTGTTAGTACAATCAGGACAAGAAAAAATATCATCAAAGCCATAATTAAATGGAAATTCAGAAACCAAGTCATCACAGGTCTCATCAATAAGCTCAGAGAGCAACTCCATTTGGAAAACAGAGTGCTCTTCCAGGGGCTGCTTCATAGTATCAAAGATTTTAAACCTTGCCACTATATCACCAAACTCCATAGACATGGTCCCATCATTAACATCAATTTTAGTCTTAGCTGTCTTCATGAATGGTCTGCCCAAGATTATATGTGATCTACTGGAATGTGTCTCTCCTGTCATGTCCAGGATGTAGAAGTCAGCAGGGAAAATTAGCTCATCAACTTGCACCAGCACATCTTCTACCATTCCCATGGGGCGGGCACTGGTCCTGTTAGCCAACTGGATGGTGAGACCTGTATACTGCAAGGGCCCAAGATCAAGGTTATTGAAGATAGAAGTGGGCATGACATTTATGGAGGCTCCCAAATCCAGCATGCAATTTTCAAATTTCCTGTCCCTAATAGTGCATGGAATAGTAAATGTGCCCGGATCCTTGCACTTTTGTGGTAGTGCCTGAGTAGGGGCTAAAACAGCAACTCTTTCTGATGCAGGCTTAGACTGGATAAGAGCTGAAACATTTCTTCCCAAGTCAACTCTCTCATTATTCTTCAACTTCCTCTTGTTGGTGCATAGATCCTTCAGAAATTTTGCATACTTGGGCACCTGCTTGATCACATCTAGAAGGGGAATATTCCAGACTACCTTCTGAACACATCTAAAATCTCCCTTTCCCTGTCTTCACCACCAATCTTCTTATTTTTCTACAATCTCTGTGGGAAGGGGATTGGTGGTCGGTACACTTTCTCAGCTTCAACATCGACTGAAGGCTCAGGAGTTACCTCAATAGTTTCTTCATCTTTTCCAGAGGCTGTCTCAACAACTCGTCCAGATCTCAGAGAAATGGCACTCACATTAGGATTGGAGACATTGGGATTTATCACTGTTTGTGCCGGCAATTGACTTGATCCTTGAGCTTGCTGTATGTTGTTTATGGATGTGGCAAGCTGCCCAATCTGTGTCCTTAAGTCTTGAATGCTAGCATCTGTTCGCTGCTGATACTGTGCCTATGAGGCCTGGAACTGTGCCTGGAACTGTCCAATTTGCTGCTGGAAAAGTGTAGTCATTTGTGCATTCATTTGTGAAGTCAATTGTGAAGTCATTTGCTTGAACATGTCCTCCAGTGAAGGTCCGGAAGGTACAGAAGTGGTCACTTGAGGGGGATTCTGAGGTGCCATTGGTTGTTGTTGGAATGAGTCCCCATACCGAAGATTAGGATGATTCTTCCAATTGGGATGGTACCTATTTGTGTAGAGGTCTGGAGTGCTGTGCCGGTTCTGATTATTGCCTTAATTATAGGGATGGACTGCATAAGCCTGAGACAAATCAATCACGAACTCTTCCTTCGGAATGGGACATGCACCATACGGGTGCTCCGGAGAGTTGCACATGCTACACAACCTTGCAGGATGAACCCTATCTATAGCCAATCGCCTTACAAAAGAAGTGAGCTCATCCAGTCTATTCTCAAGGGCCTGGTTGGACGAAGAGCTATGGACCTCATGCACGCCTCTTATCTCAACAGAATTTCTTCTAGTTGTAAACTGCTGGGAATTCAGTGACATATTTTCAATGATTTGCTTGGCAGCAGCTGGGGTCTTATCAACAAGTGCTCCCCCACTAGCAGCATCCAAAAGATTCCTATCCATCGGCAGTAACCCCTCATAAAAGTACTGGATAAGAAGCTGTTCGTAAACTCGATGCTTGAGGGGCATTGGATACTAAATGCTTGAATCTTTCCCAATATTCAGCTAACGACTCATTTCCTTGTCTGATGCCACATATTTCCTTCCTTATTGACGCAGCTCTGGAAGCAGGAAAATATCTCTCTAAGAAAACCCTCTTCAAATCATTCCAGGTGGTGATAGAGTTCGGCTCAAGATATAACAGCCAATCCTTTGCAGCTCCCTGGAGTGAGAACAGAAAAGCTTTCAGCTTGATGCTATCCTCAGTTACTCCCTCTGATCTCGAGGTTGTGGAGCAGACAACCTGGAATTCCTTCAAGTGCTTGGGTGGATCCTCACCTGCAAGACCACTAAACTTTGGCAACAAGTGAATGAAACCAGATTTTAATTCAAAAGGAGTATCAGCACCATGATATGAAATACACAAACCATTGTAATTTACATCAGGGGCAGCAAGCTGTCTTAATGTCCTTTGGTCACCCATGTTTTCAAAAACAGTTTTATAATTAGAATGACCACTAGTGCTAGCCCGAATTTCTCTACAGCGTGTGAGCAGTGTTCTTTCAATTTCAGGATCAAAATCACACAATTCAGGGCAATTAGACCTAGTAGCCAGACCAATTCAAAATAAAAACGAAAATAAAAGAAAGAAAAGAAAAAAAAAACAAAATGCGAAAAATAACAAACCAGAGTCCCCGGCAACGGTGCCAATTTTTGGTCACGCTGTCGCGCACGCGCCAAAAAGAACGAGCGGTTTTTAAAACTATAGTTTAGGGCGACAACTCGGATGCCGTCTCACAAGGACTCTTAAAGTGTTATTTATCACAAAAATCAGTTTGGGGGGGGGGGGGGGGGTTGGATTGGAATGCAAATAAGAAACAAAGCAAAACAAAACAAAAAACAGAGCAGTAAAAAAAGATTATCAAATAGCTAAAGACGATTAATCCATTGTTCTCGATTTCCCAACTATCATAGGTTCATGCAATTTCCAAGCCCTAAGCAGATTCTAATCCTCTCCCGGTTGTAGCAACAATTTACAAGCGAAACCACTACTACAGATATATGTCCCTATTCCCGAATTAAGCAAACGGGGTTAAGCCCTTCGTGAACTAAGCGAACACGAAACGTACACACGCGAATTAAGAAAACGCGATTAATTATAGGAACATGATATCACCGAAAATAAATCAACACAACACAATATACCCCTGAATTAAGCAAACAGAAATATATAGCATGGCATTGAAAAGGGAAAAGCATACAAAACAGGAAATACAAGAACCTCAAGTGTAGTGGAAATCGATTACAATAGATTAATCCTAGAAACTTAGTTCTCCATGGAAAAACGAAAACACACAAAAAGGTAAAAACAATGGAGAAGCAAAAGTTCTTCCTAATCTGCCCAGACAGCTATTTATAACTATTCAGAAATTCAGCCCACTCGCGAGGCGAGCCCTGATTCGCGAGGCGAATATCATGAAGAGTCAGCAACGTTTGGTCTTCTCGCGAGGCGAAGTACTACTCGCGTGGTGAGGAATGGAACAGCCATGGCTTCTGGCCTTCAGTATCGCGAGGCGAGACATGTATCCGCGAGGCGACACAGAACGGGTTGCATTTCTCTGGAACAGTCAGCTCTCAGGGTCGCGAGGCGAGGTGTTGTTCGCGGGGCGAGCCAGAGAAGATGATAATTCTGTACAGGCTGGACTTCAGGTTCGCGGGGCGAAGAAAACTCTCGCTAGGCGAATCCCCTGTTTCTTTATTCCCTCAACTTCTACTTAACCTGAAAACAACAAAATACCCATAAGTGCTTTATTTGACTCAAAACTGGCTAAATTAACCTAAAACTACTTTAGAGACTCAAAACCTTGCTTGAGGACAATCTAATCTAATTTGGGTGAAAATAGGATATAATTTGCACAAAACCCTGGTCATACTAGCCATAAAACTAGATGAGCCAGAGGCTTATCAGATCCTACTGAGAGGATTACCCTCAACAATGTTTTGGTAATATAATAAATAAACTTGTGTGTATTTATATATTACAATATTTGTGTGTTTAATTTGAAGAAGTTATATGATTATTATATAAGTTTTAATTTTTACGTATTTTCAAGTGACGTACACGGTTAAGAATTTAATTAAGAAGGATTCAATATAATAAAACATCGGGGCACAACGGGGTGTCTCAGGAGGCGCACGAAGGGGGTTTAATTGGGCATTTTGGGGTTCAAAAGACTTTAGACATGTTGTATGAGTATTTTTATTGGCCACACATGAAGCATGATGTGCAAAAATTTTCTGAAAAATACATTGTTTCTAAAAAGTCAAAATCTAAAGTGATGCCTCATGGTCTTTATACTCCTTTACCTATTCCAGATTTTCCTTGGGTTGATTTGTCAATGGATTTTGTTGTGGGACTACCTAGGACAAGGAATTGTAAGGATTTGATTTTTGTTGTGGTGGATAGATTTTAAAAAATGGCACATTTTATACCATGCAAAAAAATTGATGATGCTTGTCATGTTGCGGATTTGTTCTTTAAGGAAGTGGTGAGGCTTCATGGCCTTCCAAGGAGTATTGTTAGTGATAGGGACACCAAGTTCCTAAGTCATTTTTGGAGAACATTGTGGGGACAACTAGGTACAAAGCTTCTGTTCTCCACTACTTGCCATCCCCAAACGGATGGGCAAACTGAGGTAGTAAACAGGACACTTTCTTCCCTTTTAAGGGCTGTGATTAAAAAGAATATTAAGTCTTGGGATGATTGTTTTCCTTATGTGGAATTTGCTTATAATAGGGTTATTCATAGTACTACTCAATATTCTCCTTTGAAGGTTGTTTATGGATCTAACACTTTAACTCCTCTTGATTTATTGCCATTGCCTAACTCTTCAATTTTAAATCATAAAGATGGTGGGGCCAAGGCTGAATATGTGAGGAAGTTACATGAACAAGTGAAGGTCCAAATTGAAAAGAGGAACGAAAGTTATGCTAGGCAAGCCAACAAAGGGAGGAGGAAGGTGGTATTTGAACCTGGAGATTAGGTTTGGGTACACATGAGAAAGGAAAGGTTTCCTTCCCAAAGGAAATCTAAGCTTCAACCAAGAGGAGATGGGCCATTTCAAGTGGTGGCCAAGATCAATGATAATGCATACAAGATAGATCTTCCTGGTGAGTATGGTGGAATTAGTGCAACATTCAATGTGGCTGATTTATCTTTTTTTGATGTAGGTGATAAAGATTTCAATTCGAGGTCGAATTCACTTAAAGAAGGAGGGGATGATATGAGCTCAATGGAATCCAACATGGATCAAGAATCTATTCAAGGACTTGGTGGGCCCATGATAAGAGCTAGAACCAAAAAGGCCCAACAAGCTCTAATTCAAATGGTGAGACTTCTAATGGAAACAAGCCCAAGTACAAATCCTGAAGACAAGGAGCCCAAGTTGGTAACTTGCATCATCCAATTAGAAGATCCATGATGTGGGGCATACACCATGAAGAAGAGTCCATTTTAGTTGTTTTCTTTTAATTCAATAAGTGTAATGGGTTATGTAAGTGGGTCCAAATTTGCTAAGTGTTATAATTGGGTCAAGCCCACCCTTTTCGTATGTACACGAGTTTGGTAGTCTTGCTTGAGAGGGAATCTTTAGCTTGCAATTATGGGGGATTACACTTTTAATTTGAGAAGCAAGTGTAACCACCACATAATGATATAGAGAGAGGGTAATAAAGGGGGCGTGAGTTAATTTTGTGGTTGAGTTAAAATAGGTTTTAGTGAATATTTTAGTGTCATGATTAGGCCAATTATGTGGGGGGTTATGGTTTGTCTTTGGAAGCCAAAAGTGCCAGCCACAACTATATGTAATTCAGCCATAACAACTTGAATAATAACTTGGAAGTTGATTTTGGATTAAATCCATTTTTTGAGAGAATTTTGTTCACCTTGGTTCTTAGTTGAGCCAAGCTTTGTTCTTATCAAGAATCCAAGATTCTTGTGACGAACTTCATAGGCTTATCAAACTATTTAGTTTGTGGTGCCATCATCATCTCTATTCTTCATCCATTTGTTTCTTTTCTTCACTTTCATTTTAATTTCAAAACTGATTGTGCACTTAAGTGATAAAATTCAACCATAAGAGCATTCCAAAGGTAACCTATCCATTTGGTTGTCCTCAAGCCACTTGATGACAACCAAAAGATAGGTTACCTTTGGAAATGATCTTATGGTTGAATTTTAACAAGTTGAATGTGCAATCAGTTTTGTAACCAAATTAAAGTGAAGAAAGAAACAAACTGGATGAGAAAAGTGGTGATGATGGCGCCCCAGACCAAGGGGTTTGATAAGCCTATGAAGATCACCACAAGAATCTTGGATTCTTGATAAGAACGAGAGTTGGCTCAACCATCTTTATGCTTTACAATTGAAGAGTTAGGCAATGGCACTAAATCAGGAGGAGTTAAAGGGTTAAATCCATAAACAACCTCAAAAGGAGAATATTGAGTAGTACTATGAACAACCCTATTATAAGGAAATTCTACATGAGGCAAGCAATCCTCCCAAGACTTAATATTCTTTTTATTCACAGCTCTTAGAAGGGAAGAAAGTGTCCTATTTACTAGCTCAGTTTGCCCCTCCGTTTGGAGATGGCAAGTAGTGGAGAAGGGAAGCTTTGTACCTAGCTTTCCCCTCAATGTCCTCCAAAGGTGACTTAGGAACTTGGTGTCCCTATCACTAACAACACTCCTTGGAAAGCCATGAAGCCTCACCACTTCTTTAAAGAACAAATCCACAACATGAATCATCACTTTTTTTTGCATGGTATAAAATGTGACATTTTTGAAAATCTATCCACCACAACAAAAATTGAATCCTTACCATTCCTTGTCCTAGGTAGTCTCACAAAAAAATTCATTGAAAAATCAATCCAAGGAAAATCAAGAATAGGTAAAGGAGTATGAAGTCCATGAGGCATCACTTTAGATTTTGACTTTTTACAAACAATGCATTTTTCACAAAATTTTTGCACATCATGTTTCATGTGTGGCCATTGAAAATGCTCATACAACATGTCTAAAGTCTTTTGAACCCAAAATGCCCCATTAAACCTCCTTCATGCGCCTCTTTCAAAAGCAAATCCCTTATGGAACTTTTAGGCACACATAATCTCTTTTCTTTGAATAAAAAACCTTGGTGCCTAAAATATCCATTTTGAGCTGAATGCACAGAATTAGGATAGATATGAGAAAAATCTTTATCATGCTCATACAATTTTTTAAGCATTCAAGTCCAAACAATTTTGTTTCAAGGGTAGAATGTAAAGAATGTTGTTTTGGCTTCAACGACTCAAGAGGGGGAGTGAATTGAGTTTTTAAAAAAATATTTCCCTCTTAAAAGCTTTTCACAAGACTTTTCAAATCAGAGTTACGGATTTGTGGCCTCAGGATCTTTTACAAAATCAATGAAGGGTTTATATAAAATATTGAATAGAAGGATGATGAGGACAAGAAAGATTAATTCAGAATTAATTCAGAATAGATTCAGGTTCAATAACTCAGTAATAATAAAATGCAGAAACTGATTAAACCTTTAAAGATTAAGAACAAGTTATGCAAGTTTCAGATATAAGCATTAACAATTAAGAACGAACTTGCAGGTTTCAGTTTTAGTATTAGTTCATTTTCAACAATCAAGAATGGTTTTGATCAACTCAGTTTTGAACGTAAATAACACAGACTTGATTACAATCGGACTCAGGTTTTAATATAGTTTATACAGATCAAGAACAGAAATTATATTGAACTTTAAACATCAAAGTAACTGGTTCTTGAACATAAACCGAAATTAAAGGAGTTTGAGTTTAGAGATACTACACAACCGGATTTATCCTGGTTCAGTCACCTCCACTGTGACCTACATTCAGTCCCCACTCCACCTGTGGGATTTCACACACTAACACACAAGCTTTAGCCAGGTAGCTTGAAAAACCTTTTCACTACAGAGCACTCCTTCACCTCGAGATACCACACTCTTGTGAAGAGCCTCAATGTTCTTCCTTAGGGATACCTCACCCTAATCACTCAGAGACTCCCTCTCTCTTTACAATCGAAAAGTAAAAACAAAAATTGATTCCTAATTCCCAATAGTCAGATAAACAAATTGAAACACTTATGAGTATTGAAACACTCTTTTCACAATAAGCTCAAGGAAGATGATGAATGTAACGTCCTGTTTTTCCTATACTTTGATTATCAGTAAATACATGTTTAGTTGTATTTATTTTTGATAAAACCTATATGATGATTTTAATTAAAATAAAATCATTTCCTTGTGTTGTTTTATTATATGAAGCCACGGTAAAATTTTCGGTTGAAAATTCAGACGAAAACCGATCTGCGTTTTCTCTGTCAGTACTAGTTTATTGAGCCAGAAACCTAATTTTAATCCGTGAACGAGACGATGGATCTTTTCATGAGGTTTTGTGTGGGTTTGGTAAATTTTTTTGTTGTTCGGGAATAAAATATAATATTTTATCCGGATGAAACCTTCAGAAAATACGATCAGATGCACAACCGGTTACGTATTTAAGCAGTTAAAGGAATCCTAAAGGATGAGAGAAGGCTTGATGGGACGCCTACTTAAATGCTTATGACACACTTTAAAGTAATCATGATTACTTTTTCAAATTATAATCTATTTTATTCCAAAAACCCATTAAACCTTCCTTAAATGATCCAAACAATGCCTTAAACCAAAACTTCCTCTCCAAGCCTTGCTCCCTCTCCTCTAGGCCATGCACCCCTCCCCCTTCCTCTATAAATACCACTCTTTATCTTCACTTCATCACTTTCCTTTCTTCTACTCCATTAAAACTCTTAAGGTTTCATATTTTTCTTTACTTCAAGATTCCAAAGCTCTAGTTTTTCTTCTTCTTTTCACTAAGTGTTCTTTATCAAAGTTGTTCCTCTTTCTTAGGGTAATACTCTCATGTATTCTTTTCTTTAAAAACTTCATATTTTTCTAAAGTTTCTTCTTTATGTCATATATGAGCTTTTATCTTCAAAAATCTCTCAAAAATGGTAGAAACCTCCTTTGAGTTGAAACCAATTTCTATGGTCTTGTATTTACTTGTAGTTTAACATACTAAGAGGTTGTATAAATCAAAAATCTCCATCCTCTATTTCTTGAGGAGGCCGAATCTACTCATGATGGCCTAGGGAGTGTTTTGTTTCAACTTCTTTTACATGATCATGTGTTAGTTTTTTTTTAAAGTGTTCCTTGATCATTGAATCCGTAAATCTTGAAAGGTTTTGATAGCTTGTTTTCCCATGATGGCCAAAACTATGTATTAGTGGCCTAGGATACTATGTTTCAACTTATCCAAGTGTGATCATGAACTTAGAACCCTAATACATTGTGATGCTTTACTTTATTCTTGCTTCATTTATTTATTGTGCTTTCTTTATGGCTTTCCTTACTTGTGCTTATTTATTTTTATGTCATTATGTTCATGTCATTTACTTCCATGTTCTTTATATTCATGTCTTTTATTCTATGTCATTTATATTTATGCCATTTACTTTATGTCATTTACATTATGTCATTTATGTTTATGTCATTTATGATTCATTTACTTATGTCATTATGCTTTAATTACTTATAGGCTTATGTTATTCTTACTTTATGTGCTTATGAGCTTTGTTATTTAAAGTCCTATGTTGCTTTCAAGATGATCATAGACTTGAGCTCCATAAGTTATTGGATGCTAAAAGGTTTAAGAGATTGGAAAAATTTAAAGATTTCTATCATGAAAACCCAAGGATGGCCGAATCTTAAAGGTTATGGACCTAGGGTGTTTCGTTTTTTATTTTCCAAAGTGATCATGGTTTTGAGCTCCATACTATTAATGGATGCTAAACCAAAGAGATTGGAAAGTTTAAATGTTCCTAGCCTATCTTATTGGTCAAGGCCGAATCTCCATCAAGTGTAACTTGGTGGGATTTTTGTTCAACTTTGTTTAAAGTAATCTTGTTTTAAACTCCTAGCACTTAAGGATCATAAATCCCTAAGTTGCATGTGTTTTGGAAACTTCTAGCCCTAAGTTTTTGGTTGAGTTCTAATCCTTTGAACCTTGTGTCTTAAAACCTAGACTTGCATCCTAACCGACTTTGAAGAACGTTCGTGAAACCATCTATTTTCTCTCATTCTCTTACCTTCTTGAGGTAAGAGGGGATTGCCTTAAGATATTCAATAACTATATGCATGTGTTACTTGAATAACTTGAATATGATTATGATGTTGAGTAAATACTTGTCTAACTTGGTTACTTGAATTAATGTGATCATTATGTGAAGTTGAGCTTTACTTGCTTTAAAGTATGGTGAATTGTACATATATGATGAATTGCCCTTTTATTGTGATATTATTGTTGGTTGAAGTTTGTGAAGCCGGACTTGAGTCCGTGCCCAATGATTTTAAGGGTTAAAAGCTTTAATAAGCCTTGAATAAAACTCTAAGAGTATTTGGTTTATCATCATAACCTTTGTTTAAAAGTGCTTACCTTATGAGGATGAGTTTCTTATTTTAGAAATGGAACTTTAGTTGATTTCAAACCCAAGGGAACTACTTTTGTGAACTAAGTTTCTTACTCAAGAGAAACCTTTTGTTTGTAACCTTTACTTGATGAAGAAAAACCCTTGTGAAAATACTTAACTAAGGATTTCAAAAGAGAAAAGGATTTACAATATGTTTTACAAAAGGTTTGTAAAAGAAAAGGATTTCTCCTAAACGCTTTAGAAATATTCCGGTTACTTGGACAAGTAGCCGAGACTTTGTTTTGTATTTGATTTTCACCGAACGAAAAGTAAGTACATTTGAAAGAGAATCTAGTTTGCGAGATGTCGCCTCCAGTATTCAGTGGTATGCACGTGATCTAGGATCCGTGATAAATGGGCCTAGGGTCCTAATGATGATATTATGGGCTAAGAGTCCTAAATCTCGGAACTGAGGACTGCGTGTCCTAATTTCGTTGTTGTGGACTAGGAGTCCTTATCATATTAAGATAAAACATAGATAAAACTATAAGTATTTATACAAGCACAACCCTCGACCGAGGCATCGGTCTAGGTTGTTGTGATTGAGCACTCGGACTGCGCGTCCTGTGTTATTTTTCCAAGTGTCGGAAATTGTGAATAGTTGTCAGCCTTGAGCTTCAACAACGAAAAAGAGTAAACACAATGAAAAGCTCGATAATGAAAAGACTTTTATTCATATGCATTTCCCCTTGGCAGACGTGCTTGAGTAATATGAATACCCGCTTAAGTTGAGGTATTCGATGAGGTGTTTATCCGAATGGCCTGCGTAATGAGGCATTCGAGATGATGTTGATCCGGGTACCTTGGTGCACGAGGTGACGGAGACAACTTGCCAATGTGGCATTTGAGCCTGATCAACTGTTTATTCCCTTATGATAAAACGGTGACAGTATCTCATGAGATTAAGTTAGAGCCTGATTATTGAAGTGACATGCATAGTTTCATAAAGTTGAGTGTACGGGTATGAAGCCCTTTTCTATAATACCTGTTGCCTGTATCATGTTTATGGTTATTGTATGATATATCTGTTATTGGTATCTCACTCTTGCATTTCTTATTCGTTATGTTCTACTTCTTTTTGGATCGACGTATATGTGTGGGTTCAGATGGATCCCAACATCCCCCTTATACCAATCGTGTCGAAGACTGAAGTCTTCGACAACGCGGGAGAAATTAGAGCTTGGGGCATATATCAAGGAGCTACCACCGCTACGTACACGGGACCGGTGACGACCACGGACTTGAATAAGGATAGGGACCCCATCCGTCGGAGTCAGACCGAGGAGGCACGGAGAGTGGCATTACCTCCGACTTGGTTATACCTACACTCTCTTCAGGTTCAGGGCCTACTCCATGTAGACCCTCCTGAGGTAGACGTTCCGAAGGAGGATCCTGAGGAGGACCCAGAGGAGTATCCAGAGGACGACCCCGAAGAGGAACCCGAGGGAAACCCTGGAGATTTCATGGAGGTAGAGGCCGACGATGCACCCGAGTACGAGGTCCTCGACCATGACGACGACGACGAGTCTATAGATAATGGCGGCGAGGTCATCGACCCTATTCTCGACGATTCTTCTATGGGGAGCACGTGTGGGAACCCTGCCTGAAGAGATTTCCATTGACGTGCCGAGTTTAGGTCGTGGGTAGTCCATGTTTAGACTTTTAGAGTCATCTTTTGAGTTGTATGCCTAGTTCCCTTTTCCCGTAGTTTTGATTTTCTGCTTAGTGGTATTTCCTTTTAGTGTAGATTCCTTCAATGGCTGTTGATAAGGCCCTGGTTCTTTTGTATTAGTCAGATGTACCTCTTGAAGGAATTATATATATATATATATATATATATATATATACCCAGTGTTCTGCTTTTGTTTACAGTTAAGTTCATGTTCTGAGTATCCATCTTTCTAAGCTATTTATTCCACCTTTATTTTCAAAAAAAAAAAATTAACTCCTAATTTTAGTTAACCTTTAATTGAAAATAGTATTTCCCTAAAATAATTCGTGGTGATAAACAATTTATTTTCCGCGTTTTTGGTAACCATGTGATACCGGTTTTAGATTGTCACAATGAATGATATGTGTATCGTATTTGATATGTTATTCATTTTGTTATTCGTAAAAAGTGTTCCTTTGATCCCTATTTATATAGAAAACAAGTTATAATCGTTGGGATCAATTAAAACAGATTTGGATCTGACTTAACAGAATCCGTTTTCTTGATTCTAGTTCTTGAAATAAGATTATGTTAGTTCTTATAGAATTCGCGTCCATCTTGAAAATAACCGCGTCCATCTAGCCATTTAGATTTTACATTCGGATGGGCTAGTAGACGAGCTCCATATGCCACATCATTGGACGGATATTCTCATTAAGATCTTAGCAAGTCCAAAGACTTGTGTGGACGAACGCTTCTGTCACCTTAGTAGACGATCACTTCTATCACTTCAGGGAACGAGCGCTTCTGTCACTTTAGTGGATGAGCGCTTCTGTCACTTTAGTGGACGAGCACTTCTGTCACTTTAGTGGATGAGTTCTTTTGTTACTTTAGTGGACTAGCGCTTCTGTCACTTGTGTTGGACGAGCGCTTCTATCACTTCAATGGACGAGCGGTTCTGTCACTTGTTGGACGAGCGCTTCGATCACTTGTGTTTGGATGAGCACTTGTATTACTTTAGTGTTGGATGAGTGCTTTGTATTACTACAGTGTTGGACGAGTGCTTTGGACGAGCACTTCTTATTTCCAAAAAATCATTTTCATTAACGAAAACTTATTCCTTTTAATGCAGGTTATGAAAATTGATTTTCTTCATGCATCTTTTTAGTTAGCTATTTGTGAATAAGAGATTTCATCTCTTACAAATCATCTAAGACTTAAATCTAATTTCTCCTTTAAGCTCTTGTCTTGATGATTCCTTGATCTTTGTCTTTGCTCTTTTGATTTCTTAAAGTTCTTCCTTGAATGTTCTCCTTTGATTGCTCATTGAACTTGTTGATTACTGCTTGATACCTGTCTTTGCAATTTGACACTAAAACACTTGCATACACATTAAGTTGTATTTGTCATATATCAAAATCTCTAAGTCATTGAGTTTTACAAAGAATATCTCCTTGAAAGTGCATCCGCCACAATGTTGGCCTTATCCTTTTTATGCTTGACCGCATATGGAAGTCGTTCAAGAAATTCAACCCACTTGGGATGTCTTTTATTCAACTTTCATTGTCCTTTCAAATATTTCAAGGACTCGTGATCACTATGAATCACAAACTCTTTTGTCAAAAGATAATGTTGCCATGTTTGCAAAGCCCTCACTGAGGCATACAATTCCTTATCATAGGTGGGATAATTAAGGGTAGCCCCACTTAATTTCTCACTAAAACAAGCAATTGGATGTCCTTCTTGCATCAAAACAGCCTCAACACCAACATTAGAAGCATCACATTCAATCTCAGAAGATTTAGCAAAATTAGGCAAAACAAGTATTGGTGCATGAGTAAGTTTTTCCTTAAGCTCTTTAAATGGATGCTCTTGTCCCCCCCCCATTTAAATCCAACATTTTTTTTGACAATTTCATTAAGAGGTGCAGCCAAAGTACTAAAGTCCTTAACAAACCTCCTATAGAAACTAGCCAAACCATGAAAGCTCCTCGCATCACCCACATTTTTGGGGGTTGGCCAATCTTGAATGGCCTTAATTTTCTCTTTATCAACATGGACCCATTTAGCATTTACAACAAAACCAAGAAAAGTCACATGGTCCGTACAAAAAGTACACTTTTCCAAATTAGCATACAATTTTTCTTTTCTCAATACAAGCAAAACAACCCTTAAGTGTTCATGATGTTCATTTAAGCTTTTGCTATATCTCAAGATATCATCAAAATACACCACAACAAAGTTGCCCAAAAAATCTCTTAAAACATGGTTCATAAGCCTCATGAAAGTACTAGGTGCATTTGTTAAACCAAAAGGCATTACCAACCATTCGTACAAACCATATTTAGTTTTAAAGGCAGCTTTCCATTCATACCCTTCCCTTATTCTAATTTGATGGTACCTACTTTTCAAATAAATTTTAGAAAATTTAAAAGCACCATGAAATTCATCAAGCAAATCATCAAGTCTAGGTATAGGATGTCTATACTTGATGCAAACCAAGAATGATGTCCAATTTGAGGCCAAATTAGTTTTGATGAAAATTTTATTTTCGTTTGTAATGAACCTGTATTCTTGTTTGGGCTGTATCTTGAGCTACAAATCTCCGATTGATACGTTCTTTAATGCGTTGGAAATTTGAGGAGATTATCTACAAATCGTATTTCAATCCTATTGACTAGATTCGGCTTATTTCATGACGAAAATATTGTTTTTAGTTTTACACGAATTTGGAAGCTTAGTTGGGAGGAATCTTTTGGCTTGCATGCCTCAAGTAACTCCTTTAAGTTTTTTAGCCTTTTTAATGATTTGTTTTATTTGGGTGGGGTTGCACTTTAATTTGAATAAAGAAGGGATTTATGTGTAACAACCACATAATGGTGGAAAGAGAAAATTAACTCACCATTTAGTGGCATGATTTAAGCTTAGTTAGTGATTTATGTATAACAGCCACATAATGATGGAAAGAGAAAATCAACTTACCAATTAGTGAGGGGATTATGGAATCTTGAAAAGATAAGGTGTGAGCCAAAGTTGGCAGCCACACTCTATATGTATCACACCCCTAAACACATGAATGACAACTTTGAGTTCAATTTGGATTAAGTCCATTTGTGAGAGAATATTGTTTCTCTTTGGTTCTTAGTTGAACCGCCCTTGTTCTTATCAAGAATCCAAGATTCTTGTGGCGAACCTCACCTTGGCTTATCAAATCCCCTTGGATTTGTGGCGCCTACCTCCCATTTCTCATCTTATCCAATTTTGTATTTCATCTTCTTCTATAATTTTTGTTGTCACTCAAGGATAGATCCGAAAATCTACATGCTCCTTTTTAGGAACATATCAATACTTTATTGTGATGTTATTCACAGCCCTACAATCTGTGCACATCCTCCAAGTCCCATCCTTTTTAGGCACTAAAATCACTGGGACAGCACATGGACTCAAACTCTCTTGCACCCATCCTTTTTGCATCAACTCCTCCACTTGCTGTTGAATTTATTTAGTCTCTTGTGGGTTGCTCCTATAGGCTGTCCTGTTGGCCAATGATGCACCCGGAATGACGTCAATATAGTGCTCAATTCCCCTCAAAGGAGGAAGGACGTGTGGCACTTCCTTTGTGAATACATCACCAAATTCCTGTAAAATATTTTTAACACCACTAGACAAAGAGAGATCATTACAGGAATTAGCATGCAAACAAAATTCCATAAAATAAAGCATATATAGAGGCTGCCTTGAAATCAAAGCATTTTTCACCTCACTTTTTGATGCAAAATAGCTCTTTTTCCTCTTTATTTTTCTCACTTTTTTTCTCATGATTTTTTTTTCAATTTTTCATCACTCTTTTTTTCAATCTTTTTCTCACTCTCTCTTTCTTTTCTCTCTTTCTTTCTCTTTTCTCTTATTTTTATTTGATCCTCACTAACTTCTTTTGGAGACAAAGGAGAAAGAATGACCTTTCGGTCTTGGTACAAGAAAGAGAATTTATTTGAGAACCCATCATGGGTGGCCTTCCTATCATATTGCCCAGGCCTCCCTAGCAACATATGGCTCGCCTCCATAGGCACCACATCACAAAGTACACTATCTTGATATTTCCCAATTGAGAAAGGAACCTCAACTTGTTTATTCACAACCATTTCTCCAACCTCACTTAGCCATTGAAGCCTATATGGTCTTGGATGTGCCATAGACACAAGATTAATTTTGAAACCAATCTAGAACTCACAACATTGGCACAACTACCACCATCAATGATTAGAGAGCATACCTTTCCTTGAATTAAACTTCTAGTGTGGAATATATTCTCCCTTTGGATTTCTTCATGTTCTTTTGATTGGCTCCCCAAAAGCCTCCTTACCATAAACAAGTCTCCTTCCAGAATGATGTCTTCTTCTTCACTCTCCTCTTCACTCGAAGCCTCGGATTGGGAGACCAATTCTCCATTCCTTGTCACCATTGTCCTCTTTGTTGGGCATTGGGATGCAATATGTCTATGGCCTAAGCATTTGAAGCACTTCACATCATGGCTTCTAGAAGTTGTTTCCAAAGGCTCCTTCCCTTGAGATGTAGCCACGACCTCTTTGGGAAATAATGCACCCTCCTTCTTTGGTTTGTCCTTCCAACTTGAGGATGAAATTTTGGAAGAAGAAGAAGAAAATTTGGACTTCCTCTTTTTAAGTTGTTGCTCCACCTTGAGTGCTTGTTGGACCAAATCTTCAAGCTCCACATAGTGTTGAAGTTCCACTATGTCTTGAATGTCTTGATTCAACCCATGTAAGAACCGAGCCATGGTAGCCTCCCTATCTTCATTGTAGTTAGACCTAAGCAAGGCCAACTCCGTCTCCTTGTAATACTCATCAACACTTTTAAAACCTTGTGTCAACCTTTGCAATTTGTTGTGTAGGTCCCTATGGTAGTGATTTGGGACAAAAATCTTTCTCATGACATGCTTCATCTCTTCCCAAGTCTCTATAGGTTCCTCCTCATATCTCCTCCTCTCTTTTTGCAATTGGTTCCACCACACAAGGGCATATTCTTTGAACTCAAGGGAGGCTACTTTCACCTTCTTTCTTTCATTGTAAGAGTTACAATCAAAGACTTGCTCCATTTTCATTTCCCATTCCAAATAAGCTTCGGGATCATTCTTCCCAAGAAAAGGAGGAACTTTGATCTTGAACCCTTCAATTCTTTCAACTCTATCATGCCTCCTCATTCCTCCTCCTCTTGGTCTTCCTCTTTCACTCTCATAGCCACTTGAATCATCATGGTTTTGAAGGTCGGCAAGTTGTCTATCATAATTTGCTTGCATCTCCTCCATTTTCCTTGTAAGGGCTTGAACTTGAGTAGCCATCCTAGCATGAATAGCTGCTGCCCTTGGAGAAAGAGGTGGACTATCATCATGGGCTGCCATCACTTGAGTATAAGAAATTATAAGTATCCTCACTACACTCCCTCACTTGTGCACACAAATGTATTTCTCTCAAATGGCTTCTTTTCCACACAAGATGTAATTTGTCACTCTTGCCATTTTCTACTCAATTGTCCTCCTTTAGGTTTTAGAAGAGTCAAACACAAACCACACAAAAATTCCAAAATTCAAGTAACAAAATTCACAAAACTTATAAAAAAACAAAGGAAACGAAAGGAAAGGCTAGAAAAGAAAAGCTTTGGAAATAAAGAAATAAGGAAGAAGGGAAATGCTTTCAAGAACACAAATTGCCCAAATAGAACTTTTGTTCTCTTCTCTTTTTTCTCAAAATTTCTTGCACAAATATATATTTTTTAATTCTGCACAATTTTTTTTTTAAACTTTGATGAAGATAAACACACTTGAAAACTTGTTTCGGGGCAATAACAACAACCACGAAAATTCCCTTCAAAACAGAATCAAAGTAATATATTTTTTTTTGATTTTGGGTTGAAAAGAAGAAAGGTAGAAGGTAGAAGATGAAGAACAAAACTCAAAAATTCAACCAAAACCTAAGCTTTGATACCACTTGATGACAACCAAATGGATAGGTTACCTTTAGAAGATCTTAGGTTGAATTTTACCAAATAATATTAAGCACCATTTTTGAGTTCAATTAAAAGGGTGAAGAAAATAAGAAAATGGATGAAGAAGAGAGGTGGATGGCACCACAAACTAGGGAGTTTGATAAGCCAATGAGGTTCGCCACAAGAATCTTGAATTCTTGATAGAACAAGTTGGATCAACTAAGAACCAAAGAGAAACAATATTTCTCATAAATGGAATTCAATCCAAAATCAACATCCAAGTTATTATTCATGGTGTTTTAGGTGTATTACATATAGGGAATGTGGCTGCCCACATTTGGCTTCACACTTAGTCTTCCCTATGATTCCATAACCCTCACATAACTAGCCTAATCATGAATCACTTAATCCTTCTCATAACTCAGTCACATAAATGACTTAATTCAGTCACTAAATGACTTATTACTCTCTCTCTCTCTCTCTCTCTCTCTCTCTCTCTATATATATATATATATATATATATATATATATATATATCATTATGTGGTGGTTACACTTGCTTCTCAAATTAAAAGTGTAACCCCCCATAATTACAATAATTATTAACATAACTCATGGGAGTTTCTTTGAGAATGCAAGCTAAATATTCCCTCCCAAGCAAGACACAAACTCGTGTAAAAATAGGAAAAAGGTGGGCTTGACCCAATTGCAACACTTAGCAAATTTGGACCCACTTACATAACCCATTACACTTATTGAATTTAAAAGAAAACAACTAAAATGGACTTCTTCTTGGTGCATGCCCACTTTAACATGGATCCTCTAATTGGATGATGCAAGTTACCAACTTAGGCTCCTTGTCTTCATGATTTGCATTTGGGCTTGTTTCCATTAGAAGTCCCACCATTTGATTTAGAACTTGTTGGACCTTTTTGGTTCTAGCTCTTGTCATGGTCCCACCAAGACCTTGAATAGCTTCTTGATCCATGATGGTCTCCATTGGGCTCATATCACACGGGGTCTTGACGATATATTGTCCCCGTTTTGCCTTCCCTAGGAATGGCAATGGGCAGGGGCGGAGCCAGGAATTTTCCAAGAGGGGGGATGATATGAGCCAAGAGGGGGCAAGTCAACTTTTCAGCAAGAATGATTTGAGCCCAATGAAGACCATGGATCAAGAAGCACTACAAGGACTTGGTGGCACTAGTGCAAAAAAGGGATTCTACATCGGAGTTTACACATCGGTTTAGTATAAACCGATGTGTAAAACGAGGCGGTGGCATTTTTGAAATTCAAAGGAAAGTATTACACATCGGTTTAGAGATTAACCGATGTGTAATACTTTTCCACATCGGTTATATATAACCGATGTGTAAAATTAAAATAAAAAAATTTAAAACTCGGAATTTTTAACATTCAACATCGGTTCTTTTTGAACCGATGTGTAAAATGGTGAGTAACCACATCGGTTTTTAAATAACCGATGTATAAAATTATAAAGAAAAAAAATAGAAATTTAGGTTACACTTTTTACACATCGGTTTTTATTAACCGATGTATAAAATTTAAAAAGAAAAAATCAGAATTTAAATGTTTCATGTTTACACATCGGTTTTTGCATAACCGATGTGTATAATATGTTTAACACATCGGTTTTCCTCATAACCGATGTGTAATAGTCCCATTTTTCTATTTCCCTCCGTGTGTTTTGCGCCCTCATTCTCGGTTTCTGAACGCATTCCCTAAAACACAACACTCCCCTCCTCTCGCTAACGCGTTGTCACTGCTTTTCCATCTCTCTCACTTGCACTCACATCCGCGAGCTACCCTCGGGTATGCGTCTCTCTCTCTCTCATTCTCATTCTCTCTCTGCATTTCCTTCTTCTCATTCTCTCTCTCTGCATTTCCTTCTTCTCATTCTCTCTCTTTCTTTCTCTTTCTCTCTCTCTCTCGCTCCCTTCTTCACGTCCTTTTTCCCTTTTCAATCGTAGACAAAGAAGACCACTGCGACTGCGAGCCTTCATTTTCTGCTTCGTAAGAGAACCACTGAGAACCAAAGCCGCGAGCTACCCTCGTTTGCGTGAAGAGCGCCATTTTTGCTCGTCCCTCGGTATATATTTGTTTCTTCTTTAGAAAAGTTATGAACTTTGACTCGAAATGGTTGGATAATATACTTGCATGTGTTGTTCGTTGCTCCAATACTGGATTTTTACAGTGGTGGTAACACCCTTCACAGCCGTCTTTGTCACGGCTTGGCCGTGACGGATTCTCGACCGGGAGGTTGCTTCACTGTTGTTTGTTCATCACGGCCGTGACCACCATCACGGCAAGGCCATGATCAGTTCTGCCTGTGAGGGTCTGGTTCAGTTGGCATGTCACGGCCGTGATAGGTTCTGCCTTGGAGGTTGCTTCACTGGTTGGTCTGTCACGACCGTGACCACCATCACGGCTAGGCCGTGATCGATTCACTGTGAGGGTCTGGTTCGATTGGCATGTCACGGGCGTGATGGCCATCACGGCCAGGCCGTGATAGGTTCTCGCCTTGGAGGTTGCTTCACTGGTTGGTCTGTCACGGCGTGACCACCATCACGGCCTGGCCGTGATCGATTCCGCACTGTGAGGGTCAGTGCATACGGTGACATGTCACGGCCGTGATGGGCATCACGGGATGGCCGTGACCAGTTCTGACTTTTCCATTCTTTCTTTTAAGCTATACTCGATCACGGCCGTGATGGCTTTCAAGGCTAGGCCGTGAAGGGCTCTGTTTGGCTAATTTTCTTCACTTTTCAAGCCCCATCTTCATGCAAGCTACATAAATAGTAAAGCCTTAGTTTCCCGTTTGAGATGCAATACTAATGAGCGTACGTGTACGTGCTTAATGTACCGCTCATTGTGTTGGATCTTGAATTGTCCAAAGTTGGACAGTTTGGGAAAAAACTTTTTCTTAATTCAGTTAAAATAGTTATTCATTGGTTCTAATGTTATATACTTGATGAAAGTTCGGATTGATACATTTCCTTTCGTTCTCCGGGTGCATACTTTATCGTGGTGGATGTCATCGCGTTCAAGTAGTGTACGTCGGAGACCGCGGGGAAATGCTGCCGAAATTTTGTCGAGTATGAGCATGAGAGTTAAGGACTAACTGTTAACCGAATGTTGGAAAAGTTTCTTCTCGAATGGGATAGGGCCATACCTGTCATAAGAAGTGGTTGATGAATATGTTGGACTAAGTACGAAGGTATTGGTTTAGTCATGGATCGCGGTTGGATGAATGCTAGACGGACAAGTGATGAGTATGAGAATGGAGTGGAAGATTTTCTACAGTTTGCAAAAACAAATGCTCCTGATAGTGGTAACGGAAGGTTTTATTGTCCTTGTGTTAACTGTTTGAATGAGAGACGACTAAAAGCTGAGGAGATACGTGATCATCTTATTTGTGAGGGGATTTGCAAGAGTTATACAACATGGATATGCCATGGTGAATCGTTAGACAGGCCGAGGGTGTCGGATAGAGAGGAAGTTGATGACGTGGAAATGGACGATGGACTAGAGGACATGATCCGTGATGTTGGGCAAGAGTCTTTTCGGCGCGCACATGTGTATGATACTTTGTGCAGTGATGCGCAAGTGGCTTTGTATCCGGGGTGCACTAATTTCACACGGTTGTCAGCGGTGTTAAGATTGTTCAATGTGAAGGCGAGAAATGGGTGGAGCGATAAAAGCTTTACCGAATTGCTTGAGTTGTTGAAAGAAATGCTTCTAGAAGGCAACACATTGCCATCTCGAAACTATGAGGCGAAGAAGATATTGTGTCCGATGGGTATGGAGTATAAGAAAATACACGCTTGCCCCAATGATTGCATATTGTACAGAAAGAGTTTGAAGAGATGCACGAGTGCCCCCAACTGTGGGGTATCACGCTACAAAGTGAAGGATGGTGATTCTAGTTGTGATGTGGTCACCAAAGGTCCTCCTGCGAAGGTGTTATGGTATCTTCCCGTGATTCCGCGGTTCAAGCGATTGTTTGCTAATGTAAATGACGCAAAGAACATTAGATGGCATGCAGATGAGAGGAAGTGTGATGGACAGCTTCGCCATCCGGCCGATTCTTTGCAATGGAAGAGAATTGATAGTTTGTTTCCGGATTTCGGCAATGAGCCCAGAAACCTCAGGCTTGGACTTGCTACCGATGGAATGAATCCATATGGAAACTTAAGTAGTATTCATAGTTCATGGCCTGTTCTCCTTGTAATTTACAACATGTCTCCTTGGTTGTGCATGAAGCGCAAATACATTATGTTAAGTATGATGATTTTGGGTCCTAAACAGCCAGGAAATGATATTGATGTTTATCTGAGTCCCTTGATTGAAGACTTGAGAATGATGTGGGATGAAGGCGTTGATGTGATCGACGGGTATTGTCGTGAGACATTCAGATTGCGTGCCATGTTATTTTGCACCATCAATGACTTTCCAGCATACGGGAACCTGTGTGGGTATAGTGTTAAGGGGCATAAAGCATGTCCAATATGTGAAGAAGGCACATGTTACCATCAACTGCAACATGGAAGGAAGACGGTCTACCTTGGGCATCGGAGATTTCTCCGACGTAATCATCCTTATCGTAGATTGAGGAAAGCTTTCAATGGACTTCCGGAGAATGAAATTGCTCCGGTGGCCTTGACTGGAGAGCAAGTTTATGAAAGGGTGAACAACACTAATGTTATCTATGGGAAGACCCAGAAGAAGGCTACAGAGAAGAAAATATGGAAGAAGAGGTCGATCTTCTTTGATCTTCCATACTTGGTGCAAGCTTGATGTAAGACATTGTATTGATGTGATGCATGTAGAGAAAAATGTGTGTGACAGTTTAATCGAACGCTTCTCAACATTCAAGGCAAGACAAAGGATGGTGTGAATGCTCGTCTGGATCTAGTTGCGATGGGTATACGAGAGCAGTTAGCTCCACTTAAAGTGGGGGATAAGAAGACTTATTTGCCCCCAGCATGTCATACTTTATCAAAAAAAAGAGAAAAGAAGTTTCTGTGAATGTCTACGGGAGTCAAAGTGCCACAGGTTACTCTTCAAATATCGGAAGACTTGTCTCAATGACAGATCCCAAATTAGTTGGCTTAAAGTCTCATGATTGTCATGTCTTGATGCAACAACTACTACTGGTGGCCATTCGTGACATATTGCCTAAAAAAGTCAGACATGCCATTACTAGGTTATGCTTATTCTTCAATGCTATATGTAGCAAGGTCATTGACACTAAAAATTTGGATGAGTTGGAAAATGAGGCAGCCATTGTATTGTGCCAATTGGAGATGTATTTTCCACCTTCATTTTTTGACATCATGGTTCATTTGATTGTTCATCTAGTGAGGGAGATTAGATTGTGCGGTCCGTTTATTTAAGGTGGATGTACCCGGTTGAGCGATACATGAAGATCCCGAAAGGATATATGAAAAATCCACACCGTCCCGAAGCATCTATTGTTGAAAGGTATGTTGCAGAAGAAGCTATTGAGTTTTTGTACAGACTACATGTCGAAGCGGAACCTCGTAGGGCTTCCGAAGTCTCGTCACGAAGGAAGATATGATGGTAAGGGTACACGAGGTATCACTGTTAAGAGCATGGATCGGGAGGAAGTGCTTCAAGCACATTTGTATATATTGAATAACACCGATGAGGTTGAACCATACTTATGTGAGCATAAAAGCATTATCAATGAAACTTACCCTAGAATGAATGAAAAATGGTGTTTGAACAAGCATAACAAGACTTTCTTGAACTGGTTTAAAGAAAAAATTGCAAAGGATGGTACTGCTTCTGCTACATTAAAATGGCTAGCACAGGGGCCTAACTTTGATGTCATATGCTGGAGTGGGTACGATATCAATAAGTTTTCCTTCTATACAAAGTCCCAGGATGACAAAAGTACTATGCAAAACAGTGGGGTTATGGTCGTCAGTTGAGTCCATGCATTTCTCTAGTTCGAAAGATAAAAACCCTGTTATGGCATCAGTTTCATACTTTGGAATCATTGAAGAGATATGGGAGGTTGATTACACAAAGTTTAGAGTACCTGTTTTTAAATGTCAGTGGGTCGACAGTAACAATGGTGTGCAAACCGATGAGTTAGGATTCAAATTGGTGGACCTTAGTAAGGTAGGTAATAAAGAGGAACCTTTCATCATGGCATCCCAAGCAAAACAAGTGTTTTATATCCGTGATCCTTCTAACAAAAGGTGGTCAGTGGTTCTCCAGGGAAAAAACATGTATAACGGTAGTGAGGGAAATCACGATTCAACTCTTGATATTTCTGATACTCCTTCTTTCTCAACACGAGTGCCTAATTTCAATGAGGAAAATGAAGTGGATGATGTACATGCTACTCGTAATGATCACCAAGAAGGGTTATGGGAGAACTTTACTAATTGACCACAAAGTAAGTTTAGTTTGATATTACCATCAAGTTTGGCATATTATGTGTTTACGTTGATATTTATAAGTTATGTTTATGTCCGTTGATCGATATTTATAAGTTATGTTTGATATTTATCCTGACATACTAACAAGTTTTTTTTTTTGTTTTGTGTTTAAACAGGTATACATGGCTGATCATGAGGATACACCTCCTTCATGCAGCGGGTCAGAGACCCCGTCTACCAGTAGAAAGGGTAGAGCGTGCCACACGGATGAGGCATTTGACTGCCAACCGTGGGTCAAATCAGAGGATAAGAGTAGATTTTGATGATAACCTCAAACCTATTGGGCCAATGGAAGATCAGTTTACCAGTTTTGTGGCGACCCTTGCTAGGAACAGGCCTAGTATACTCATTGATAGGTGGAGAGATGTACCGGCGGACGTGAAGGAGCGAGATATGGGAGAGTATTCTGGTATCTATACTTCTACGTCCTGTGTTTGTCTCAGTATCTACTTTATTTTTATCTTAATAATATCATACAGTAATTCGTTGATTCTTTTGGTCTTAATGTAGTTGACATTTGACATCACAGGATACATACGCTATGAAGAAGCGTTTTTCAAGTATCTTGGAGAGCGTTGGAGGGGTTTTAAGGCCGACACAGGCGGATACTATATATTCGGTCCAAAAGTAAAAAGAACCCACTTGAGGTGTATCCGTTTCTTGACAAGGCGACGTGGGATCGCTTTGTTGTTGAGCCGACGTGATCCCAGCTTTCAGGTTAACTTATTTGATTTGTCTCTAAATTTATGTAATTGCATTAATTTCATTTACTTATGTAATTTAATTGTCTTTTATTTATAACAGGAGAAGAGGAAAAAGGGGCAGGAAAACCAAAGCAAGAATGTCTACCCCCATGTCATGTCTCGTGGGGGATATAAAAAGCTTGTTAAGAAAATGGTTGAAGAGGAAAAGAAAGCACGTCAACAGGCAGCATCTCAGCGGATCCTAATGCTGAAAATCTTCCAGAGGTTGTTGATCCACCTCCACCCCCACGCCATCGTTCATGGAAGAGGGGCCGACAAAGAAAAACGGGACAATATACATCCGAGGAGGCCCGCCAAGTAGCTGAGAGGATTGTAAGTATAGTTTGTTGTAATTGTCATTTTAAGATTGTTACCGAATTGTAATGTGACCCGATATTTTTATGTGATAGGATGCCTTGGATGATCAACTAACCCAAGGAACCTTTGTTCCTAGAGGACGCAATGATATCTTATCTATCGCCATCGGTAAACCGGACCACCCGGGCCGTGTCATTGGTGTTGGATGGGGAGTCGGCATTCGCCAATACCATGGTTCATCTTCACATTCCTCCCACAGGATTCGGTTTGAGAGATAGAGCACAACTAAAACAGGAGATTGCAGGTGAGCTTCGACAGAGATGAACGAGCGGTTGCCCAGCAGATGGCAATATTTACTTCTTTGTCCCAGCAGATGATGACGGTAGGTGTCCAACCCTCTGTCCAACCCTCGTCCATGTGAGCACTAAGGGCTCATGTGATCCTCCTCATCATCCCGAAAATGATGATGATGCTTCGTCTTCGATGATGATGATGATGATGATGATGATGACGACCACGATAGGTGTGAGCTGTATGTTGATGATCATCATCATCATCGCCGCTTAGTGGCATTGGGTAGGACATATAATAAGTTAGGTAATACCATACACCATCGGTTATTACTGGGACGATCATCCGAGGGTGTCTGTTGAGATTATTCGAGATGTTGATGCTCGAGTCCCCGTGCCCACCGAGGAGGTTCAAACAAAGTGGGTCGGGCCCCCAGTAACTTCATCCTCCGGCCAAGAAGACCGGTCGACTTTCTTGTTGCATCCGAGGTATTCGGTTAGTTGTGTTTTTCTATATTCATAGTTGAAATATATTTATTATTGTTTAAAGATAATGCTTTATTTGTATTTGTTATAGGATGTTGGAAATGATATTGTGCCTAAAAGGTCGGATCTAGGAAGACCAGAGATGTCCGCTCTGTCAAGGTATTCATTTCACCATTTAGTTCATAACGAATTAAATAACTTAATTATCCGTGATTACTAATATATATCTATGTTGTTTAGGGGATCGACAAAGGGGTACCTGGCCATGGGGATGTTTTCAAAGATCTTTCTATACATGTTGTCACCATGGAGGATGATGCAGCATTGGTAACGTTGGAACATGATCCCAGCCCCGTGAATCTGTATATACCAAAGAAAGAACTTATGGAGATGGCACTCAATAAAGAAATGGCCAGTTCTGCACACATATCGTTTTGGTGCACGTAAGTACATTTTATTTATAAGTTAAGTACGTAATTAATTTTTAAATACAATGATAATTAACATGTTTTTCCAATATATTAGGTATCTGCATCGTATGTTAGTCGATCAGGGTAACCTCGCCCTTTATGGGTTCATTGACCCCATGTTCATTCAGGGTGATGTTCTCGTAGCATCGGAAGACCCGGTCACTAACATACGTGATATACTTGCCCGAGACGATCATCAATTCTATCTTGCGCCTTATCTCAATAAGTAAGTACCGGTTATTAATTTAAGTATAACTATATATGACTTACAAGTCACTAATTGTTCCGCAAATACAGCAAGCATTGGCAATCGCTGTTGCTCTTGTACCCAAGAATGAACGTCGTGGTCTTCTTCTGCTCATTGGGACATAAGCCGGCGAATGAACTGAAGACGATCATCGAAACGTAAGCGTTAAAATACTTTATAATCAGTAATGCAGTTGTTTTAATTATCTGAAATCTATTATATATACTTTAATTAATGTTTTTGTCATGATAGGTCTATTAATGCATCCCACATGCAGCGTGGTGAAAGGCGTACTCGGGCTATCGATGGATTATTCCCAGCGTAAGATATTTATTAGTTCAAATGCATCAAATGCAGTGGGTACAATAATTGATTTCTATTTTATTTAATTCCTCATATTCTAATTGGGTTTCATTTGTACGTAGTCACGTATACAACGTGGGTCATGGGAATGTGGCTACTATGTGATGCAAAGTGGATGTTGGAAATTATCTCCTCGGGATCACTAAAAGATGGAGTGAGGTAAATGTTAATTGACACAATTAGAAGTAATAGTATAGATTCGTTATATGTTTTATGTTAGTTTATTACTTAAAAGTAATAATCTTTTGTCCAATTAAACTTGCAGATATTCAACAATCCATCTCCATTGTCCGGTTCGACATCAATATCATAAAGAGGCGTTGGGCAACTTTCTTTCTTGAAGTGTACCACCCATAGTTTGTATATATGTAGTTAGTTTAAAAACTTATCATATACTAGCTATAGTGTACGTACCTTTGACTGATGATATGTATTAGTGCTCAGGTCTGGTTCAATTTTTCTTCTCTCGTGTGTTGCTGTAGCTGTGATAAAGTGTTGTTTTCATTCATAAGAAAATTGAATGAAGTATGTTTTGCTTTTGAATGATTGTGTCAAAACTGGTTTGGTGTTCTGTTGTTGTTTCTTGTTTGATCGTGGTACCGCTGGTTTGTTTATTGATCCGCATTAGTGAAACAGGAATGATTGAAATGTAAATATCAGATTAAAAAAAAAAGAGATTTTACACATCGGTTCTCAGTAACCGATGTGTATATTTAACTTTCTACATCGGTTTTACATAAAACCGATGTGTATATTTAACTTTACACATCGGTTCTTTATAAAACCGATGTAGAAGGTCAATTTTACACATCGGTTTTTTGCAAAACCGATGTAGAAAGTTAAATTTACAACTGCTTATCAATTGCTAAATTAATTTTACACATCGGTTAGTATTAAACCGATGTTTAAAATATACTTTACACATCTGTTTTAAAACCGATGTGTAAAGTGGCAATAAACCACATCGGTCGTTTCCACATCAGTTTCAAAACCGATGTGGAAAGCCAAAAATAACCGATGTGGAATCCCCTTTGTGCACTAGTGTGGCCTAATGACAAGAGCAAGAGCAAGAGCAAAGAAAGCCAAAGAAGCTCTAACTCAATTGGTGGTTCTCTTAATGGACACAAGTCCAAGTTCAAGTCAAGAAGATAATGAGCCCAAATGCACAACTTTGCTCATTCAAATAGAAGAAACATAAGGAAGGTCGCGTGGGTCCAATTTGAGTTGTTTTCTTATCAATTTCAATAAGTGTATGGATCATGGAATGTGAGTCCAATTTTGCTATTTGTTGCAAATTGGGGCAGTCACCTTTTCCTAATTTTGCACATGTTTTATATGTCATAGTTGAGTGAAAAATTGTTGTAAATTTTGTGGGAGTTACACTTGTAAGTTGAGAAGAAAGTGTAACATCCACATAATGAGTGAGAGTAGGCCATCGGGGGGGCAACTCTTAATAATTGTGGCTACCATGAATTAAGTTTGGTGGCTATATTAAGATGGGTTTTTAGTGTGTGTTAAGTGTCTTGAATTAGGCTAATAATGTGGGAGTTTTAGTTTGTCCTAGGATTCCATGTGTGGGGTGCAAACTTCAATTGGGGGCTGAGTTAGAATAGGTCTTAAAGTGAGTCATTAATGACATAATTAGGCCATTCAAGTGGAGGTTATGCTTTGTCTTTGGATGCCAAAAGTTTGGCTGCCCACAACTATTTGTAAACACCTAAACACATTGGAATGATAACTTTGATTCTATTTTGGATTGAAATTCATTTGTGAGACTTTGTTCTCTTTGGTTCTTGGTTGAGTCAACCTTAGTTCTTATCAAGAATCCAAGATTCTTGTGACGAACATCATAGGTTTATCAAACTCTCTAGTTTGTGGCGCCACCATCATCTCTTTCTCATCCATTTTGTTTCTTTCTTCACTTTAATTTTGGTTACTAAGTGTTACACGAATTTCTTCTTAAAAATTCAACAAAAAAGATTTTTTCAAAGGCAACTATCCATTTGGTTGTCATCAGGGGACCAAGACTAAATATACATCACATAAATAATAATAAAAATAACTAATATATAGAAGTAAATTAAATGAAACAAGTTTGATATATGATTAACAACTTATTATGATATAAATTGTTGAGAAAACACACTCTTTCCAACACACTCCCTCCTATTGGATGAAATTCATGTGAGTCCTACAAAATTCAAGTGGGACTCACATGAATTAATGGGACCCACATGAATTTTAACCAATAGGAAGGAGTGTGTTAAAGAGTGTGTTGCTAATAGAATTTTAGTTACTTAAGCACAAACCTAAAATCTTCACTTCTTTAATTGTGCATGACGATGCTTCATGGAGTAAAAATTATCAATTATCATATTTTTGGTAAAATTTTGAGCAATCTCCTTTTTAGTGTAAGCAACCATATAATCATTAAGAAAATCATCTTCCATCTTGTTTCAGAGCTTTGTTTTAATGATTTTCATAGCTGAAAAAGCTCGCTAATATATGTCCTACGAATTTCATCTTGTTGATTGATAGGATAATCCCAAATTTGTGGACGCTTTCCAGGATCACGTGCCAAAGTATTAATATTAATTTTTCCTTCTTCAATTCTTATAGCTTTAGGAGATGGCTCAAGAACATTTTCAACATTGCTCTTTGAATTCAAAATTGGTGCACTAGATTGTATTTCATCATTTATTCTCTCTTTCCTTTTAAAAATGAGTCAATGGTTTTGTTTTTAGGCATCACTTTGACTCAATCAGTGAAGCTAAAAAATAAAAATTGCAAGAAAAAATTTATATAAAAAATTTGAAGAATTAAAAACAGATTCATTAAAACAATAAGAAAAAAAAGCCTTAAAAAGGACAAAAACATGAAAAAGAATTAACAATTAAATAGCAAAAGCAAGAAAAGGATCACCTCACTCATGGCCCCACTCCCTACTAGCCTTTATGATTCAGAAAACTAAATGATGCTATGCTATGTGTTAAGTCATTTGTCTTATATAATATAGAGAAAACGGGAAAGCAATTGTTCAAAAGTAAGGAAGAGAATGAATAAAAAAATGAAAAAGAAAGGAGCTAAAAGGAAGCACGTCACTTACATACATAGGCACACGATTTCTCTTAAAGCAGTAAAGCAACATATATATATATATATATATATATATATATATATATATATATATATATATATATATATATAAATTTGTAAAAAGCTGGGGGAGGCCAGGGCCTATAAAGGCCTCCCCTCCCTCCGTCCCTGGTAATGGGATCGGGCGGACACGGGTAGCACTCCTCCCACCCCCCCCCCCAACAGCTAAATCTATGTCCATCCCCGTCAGCCACCTATACTAGTATCCGTTGGGCTGGTATTTAGCGGGTATCGCGAATATCCATGGATGCTAGTAAAAAATTTCTGGTTTCCTAAAAGTATGCACTAATTACTTAAACAATTATAAAAAAAAATGTGTAGTATAAAATAAAATAAAGATTAACAGCTAAATATCTCACTGATACCAGCTAACACCATTTTAATTAATTTAACAAAATACCACATTCATCCATGATTCAAACAATTTATCAAACACGTGATGGACTAAAGATAAAATCAATTTAATTGAAAAAATTCATACAACTGTGCAATCTCCAGCAAGATAAAGGGTTCTGTTCTAATCTTTCACATTCACCAATACCATCTCTTGCATTCTTAGAGAAACAAAAGAAAAAGAATGAAAATCTCACTCAACCAAAAACCCACCCCCTATTGAATTTTCCTCTCTCTGCTTTCTTCCAGTATCACCCATCTTCCAAATGCGGCAAAATTTCCTCTCCTGCGTTTTCGTTCCTATATCACCCATTTTTAATCCACAAAATTAACTTAGTCATAATGCAGCAACCCAGATAACATAAAGGAAGAGAAAGCGACCTGTTCACTGGAGAAGGAAAGTGACTCTTGATGGCGGGTGGTGGTGACTCGTGACGACGCAATGATGAGAGGGCGATCCGGAGAGGAGATCGCGGTGGAACCTAGTTGAGAACGTTGTGGAACCTGGTTTGTAAGTGGGAGGGCGAAGGGGGCTTGGGTTGTTGGCGGCCGGGCTGGAAGAGGACGGATGGAAGCGACAAGGGTGCTTGGGTCGTGAAAGAGGTGAGGGTTAGCTTCTGGAGTGGAGACGGCGCAGTTAGTGTCTCGACGTATGATGAGAGTAACAGAGTGTAAGGCACTTAGGTTAATCTATATAAAATGACGGTAATATAGTAATTTCACTCACAGGAACAGGTACTCGCGGGCGCGGGTACCTTAATGCCTGCCCTGCCCGTTAGCAAACGGGTATTAGAAATACATGTTTAATTTTCCCCACGGGTACCCGTATGCCTACCTGCATACCCGTCGCAGATTTTATCCTCGGGTATCCACAGGCATGGATAAAATTGCCATCCCTACCCTTCCCCTTCCCCTTATCACCATTAGACGGTGAGGGGCAGGGCGGCTACCCTCCTGCTCCTGATACTGACATATCTATTTTTAAGGAAAAAATATAAAACAACGCAAAAATACTAAATCAAACAATATCTAGCAATTAATCAAAATACACATATAATTATTAATGTCTAACATAAAACATGTCACATCTTACATTTAAAATATTTAAAATACAATAAAAGTACTTCACAATAAAGTTCTTATTCAGACTCGGTATCGTCATCTGATTCTAACTTTGAGTCTTCATCTTCTTCCATTGAGTCATCACTTTCGATTTCTTCATCTGATGATGCGTGCATCGATGACTGATTACCAATGACCACTTCTTCTCCATCAGCTTCAGAGCCCAACATGCTAGTAATACGCTTGACCTCAATTACTTCATTGACATTTGATCATTCATCCACATGGAAGGGCATCTCATCCTCTGCATCATCGATTTCTATGCGACCCCTAGGCTTGGTTGTGACAACTACACACCAACCTCGTTTGTCCGTTCGCATTGCCAGATAAGGGACATAATAAACTTGTTTTACATTCTGAGCAATTATAAACAGATCAAACTATTGATATCTTACGACCATGCGAATGTCCACAGTTCCATACTTTGGATCCAAAATTGTACCTATCCTCAACGGATCAAACCAGTTACAATAAAATAACACTACTTTTTTTAGGATAAGTAGTAGTATTGTATTGTAACTCGTATATGTATTTTATGTCACCCTGTACGTAAACCCCGTTATCAATTGTCTTTTTGACCACGTTCCATTCATCAATGTGGAATTTGTACCCATTGACGAAGTACGTATGCCATGGTCTAACACGGCTATAGGGCTCGTACGCTAAATCTCTCAATTGTTGATTTGTAACCCTTAATGGTTGTTGATACACCTACGAATATATAAGTCATATTAAGAAAAATCAATAAAATAGAAACATGGCAGTGCAGGCAGTGGTGGAGCTGCAGCGGTGGTGGTAGTGACAGTTTCGTGGCAGTGACAACCTAACAGTAATGCACCAAAAAAACCATATCAGTAAATGGAAGAGTTTAACACTTATGAAAAATATAACTAAAGTTCATCCCAACTAATATGTAAGTCCTCTCAAACCCAAACGGCTAGTATCATAGGGAAATGTTTTCCAGAGACCCGAGACCAACTATTTCAAAAGACTCTAATTGCTCAGAACCAAAACCAGCTTTTTCCTTTGTTTACTACTCAGAACCAATCGCTCAATACCTTCTAAATTACAGATTTCCACCAAGTTACAATACATGAACTACCACCCAATAAATCATGGATAATGTCACATGCAAAAAAAACCAAATAAATATTAAAAAGGAACCCTAAAATATCACAAAACAAACAAAAAAATTTAGAAGAGATTTGAAGGTGACAATACCTGAGGTGCTCTCTGTATGCTCGTCTGGTGGTGGCTGTGGTGGCAGGGAGGGGGAGACCGAGCAAGGGAGGAGTGAAGGGGAGGTTGGTGGTAGTCTGTGGTGGTGGGGGCGGTGGTCGTAGAAGGCGTCACAGAAAGGGAGAAGAGAGAAATTAGGGAAAGAAGAAGAAAAAGGAAAGTGAGGGGAAATGGCTGCTCGGTGATGATTTAATGAAACGTTCCGACGGCCTTTTTTAGTTCCCGACAGACTTTTTCGTCGGTAATTCAAAAGTTCGAATTACCGACGGGGATTTCCATTGGAAAAAAATATATTTCCGACGGACACTCCGTCGGTAAATTCATACACAATTACCGACGGAAAATTCATCGGTATAGATTGGTGCCAAAAAATATCACTCCCTCCACCACTACTGACGAGCTTATAGACGGAAATGCCGTCGGTAACGTTAGCGGTAGACTTTCCATCGGTAAGTTTGTAAACTTTTGGTATCCATCTTTATCGACGACTGGATTTGTAGGTAATCTCTTAATTACTAATGGAGTCCCTTTCCATTGGTAAAAAAGCCATTTTCTTGTAGGGCAAACCAATTATGGAACAAGAACAACCAAATTAAGTATGCACATAAAGCATTTATTTTAGCTTGGTGATGACCTTTCTTCCTTGACATGGCTGTAACTTGCGCTCTGGGTATCCGATCGACGAGTTCTTAGTGGCATTGGAAAGATATGATAAATTTATACAAGTCATATTTCTACCATCAAGACCTAATTTGCGACACCCTTATCTAGGGTCATCACACTCTTACCCAAGAACAGAAATTTAATTATTAAACGCTGGTTACTTTCGGAAAATATGTATTTATATTAAACGTTTCTTTACAAAAATAGTGCTAAATTTTTTTTTTTCCAACATACAACATAAAAACCATTGTAAACCTAACAACATATATATAGATATATACATTACCTTGGATATATATACAACACCTATAATAGGAGATAACAAAAGAGCCCTCATAAGTATAGGTTATTCTCCATCAACTAAACAAAGAAAAATAAAGATATATACACATCAGTAACAAGTAGTTCAGAACTACCTTCAAAACTCATGACTCTCTGAAGTCAGATCAAAGCTGTCAAGACACACTACCCCAAAAACTCTACCTAAGCTGGTCAAGCTACTGAAATCCATTAGGAAGATCATGATGATCAATCCCTCCTACAACTGACGAATCTAACGATGATGTCTCTGCTAACACTGGGTCATCTGAAGAATCTTCATCTTCAACTGCAGGAGGTTGAAACTTAGGATCGTCCTCTATGTATTCCTCTAGATCTTCCTCTCCCTCATTTATCTCCACTTCAGCAGGTGGTTCCACAGGTCCTAATATCTGAAGAGGATGTGGTTCAGGAAATGGATCCATCAAACCGTGCTCTTCCAGATACTGTAGGTAAAGCCAAATTGGAGGTAGAGATACCTCGACCGTCTCCACTACATGAATCCTTTGTTGGGGTCCTTCCTCTATCATTCCGATCACCTCTCTACTCGGTCCATGATAGGTGACGCTAAGTGCCCCAAGATTTATCTCCCAGGCACCACCATATTGTGCACGATCAAAAGTGATCGTTCGTACCCTCGACTGTACTAAGGGTATTTCTGGGTCCATCTGAATGTGTTGTAAGAGTGAGAAACCAATACATGGATCTTACTCAATAACCACCTATCAATCACCATATAAACACATCAACATTTACCAATTACATACATTTATAATGAATAGTTTATCAGTGGGTTTAACACCCCAAACATCATCCATAAAATTATGCATGACACTTCTATTCATCATCTAATTTTCGCCCTAATCTCATGAGATATCCCAACATCATATGAGTTGATCAGACTCCATAGCCACTCTGGCTAACTTGGCCAACTGCCAACAGGTGCGCAACCTCTTCCCATCCACATAGGCACACAAGGCCTGGCACACAAGACCATTAAACATTGCTAATGTCCACACTCAGGGCACCAATAGCAAGTAGGATGGGGTCTTCATATCCTCACTAGGCACATGAATTAAATGCATAACGGAATTACCTTTCTCCGCTGGTAATTAATGCATTACACCACAAACCGCAGGCACGTCTGCCAAAATGCATGCAAAACACTTTTGTTTTATTCTTTTCTTTGTGCTCACTCTTTCTTTTGCCGAAGCTCAAAATGGCTTACGACTCACATAGTTTTAAAAACACTTTTAAAACTTTCATTACAACACAGGACCTTACTGTCCGAGTGCTCAATCACGACACCTCTCGACCGGTGCACCAGTCCCAGGTTCGTGCTACTAGAAAACATCTTCAATGTTTCATCACAGTATACCTCATGTATACAATATAGGCCCTCAAAGTCCAAATGACTGAGTCCATCACAACACAGAACATTAGTACCCCGACGTCTCGGTTACTAAGTCCAACTGTATTTTCAACATTGTTAAATCAACTTTTGATTTTTAGAAATTCCTTTTCCAAGGTAGAAATTCATTATAAAATTCTTAAATAAAAGCTTAGTTTTTCACAAACCAATGAGTCACTTGAGATTTAATTTCCTCAAAATAGGCATTGCCGTTTCGAAAATACTTGCCGTCTATATTTTCCAGATTTGCCGTCAAATATTATTTTTAAGGCTTTTAAGCCAAAAACGTAACTTTTTTCACTTAATTAATTTTCTAAAATCATGATTAAATTATTTTCACCAATTAATTTTATAAAAGAATATTTTGTAATATTCTGGGTTTTCTTATATAAAGTTTAGCAGTACCAAAATATTTTCACAGTTTCGCACTCGTTGTGATTGATAATTCACTTTTCCAAAAATAAATTATTAAAATAATAATATTTTTCAAAACTCTTATTTTTATTAAAATAAATTCCCTTTAATATTATATATCAATATTTTACCGTTAAAACATTGAATATAATTTGCGAAGCTTCTTAAAGCTTTTATCCGTCTTTCTTAATTGTGCACTGACCACTGTCAAACTTCTCACACATCAAACAACAATTATATCACAGATATTACCCAGGCAGATCATGCATCACAGTAACATCATATAATTGCAGATAAAACAATTAACACAATTAAAACCACACAGATACAAATAACACAGCAATAAACAACATAAATAAATACTAACAAACAAATAATTACAAACAACTATGGAATAGCATATAGCCATTGAATAAAATCCTTCGGTGTTCCCCCCTTACCTCTTAAAGACTCCCCGATAACTTACAGACTCCTTCGGATACATAGTTACCTCGTAAACGTCGTACTCAACTAACCTTCAATCATTACAACCACATAGTTACAAATCAAGAAACTAAAACATTCTAAACCCTAATACATAGTCACGGCCTCTAGGGTTTTTGAATAACTAAACTTCTAATCATGATTAAGTTATGGATTAATGATCCTTGCTTAACTTAAATCATAGATTAGTGACTAAATAACTAAGTTTAAAACTCAAAACTTCCTAACTCTTTTATACATAGGTTCAGACTTAATAAGTTCATAGAGCTAGGGTTCTTAGTTTAACAAATCAATTTGGATTCATAAAGCATACCTACTAAGAGATTGATGTCTAAGATCATTTATGAAAAGCATGAACAAAACTCACCCACTTAGGGTTCGGCCAACACAAAGATATTTTGAGAAAAATATTCATTTTAAGAGACTAACATGGATTAGAGTGTGTATTCATACATGCCATATAGAATACATGATCGTACATGAAAACACATGAACAAAACTCTACCAACCCTAAGGTGATAGGTTCGGCCAAAGCTAGGTTTTCAAGAAAGAAATTTTTGATTACATCATGCTCTTGGATTTAGATAATATGCATGATATCAAGAAGATAGAAAGTAGTTTCATCATCATTAGATTTTTCTAGAATTTATTATGACTTTTCAAAGTTCTAGGGTTAGAAACTTTAAAGTGATAAACAACTATGATACAAGCCTTGAATCAAGAAACTTGCTAAATAACATAGACATGATTAAGAATGAAGATTAGGATTTACCTCTTGAAAATCAATGACAAAGGAAATCCAAGAACTTGCTTTACAACTTAGAACTAAAGAACTTGTAAACTTTGGAGTTTTAGAAGCAAATGACAAAAGAAACTAAATGAAAAGTGAGAGTAGGGTATTTATAGTGAAAGTGGCGTCAATGTTGGAAGACTCTAGATGATGGTGAGTTGTATGTTAAAGGATCAAAATGCAATTAAGTTCTAAGGACCAAATTACAAAGATTCCAATAGTTGAAGGACTAGTTTGCAAATTATCAATAGAATGTCATGATGATGATTTTACCACATTAAATGCTAACTTATATTGACTTTGTTGGCTGAATTTATGATTCAAAGACAAATTAGGATAATTCAATGTATTTAGGAAGAATCAAGAACACTGTGGAAAATCTAGGATAAAGTAGAAACTTGTAGAAACTTATGGAAAATTCTAGATTCAACATGGTGAATCCAACAACAATGAGGCAGCCACAATTCACATGGGCTTGCACATGGGCTGGGTTATTTTGGCTTGGATTCATTCTTGTGGGTCCCACTTAAAAATTTAGGCATTAGGCTTAAGATAGGAAACTTAAGGAAACTTTAATGACTTTTTGAACTCAAACTATGAACTAGAAAAGTTTGGGCTTCTAAGACACGACCATTTAAGATTAGAAACAAGGATTCTAGCCCAATCCACTTGGAAAAACTTAAAAAAACTAATTCAGGGACAAAAGGGTAATTTACAGAAAGTTCAGGGACTTAACCGTAAAATTTCTAAATTTTCTATTTAATCCTGAAAAACCTTCTAGACTTAAAATTATGATTCATTCCCTTGAGCAGAATTATTTTATTTTTTCTGAAAATAAAATAATTTTAAAAATACAGAATTTGTAGAAAATAAAATACTAAACTTAAGTCTTTCGTTCACGAATTAAAATTAGGTCTTTTGAGCAGTATTATTATACTGTCAATGGAATTCGCAGGTCGGGTTTCGCCTGACTTTCCAACCTAACTTTTAATCGTAGCTTCCTACAGTCAAGTAGGATTGAGTAATAAACTCTGTTTATTTAAAATAATTTTATAAGACTCAAATAAATTTAAAACATATTTATATGTATTACTGTTATTTAAAACAGTAAAATACAGGGTGTTACATTACTACCCCACTAAAAAAAAATTCGTCCTCGAAATTACGTACCTGTAAATAAATCAGGATACTGTAACTTCATTTTGTCTTCTACTTCCCACGTTGCTTCTCCAGTCACGTCATCCCAAACAACTTTGACCAACGAGATTTGTTTACCTCTGAGCTGCTTAGTCATCTTATCCGCGATTCGCACCGGTAAAATCTCATAAGACATGTTTTCTTTTAGTTGTACTAGATCAGGTTCAATTACGTGAGATGGATCAGGAATATACTTTCTCAATTGTGAAACATGAAAGACATCATGAAGATTGGATAAAAACGGTGGTAAAGAAATTTTATAAGCTACAGGACCTATCCGATTAAGAATTTGATATGGTCCAATGAATTTAGGAGTGAGTTTCCTGGATTTAATTACCCTACCAACCCCAGTCGTTGGCGTGACTCTCAAAAACACATGCTCACCTTCCTCAAATTCAAGAGGTCGTTGTCTCTTGTCAGCATAACTTTTCTGTCGACTTTGAGTTGTCCGCATTTTCTCTTGGATCATTTTCACCTTTTCTGTCGTTTGTTGCACTATATCTGGTCCAACCATGAAACTTGCACCATCCTGATACCAACATAAAGGCGTTCGGCACCGTCGACCATATAGCGCTTCATAGGGTGCCATTCCTATGCTAGAGTGAAAACTGTTATTGTAAGTAAATTCTATCAATGATTGATACTCATCCCAGCTTCCAACATTTTCCAACACACAAGCTCTTAACAAATCTTCAAGAGACTGAATAGTCCTCTCTAATTGTCCATCCGTTTGAGGATGATACGCAGAACTCAACCTAAGTTTCTTTCCCAACGACTCTTGCAGACTTTGCCAAAATCTTGATGTAAATCTTGGATCACGATCTGAAACAATACTCAAAGGCACTCCGTGTAACCTAACAATTTCATCGATATACAACTGAGTTAATATTTCCAATAAATACTTTACATTAACTGGTAAAAAGTGAGCTACCTTTGTCAATCGATCGATTATTACCCATATAGAGTCATACCCTTTCCGAGTGTTTGGCAAACCTGACACAAAATCCATCGCAATACCATCCCCTTTCCATTCTGGAATGTCTAAAGATTGTAGCATCCCTGCTGGTCTTTGATGTTCTACCTTAACCTTTTGGCAAGTTAAGCACGCCGCTACAAATTCCATGACATCTTTCTTCATACCATGCCAGCAATATAATTTCTTTAAATCCTGATACATCTTAGTAGCTCCGGGATGCAAACTCAACTTACTCCTATGAGCTTCTTCAAGAATCAACTTCCTCATTTCAATATCATTTGGTACATAAATCCTTTCAGCAAATCTTAAAATTCCATCATTTCCTTCTTTAAATTCTGACACAGCTCCTTGCCGTACTAATTCTCTTTCTCTTTGTAAATACTGATCACTTTCTTGTTTTTCCTTAATTTGCTCCATCAGTTCACTTGAAACAGTAATCATACCCAAACACAATTTTCCTGGAAACATCTTAATTGTCAATCGCATATCTCGAAATTGTTCCAACAACTGTTGCTCTTTAACCATCATTGCCGATATATGCATTGATTTCCGACTCAAAGCGTCTGCCACAACATTCGCTTTTCCAGGGTGATACTGTAGTTGAAAATCACAATCCTTTAAAAATTCCAACCAACGCCTTTGTCTCATATTCAGTTCCCTCTGATCAAACAGGTATTTCAAACTTTTATGGTCACTGAAAACATTAAAAGTCGCTCCATACAAATAATGTCTCCAGATTTTTAAAGCAAATACCACTGCTGCTAACTCCAAATCATGTGTAGGATAATTCCTTTCATGAATCTTCAATTGCCTTGAAGCATATGCCACAACTTTCCGGTTTTGCATCAATACATCCTAATCCTTGATGTGAAGCATCACAATTAGCCTCAAAAAGCTCATGGGGATCAGGTAGTATCAATACCGGTGAAGTAGTCAACCTTCGCTTTAACTCTTGAAAACTTTCTCCACATGCTTCAGTCCATACGAACACTTGTTCCTTTCGAGTTAACTGGGTAAGAGGTCCTACTATTTTAGAAAATCCCTCAATGAATCTTCTATAGTATCCCGCTAAACCCACAAAACTACGAATTTCTGTCACCGTCTTAGGTCTTTCCCATTGCAAAACAGTCTCAACTTTCGATGGATCAACATCAATTCCCTCACTCGAAATTATGTGTCCCAAGAATTGAACTTGATCTAACCAAAATTCACACTTCTCAGGTTTCGCATAAAGTTGTTTCTCCTTTAAAATTTGAAGAACCACCTTGAGATGTTCAGCATGTTTTTCTTGGATAATAGACTAGAATATCGCCGATAAAAACAACGACAAACTGATCTAAATAAGGACGAAAAATCCTATTCATGTAATCCATGAATATCGTTGGAGCATTCGTAACTCCGAACGGCATCACAAGATACTTGTAATGAACATAACGTGTCCTAAACGCAGTTTTACAAACGTCCTCCGCCTTCACTCGAATCTGATGATAACCCGAACGTAAATCTATCTTTGAGAAAACAGCTGCTCCACGTAACTGATCCATTAAGTCATCTATCCTTGGAAGTGGATACTTGTTCTTAATCGTCACCTTATTCAACTGCCGAAAATCTACGCACAACCGAGAAGTTCCATCTTTCTTCTTTACTAATAAAACTGGAGCTCCCCAAGGTGATACACTAGGTCTAATGAATTCCTTCTGCATCAGTTCCACTAGTTGTCCTTTTAATTCCTCAAGTTCTGATGGCGACATTCGATATGGTGCTATAGATATTGGTCCAAAGGCCTGGAACCAGATCAATCGCAAACTCAATCTCCCGAACAGGTGGTAATCCGGTACATCTTCAGGAAAAACTTCCAGAAACTCATTGACAACTGGTATACACTGCAAGTCTAACTCACTCTTAACATCTAAGGAAAATAATAGCATGTATCCTTGTGCTCCCTCCTTTAAAGAAGCTTTTACTTGATTAGCAGTTAACAATCCAGAAATATCCTCCGTAAGAAAAACTAGAATTTTACGAGCACAATCAATCAAAATATGATTAGAAGACAACCAATCCATGCCTAAAATTACATCTAACTGTATTAAAGGCAAACAGATCAGGTTAACAAGAAAACGTTTGTCCTGAATAATGATAGGACAATTCAAACAAACAGAAGTAACCACAATTGGCTTAGCAGTAGGAGTTGAAACAATAAAATCACACAACAAGGAAGAAACAGGCAATTTCAACAGTTTCACACAATCCATCGAGATAAAAGAATGCGTTGCACCTGAATCAAATAGTACAGTTAAAAGATTACCGTTTATGTCACACTTACCTTGTACGAGATCGTCAGAATTTGAAACTTCAGTCCCACTCATCGTATAAACTCTCCCTCTGGCTGTCGGTTTATTTGCTCCGACGTGACTAACAGTGACTCCCGTTTTGGTACCTTGCAATCCTTCATCGCGTGTCCCAATTGATTACAGTTATAACATCTAAATTCCTTCCTAGGACAAACATTGGACATGTGCCCCAGATCTCCACAGTTATAGCATCTCCTAATCTAACCTTGATTTTGATTTATTTGACCTCCACTTCCTGATACCATAAAATTCGAAAGGCTTTGTTGTCTATTCTGACTATTCCCTTGCGGACGAAAATAAGGCTTCCTCTGATTCTGTTTTCCTTTCCAATTCTGATTCTGATTCTTGAATTTAGAAGATCCACTAACACTCCCTCTATTATCTTTTCCTTTCCTCATTTGCTCGATCTTACGACTCATTTCCACTAAAGCTTGAAAATTTCGAAGTTGGAAAGGTAAAACGGACTCCTTAATCTCAAATCGCAGTCCCGCTTCAAATCTTTCACACTTCCAGCTTTCATTTGGTTGAGCTTGAAAAAAACGGAAGTATTTGTCCAGTGATTCAAACTTCGCCGCATACTCCTCCACCGATAAATCTTTCTGATATAACCCTAGAAATTGTCGTTCTCTCTCAATTCTTATACTCTCCGGAAAATATTTGTCCATAAACGCAGTTCGAAAAACATCCCAAGTAATGTCTTGATGTTCAGCCTCCAACAGTAACCTAGAACCTTTCCACCAATACTCCGCATCTCCCACCAAGAGAAAGCAAAGATAAGTAACCCGAACATCTACCAGGCGTAGCAACTAACTCGAAGATCTTTTTCCAACTCCCTGGATCCACAGATCAGCCTTCTCAGGATTAACATCCATACCAAACTGTGAAGGATTTTGACTTCGGAATGTCATCAAAGCCTTGCCTTCCGCAGCTTGCAGATTCTGGACATTCATCGCTGCAGTTTGATTTGCAATTGCCGCTGCCATATTCTCCATTGCTTGAGCCGCATAGTCCACTCCTCCTTCATACTCCTCATTCATATTACCACGACCTCCCCTACGGCCTCGTCCACGACCGCGTCCACGTCCACGTCCACGTCCAGCTTCTGGTTCCATAACTGACCTACAAACCAACATCAGTTAAACCAAAACCAAATCGAAACGCAAACTTACTCACTACCACACATTACTTCTAATAAGTAATTAAAACAAATCTAAGTCAGAGATCACACAACAAAGACATAACAGACCTATTTCCTGACATTCTCGAAAGACTCGACCAGCTCTGATACCACAAAATGCGACACCCTTATCTATGGTCATCACACTCTTACCCAAGAATAGAAATTTAATTATTAAACGCTGGTTACTTTCGGAAAATATGTATTTATATTAAACGTTTCTTTACAAAAATAGTGCTGAATTTTTTTTTTCCAACATACAACATAAAAACCATTGTAAACCTAACAACATATATATAGATATATACATTACCTTGGATATATATACAACACCTATAATAGGAGATAACAAAAGAGCCCTCATAAGTATAGGTTATTCTCCATCAACTAAACAAAGAAAAATAAAGATATATACACATCAGTAACAAGTAGTTCATAACTACCTTCAAAACTCATGACTCTCTGAAGCCATATCAAAGTTGTCAAGACACACTACCCCAAAAACTCTACCTAAGCTGGTCAAGCTACTGAAATCCATTAGGAAGATATTGATGATCAATCCCTCCTACAACTGACGAATCTGACGATGATGTCTCTGCTAACACTGGGTCATTTGAAGAATCTTCATCTTCAACTGCAGGAGGTTGAAACTCAGGATCGCCCTCTATGTATTCATCTGGATCTTCCTCTCCCTCATTTATCTCCACTTCAGCAGGTGGTTCCGCAGGTCCTAATATCTGAAGATGATGTGGTTCAGGAAATGGATCCATCAAACCGTGCTCTTCTAGATACCGTAGGTAAAGCCAAATTGGAGGTAGATACCTCGATCGTCTCCACTAAATGAATCCTTTGTTAGGGTCCTTCCTCTATCGTTCCGATCACCTCTCTACTCGGTCCATGATAGGTGGCGCTAAGTGCCCCAAGATTTATCTCCCAGGCACCACCATATTGTGCACGATCAAAAGTGATCGTTCGTACCCTCGACTGTACTAAGGGTATTTCAGGGTCCATCTGAATGTGTTGTAAGAGTGAGAAACCAATACATGGATCTTACTCAATAACCACATACCAATCACCATATAAACACATCAACATTTACCAATTACATACATTTATAATGAATAGTTTATCAGTGGGTTTAACACCCCAAACATCATCCATTAAATTATGCATGACACTTCTATTCATCATCTAATTTTCGCCCTAATCTCATGAGATATCCCAACATCATATGAGCTGATCAGACTCCATAGCCACTCTGGCTAACTTGGCCAACTGCCAACAGGTGCGCAACCTCTTCCCATCCACATAGGCACACAAGGCATGGCACACAAGACCATTAAACAATGCTAATGTCGACACTCAGGGCACCAATAGCAAGTAGGATGGGGTCTTCATGTCCTCACTAGGCACATGAATTAAATGCATAACGGAATTACCTTTCGCCGCTGGTAATTAATGCATTACACCACAAACCGCAGGCACGTCTGCCAAAATGCATGCAAAACACTTTTGTTTTATTCTTTTCTTTGTGCTCACTCTTTCTTTTGCCGAAGCTCAAAATGGCTTACAACTCACATAGTTTTAAAAACACTTTTAAAACTTTCATTACAACACAGGACCTTACTGTCCGAGTGCTCAATCACGACACTTCTCGACCGGTGCACCAGTCCTAGGTTCGTGCTACTAGAAAAAATCTTCAATGTTTCATCACAGTATACCTCATGTATACAATATAGGCCCTCAAAGTCCAAATGATTGAGTCCATCACAACACAAAACATTAGTACCCCGACGTCTCGGTTACTAAGTCCAACTGTATTTTCAACATTGTTAAATCAACTTTTGATTTTTAGAAATTCCTTTTTCAAGGTAGAAATTCATTATAAAATTCTTAAATAAAAACTTAGTTTTTCACAAACCAATGAGTCACTTGAGATTTAATTTCCTCAAAATAGGCATTGCCGTTTCGAAAATACTTGCCGTCTATATTTTCCAGATTTGCCGTCAAATATTATTTTTAAGGCTTTTAAGCTAAAAACGTAACTTTTTCCACTTAATAATTTTCTAAAATCATGATTAACTTATTTTCACCAATTAATTTTATAAAAGAATATTTTGTAATATTCTAGGTTTTCTTATATAAAGTTTAGCAGTACCAAAATATTTTCACAGTTTCGCACTCGTTGTGACTCATAATTCACTTTTCCAAAAATAAATTATTAAAATAATAATATTTTTCAAAACTCTTTATTTTTCTTAAAATAAATTCCCTTTAATATTATATATCAATATTTTACCGTTAAAACATTGAATATAATTTGCGAAGCTTCTTAAAGCTTTTATCCGTCTTTCTTAATTGTGCACTGACCACTGTCAGGCTTCTCACACATCAAACAATAATTATATCACAGATATTACCCAGGCAGATCATGCATCATAGTAACATCATATAATTGCAGATAAAACAATTAACACAATTAAAACCACATATATACAAATAACACAGCAATAAACAACATAAATAAATACTAACAAACAAATAATTACAAACAACTATGGAATAGCATATAGCCATTGAATAAAATCCTTCGGTGTTCCCCCCTTACCTCTTGAAGACTCCCTGATAACTTACAGACTCCTTCGGATACATAGTTACCTCGTAAACGTCGTACTCAACTAACATTCAATCATTACAACCACATAGTTACAAATCAAGAAACTAAAACATTCTAAACCCTAATACATAGTCACGGCCTCTAGGGTTTTTGAATAACTAAACTTCTAATCATGATTAAGTTATGGATTATTGATCCTTGATTAACCTAAATCATAGATTAGTGACTAAATAACTAAGTTTAAAACTCAAAACTTCCTAACTCTTTTATACATAGGTTCGGCCTTAATAAGTTCATAGAGCTAGGGTTCTTAGTTTAACAAATCAACTTGGATTCATAAAGCATACCTACTAAGAGATTGATGTCTAAGATCATTTATGAAAATCATGAACAAAACTCTACAAAACTCACCCACTTAGGGTTCGGCCAACACAAAGATATTTTGAGAAAAATATTCATTTTAAGAGACTAACATGGATTAGAGTGTGTAGTCATACATGCCATATAGAATACATGATCGTACATGAAAACACATGAACAAAACTCTACCAACCCTAAGGTGATAGGTTCGGCCAAAGCTAGGTTTTCAAGAAAGAAATTTTTGATTACATCATGCTCTTGGATTTGGATAATATGCATGATATCAAGAAGATAGAAAGTAGTTTCATCATCATTAGATTTTTCTAGAATTTATTATGACTTTTCAAAGTTCTAGGGTTAGAAACTTTAAAGTGATAAACAACTATGATACAAGCCTTGAATCAAGAAACTTGCTAAAGAACATAGACATGATTAAGAATGAAGATTAGGATTTACCTCTTGAAAATCAATGACAAAGGAAATCCAAGAACTTGCTTTACAACTTAGAACTAAAGAACTTGTAAACTTTGGAGTTTTAGAAGCAAATGACAAAAGAAACTAAATGAAAAGTGAGAGTAGGGTATTTATAGTGAAAGTGGCGTCAATGTTGGAAGACTCTAGATGATGGTGAGTTGTCATGTTAAAGGATCAAAATGCAATTAAGTTCTAAGGACCAAATTGCAAAGATTCCAATAGTTGAAGGACTAGTTTGCAAATTATCAATAGAATGTCATGATGATGCTTTTGCCACATTAAATGCTAACTTATATTGACTTTGTTGGCTGAATTTATGATTCAAAGACAAATTAGGATAATTCAATGTATTTAGGAAGAATCAAGAACACTGTGGAAAATCTAGGATAAAGTAGAAACTTGTAGAAACTTATGGAAAATTCTAGATTCAACATGGTGAATCCAACAACAATGAGGCAGCCACAATTCACATGGGCTTGCGCATTGGCTGGGTTATTTTGGCTTGGATTCATTCTTGTGGGTCCCACTTAAAAATTTAGGCATTAGGCTTAAGATAGGAAACTTAAGGAAACTTTAATGACTTTTTGAACTCAAACTATGAACTAGAAAAGTTTGGGCTTCTAAGACACGACCATTTAAGATTAGAAACAAGGATTCTAGCCCAATCCACTTGGAAAAACTTAAAAAAAACTAATTCAGGGACAAAAGGGTAATTTACAGAAAGTTCAGGGACTTAACCGTAAAATTTCTAAATTTTCTATTTAATCCTGAAAAACCTTCTAGACTTAAAATTATCATTCATTCCCTTGAATCATCTCAAAATCCTAAGATAAACCCTCTCTCTACTCTTAGAAACTCTGATTTCCCTTCCGTCGTCTACCCGATTACGCTTTCCGCCCATAAAACATAAATTATTTTATTTTTTCTGAAAATAATTTTAAAAATACAGAATTTGTAGAAAATAAAATACTAAACTTAAGTCTTTCGTTCACGAATTAAAATTAGGTCTTTTGAGCAGTATTATTATACTGTCAATGGAATTCGCAGGTCGGGTTTCGCCTGACTTTCCAACCTAACTTTTAATCGTAGCTTCCTACAGTCAAGTAGGATTGAGTAATAAACTCTGTTTATTTAAAATAATTTTATAAGACTCAAATAAATTTAAAACATATTTATATGTATTACTGTTATTTAAAACAGTAAAATACAGGGTGTTACATTACTACCCCACTAAAAAAAATTTCGTCCTCGAAATTACGTACCTGTAAATAAATCAGGATACTGTAACTTCATTTTGTCTTCTACTTCCCACGTTGCTTCTCCAGTCACGTCATCCCAAACAACTTTGACCAACGAGATTTGTTTACCTCTGAGCTGCTTAGTCATCTTATCCGCGATTCGCACCGGTAAAATCTCATAAGACATGTTTTCTTTTAGTTGTACTAGATCAGGTTCAATTACGTGAGATGGATCAGGAATATACTTCCTCAATTGTGAAACATGAAAGACATCATGAAGATTGGATAAAAACGGTGGTAAAGAAATTTTATAAGCTACAGGACCTATCCGATTAAGAATTTGATATGGTCCAATGAATTTAGGAGTGAGTTTCCTGGATTTAATTACCCTACCACCCCCAGTCGTTGGCGTGACTCTCAAAAACACATGCTCACCTTCCTCAAATTCAAGAGGTCGTCGTCTCTTGTCAGCATAACTTTTCTGTCGACTTTGAGTTGTCCGTATTTTCTCTTGGATCATTTTCACCTTTTCTGTCGTTTGTAGCACTATATCTGGTCCAACCATGAAACTTGCACCATCCTAATACCAACATAAAGGCGTTTGGCACCGTCGACCATATAGCGCTTCATAGGGTGCCATTCCTATGCTAGAGTGAAAACTGTTATTGTAAGTAAATTCTATCAATGATTGATACTCATCCCAGCTTCCAGCATTTTCCAACACACAAGCTCTTAACAAATCTTCAAGAGACTGAATAGTCCTCTCTGATTGTCCATCCGTTTGAGGATGATACGCAGAACTCAACCTAAGTTTCTTTCCCAACGACTCTTGCAGACTTTGCCAAAATCTTGATGTAAATCTTGGATCGCGATCTGAAACAATACTCAAAGGCACTCCGTGTAACCTAACAATTTCATCGATATACAACTGAGTTAATATTTCCAATAAATACTTTACATTAACTGGTAAAAAGTGAGCTACCTTTGTCAATCGATCGATTATTACCCATATAGAGTCATACCCTTTCCGAGTCTTTGGCAAACCTGACACAAAATCCATCGCAATACCATCCCATTTCCATTCTGGAATGTCTAAAGATTGTAGCATCCCTGCTGGTCTTTGATGTTCTACCTTAACCTTTTGGCAAGTTAAGCACGCCGCTACAAATTCCATGACATCTTTCTTCATACCACGGCAAAATATAATTTCTTTAAATCCTGATACATCTTAGTAGCTCCGGGATGCAAACTCAACTTACTCCTATGAGCTTCTTCAAGAATCAACTTCCTCATTTCAATATCATTTGGTACACAAATCCTTTCACCAAATCTTAAAATTCCATCATTTCCTTCTTTAAATTTCGACACGACTCCTTGCCGTACTAATTCTCTTTCTCTTTGTAAATACTGATCACTTTCTTGTTTTTCCTTAATTTGCTCCATCAGTTCACTTGAAACAGTAATCATACCCAAACACAATTTTCCTGGAAACATCTTAATTGTCAATCGCATATCTCGGAATTGTTCCAACAACTGTTGCTCTTTAACCATCATTGCCGATATATGCATTGATTTCCGACTCAAAGCGTCTGCCACAACATTCGCTTTTCCAGGGTGATACTGTAGTTGAAAATCACAATCCTTTAAAAATTCCAACCAACGCCTTTGTCTCATATTCAGTTCCCTCTGATCAAACAGGTATTTCAAACTTTTATGGTCACTGAAAACATTAAAAGTCGCTCCATACAAATAATGTCTCCAGATTTTTAAAGCAAATACCACTGCTGCTAACTCCAAATTTTGTGTAGGATAATTCCTTTCATGAATCTTCAATTGCCTTGAAGCATGTGCCACAACTTTCCGGTTTTGCATCAATACATCCTAATCCTTGATGTGAAGCATCACAATAAACCTCAAAAAGCTCATGGGGATCAGGTAGTATCAATACCGGTGAAGTAGTCAACGTTCGCTTTAATTCTTGAAAACTTTCTTCACATGCTTCAGTCCATACGAACACTTGTTCCTTTCGAGTTAACTGGGTAAGAGGTCCTACTATTTTAGAAAATCCCTCAATAAATCTTCTATAGTATCCCGCTAAACCCACAAAACTACGAATTTCTGTCACCGTCTTAGGTCTTTCCCATTGCAAAACAGTCTCAACTTTCGGTGGATCAACATCAATTCCCTCACTCGAAATTATGTGTCCCAAGAATTGAACTTGAGCTAACCAAAATTCACACTTCTCAGGTTTCGCATAAAGTTGTTTCTCCTTTAAAATTTGAAGAACCACACTGAGATGTTCAACATGTTTTTCTTTACTTGGAGAATAGATTAGAATATCGTCGATAAAAACAACGACAAACTGATCTAAATAAGGACGAAAAATCCTATTCATGTAATCCATGAATATCGCTGGAGCATTCGTAACTCCGAACGGCATCACAAGATACTTGTAATGAACATAACGTGTCCTAAACGCAGTTTTACAAACGTCCTCCGCCTTCACTCGAATCTGATGATAACCCGAACGTAAATCTATCTTTGAGAAAACAGCTGCTCCACGTAACTGATCCATTAAGTCATCTATCCTTGGAAGTGGATACTTGTTCTTAATCGTCACCTTATTCAACTGCCGAAAATCTATGCACAACCGAGAAGTTCCATCTTTCTTCTTTACTAATAATACTGGAGCTCCCCAAGGTGATACACTAGGTCTAATGAATTCCTTCCGCATCAGTTCCACTAGTTGTCCTTTTAATTCCTCAAGTTCTGATGGCGACATTCGATATGGTGCTATAGATATTGGTCCAGTGCCTGGAACCAGATCAATCGCAAACTCAATCTCCCGAACAGGTGGTAATCCAGGTACATCTTCAGGAAAAACTTCCAGAAACTCATTGACAACTGGTATACACTGCAAGTCTAACTCACTCTTAACATCTAAGGAAAATAATAGCATGTATCCTTGTGCTCCCTCCTTTAAAGAAGCTTTTACTTGATTAGCAGTTAACAATCCAGAAATATCCTCCGTAAGAAAAACTAGAATTTTACGAGCACAATCAATCAAAATATGATTAGAAGACAACCAATCCATGCCTAAAATTACATCTAACTGTATTAAAGGCAAACAGATCAGGTTAACAAGAAAACGTTTGTCCTGAATAATGATAGGACAATTCAAACAAACAGAAGTAACCACAACTGGCTTAGCAGTAGGAGTTGAAACAATAAAATCATACAACAAGGAAGAAACATGCAATTTCAACAGTTTCACACAATCCATCGAGATAAAAGAATGCGTTGCACCTGAATCAAATAGTACAGTTAAAAGATTACCGTTTATGTCACACTTACCTTGTACGAGATCGTCAGAATTTGAAACTTCAGTCCCACTCATCGTATAAACTCTCCCTCTGGCTGTCGGTTTATTTGCTCCGACGTGACTAACAGTCGACTCCCGTTTTGGTACCTTGCAATCCTTCATCGCGTGTCCCAATTGATTACAGTTATAACATCTAAATTCCTTCCTAGGACAAACATTGGACATGTGCCCCGGATCTCCACAGTTATAGCATCTCCTAATCTGACCTTGATTTTGATTTATTTGACCTCCACTTCCTGATACCATAAAATTCGAACGGTTTTGTTGTCTATTCTGACTATTCCCTTGCGGACGAAAATAAGGCTTCCTTTGATTCTGTTTTCCTTTCCAATTCTGATTCTGATTCTTGAATTTAGAAGATCCACTAACACTCCCTCTATTATCTTTTCCTTTCCTCATTTGCTCGATCTTACGACTCATTTCCACTAAAGCTTGAAAATTTCGAAGTTGCAAAGGTAAAATGGACTCCTTAATCTCAAATCGCAGTCCCGCTTCAAATCTTTCACACTTCCAGCTTTCATTTGGTTGAGCTTGAAAAAAACGGAAGTATTTGTCCAGTGATTCAAACTTCATCGCATACTCCTCCACCGATAAATCTTTCTGATATAACCCTAGAAATTGTCGTTCTCTCTCAATTCTTATACTCTCCGGAAAATATTTGTCCATAAACGCAGTTCGAAAAACATCCCAAGTAATGTCTTGATGTTCAGCCTCCAACAGTAACCTAGAACCTTTCCACCAATACTCCGCATCTCCCACCAGTAGAAAAGCAGCATAAGTAACCCGAACATCTACCGGCGTAGCAACTAACTCGAAGATCTTTTCCAACTCCTGGATCCACAGATCAGTCTTCTCAGGATTAACATCCATACCAAACTGTGAAGGATTTTGACTTCGGAATGTCATCAAAGCCTTACCTTCCGCAGCTTGGCGATTCTGGACATTCATCGCTGCAGTTTGATTTGCAATTGCCGCTGCCATATTCTCCATTGCTTGAGCTGCATAGTCCACTCCTCCTTCATACTCCTCATTCATATTACCACGACCTCCCCTACGGCCTCGTCCACGACCGCGTCCACGTCCACGTCCACGTCCAGCTTCTGGTTCCATAACTGACCTACAAACCAACATCAGTTAAACCAAAACCAGAAACTGAAACGCAAACTTACTCACTACCACACATTACTTCTAATAAGTAATTAAAACAAATCTAAGTCAGAGATCACACAACAAAGACATAACAGACCTATTTCCCGACATTCCCGAAAGACTCGACCAGCTCTGATACCACAAAATGCGACACCCTTATCTAGGGTCATCACACTCTTACCCAAGAACAGAAATTTAATTATTAAACGCTGGTTACTTTCGGAAAATATGTATTTATATTAAACGTTTCTTTACAAAAATAGTGCTGAATTTTTTTTCCAACATACAACATAAAAACCATTGTAAACCTAACAACATATATATATATATATATATATATATATACATTACCTTGGATATATATACAACATCTATAATAGGAGATAACAAAAGAGCCCTCATAAGTATAGGTTATTCTCCATCAACTAAACAAAGAAAAATAAAGATATATACACATCAGTAACAAGTAGTTCAGAACTACCTTCAAAACTCATGACTCTCTGAAGCCAGATCAAAGCTGTCAAGACACACTACCCCAAAAACTCTACCTAAGTTGGTCAAGCTACTGAAATCCATTAGGAAGATCATGATGATCAATCCCTCCTACAACTGACGAATCTGACGATGATGTCTCTGCTAACACTGGGTCATCTGAAGAATCTTCATCTTCAACTGCAGGAGGTTGAAACTCAGGATCGTCCTCTATGTTTTCCTCTGGATCTTCTTCTCCCTCATTTATCTCCACTTCAGCAGGTGGTTCCGCAGGTCCTAATATCTGAAGATGATGTGGTACAGGAAATGGATCCAACAAACCGTGCTCTTCCAGATACTGTAGGTAAAGCCAAATTGGAGGTAGAGATACCTCGACCGTCTCCACTACATGAACCCTTTGTTGGGGTCCTTCCTCTATCGTTCTGATCACCTCTCTACTCGGTCCATGATAGGTGGCGCTAAGTGCCCCAAGATTTATCTCCCAGGCACCACCATATTGTGCACGATCAAAAGTGATCGTTCGTACCCTCGACTGTACTAAGGGTATTTCTGGGTCCATCTGAATGTGTTGTAAGAGTGAGAAACCAATACATGGATCTTACTCAATAAGCACATACCAATCACCATATAAACACATCAACATTTACCAATTACATACATTTATAATGAATAGTTTATTAGTGGGTTTAACACCCCAAACATCATCCATAAAATTATGCATGACACTTCTATTCATCATCTAATTTTCGCCCTAATCTCATGAGATATCCCAACATCATATGAGCTGATCAGACTCCATAGCCACTCTGGCTAACTTGGCCAACTGCCAACAGGTGCACAACCTCTTCCCATCCACATAGGCACACAAGGCATGGCACACAAGACCATTAAACATTGCTAATGTCCACACTCAGGGCACCAATAGCAAGTAGGATGGGGTCTTCATGTCCTCACTAGGCACATGAATTAAATGCATAACGGAATTACCTTTCGCCGCTGGTAATTAATGCATTACACCACAAACCGCAGGCACGTCTGCCAAAATGCATGCAAAACACTTTTGTTTTATTCTTTTCTTTGTGCTCACTCTTTCTTTTGCCGAAGCTCAAAATGGCTTACGACTCACATAGTTTTAAAAACACTTTTAAAACTTTCATTACAACACAGGACCTTACTGTCCGAGTGCTCAATCACGACACCTCTCGACCGGTGCACCAGTCCCAGGTTCGTGCTACTAGAAAACATCTTCAATGTTTCATCACAGTATACCTCATGTATACAATATAGGCCCTCAAAGACCAAATGACTGAGTCCCTCACAACACAGAACATTAGTACCCCGACGTCTCGGTTACTAAGTCCAACTGTATTTTCAACATTGTTAAATCAACTTTTTATTTTTAGAAATTCCTTTTCCAAGGTAGAAATTCATTATAAAATTCTTAAATAAAAACTTAGTTTTTCACAAACCAATGAGTCACTTGAATTTAATTTCCTCAAAATAGGCACTGCCGTTTCGAAAATACTTGCCGTCTATATTTTCCAGATTTGCCGTCAAATATTATTTTTAAGGCTTTTAAGCCAAAAACTTAACTTTTTCCACTTAATTAATTTTCTAAAATCATGATTAACTTATTTTCACCAATTAATTTTATAAAGGAATATTTTGTAATATTCTGGGTTTTCTTATATAAAGTTTAGGAGTACCAAAACATTTTCACAGTTTCGCACTCGTTGTGACTCATAATTCACTTTTCCAAAAATAAATTATTAAAATAATAATATTTTTAAAAACTCTTTATTTTTCTTAAAATAAATTCCCTTTAATATTATATATCAATATTTTGCCGTTAAAACATTGAATATAATTTGCGAAGCTTCTTAAAGCTTTTATCTGTCTTTCTTAATTGTGCAATCGACCATCATCGGGCTTCCCACACATCAAACAACAATTATATCACGAGATATTACCCAGGCAGATCATGCATCACAGTAACATGATAAAATTGCAGATAAAACAATTAACACAATTAAAACCACACAGATACAAATAACACAGCAATAAACAACATAAATAAATACTAACAAACAAATAATTACAAACAACTATGGAATAGCATATAGCCATTGAATAAAATCCTTTGGTGTTCCCCCCTTACCTCTTGAAGACTCCCTGATAACTTACAGACTCCTTCGGATTTTCAGTTACCTCGTAAACATCGTACTCAACTAACCTTCAATCATTACAACCACATAGTTACAAATCAAGAAACTAAAACATTCTAAACCCTAATACATAGTCACGGCCTCTAGGGTTTTTGAATAACTAAACTTCTAATCATGATTAAGTTATGGATCAATGATCCTTGATTAACCTAAATCATAGATTAGTGACTAAATAACTAAGTTTAAAACTCAAAACTTCCTAACTCTTTTATACATAGGTTCGGCCTTAATAAGTTCATAGAGCTAGGGTTCTTCGTTTAACAAATCAACTTGGATTCATAAAGCATACATACTAAGTGATTGATGTCTAAGATCATTTATGAAAATCATGAACAAAACTCAACAAAACTCACCCACTTAGGGTTCGGCCAACACAAAGATATTTTGAGAAAAATATTCATTTTAAGAGACTAACATGGATTAGAGTGTGTAGTCATACATGCCATATAGAATACATGATCATACATGAAAACACATGAACAAAACTCTACCAACCCTAAGGTGATAGGTTCGGCCAAAGCTAGGTTTTCAAGAAAGAAATTTTTGATTACATCATGCTCTTGGATTTAGATAATATGCATGATATCAAGAAGATAGAAAGTAGTTTCATCATCATTAGATTTTTCTAGAATTTATTATGACTTTTCAAAGTTCTAGGGTTAGAAACTTTAAAGTGATATACAACTATGATACAAGCCTTGAATCAAGAAACTTGCTAAAGAACATAGACATGATTAAGAATGAAGATTAGGATTTACCTCTTGAAAATCAATGACAAAGGAAATCCAAGAACTTGCTTTACAACTTAGAACTAAAGAACTTGTAAACTTTGGAGTTTTAGAAGCAAATGACAAAAGAAACTAAATGAAAAGTGAGAGTAGGGTATTTATAGTGAAAGTGGCGTCAATGTTGGAAGACTCTAGATGATGGTGAGTTGTCATGTTAAAGGATCAAAATGCAATTAAGTTCTAAGCACCAAATTGCAAAGATTCCAATAGTTGAAGGACTAGTTTGCAAATTATCAATAGAATGTCATGATGATGATTTTGCCGCATTAAATGCTTACTTATCTTGACTTTGTTGGCTGAATTTATGAGTCAAAGACAAATTAGGATAATTCAATGTATTTAGGAAGAATCAAGAACATTGTGGAAAATCTAGGATAAAGTAGAAACTTGTAGAAACTTATGGAAAATTCTAGATTCAACATGATGAATCCAACAACAATGAGGCAGCCACAATTCACATGGGCTTGCGCATGGGCTGGGTTATTTTGGCTTGGATTCATTCTTGTGGGTCCCACTTAAAAATTTAGGCATTAGGCTTAAGATAGGAAACTTAAGGAAACTTTAATGGCTTTTTGAACTCAAACTATGAACTAGAAAAGTTTGGGCTAATAAGACACGACCATTTAAGATTAGAAACAAGGATTCTAGCCCAATCCACTTGGAAAAACTTAAAAAAACTAATTTAGGGACAAAAGGGTAATTTACAGAAAGTTCAGGGACTTTACCATAAAATTTCTAAATTTTCTATTTAATCCTGAAAAACCTTCTAGACTTAAAATTATGATTCATTCCCTTGAATGATCTCAAAATCCTAAGATAAACCCTCTCTCTACTCTTAGAAACTCTAATTTCCCTTCCGTCGTCTACCCGATTACGCTTTCCGCCCGTAATACGTAAATTATTTTATTTTTTCTGAAAATAATTTTAAAAATACAGAATTTGTAGAAAATAAAATACTAAACTTAAGTCTTTTATTCACGAATTAAAATTAGGTCTTTTGAGCAGTATTATTATACTGTCAATGGAATTCGCAGGCCGGGTTTCGCCTGACTTTCCAACCTAACTTTTAATCGTAGCTTCCTACAGTCAAGTAGGATTGAGTAATAAACTCTGTTTATTTAAAATAATTTTATAAGACTCAAATAAATTTAAAACATATTTATATGTATTACTGTTATTTAAAATAGTAAAATACAGGGTGTTACATAATTCAACCTCTATCATGATGAAAACTGGGCTAGAATTTGTGGACAAAATTCAGGGCTGATTTGAAAGTTTGCACTTATTAATTTTTTTTGGGTGATATAAACCCCTTGGGCCTTAGGGAGTGCATGGCAGGCATTTTCATTAGTCTAGGGATTCTTCTCTTTTTCTATAAATACTCTTGTATTGATCATATTTGACAACATTGAATGAATGTGGATTTTACTTTTCAATGAGTGTGAGTAGAGCTTTTGCTCCTCTATTGGTTCCTTTAAATGAACCTTGTTTTTATTCTTATCAAGAGCACCCATCTATTGTGGTGAATCTTCATTTGGCTTATCATTATCTCCTTTACGTTCTTACTTTATTTTAAGCTTTCCTTTACTTTATGTTCTTGAAATTTATTTAATTACTTTACTTTACGTTCTTCTCCTTTTGCTTATTACCTTATTGTTCTTAATTTCAATTGTTCATTGTTCATCTTATTACTTGCTTGTAGTTCATGCCCTTCCCTCTTCATCTTCTTCCTTATCTTTTGATTTTTATACAAGTTACAAGAACAAAGATCCAAGATAGATCCTAATTTCTAATGATTCCTTCATGGATCATATCATGTGGTATCTAGATCTCGCTTCTTAGAGCTTGATGGTGTTGAGTCTCTAAATGTCTGATGCGCATTCACCCTAAGTTTTGATGAAAACTAAACATTTTTTCAATGATTTAATTGAACTATTTATTGTTTACTGACCTATCTACTTAGTGTTTAGATTAATATTTTAAGAAATATTTTAATTCGCTCGTCTGTCTTCAGTCAAATGGTCAAAGTCAGAGATAAACTTATCTTATGAAGGAACCTGACTTGTCTGATGAAGACAATCATACTCGTTTGAGGTTTTCTCAAGGCATTGACTTTATGAAGAATAGTCAACTCGTCTAATAAAAGTGTCTTCACCTGCCTGCTAACACTCTCTGAAGAACTGACCCAGGACTAAAGACTTTCTGTGATGTCCCCTCGAGTCAGAAGAATGCTAAGATTTCTCATATAAGGATCAGGGAATCAGAAGACCAAATATTCAAAAGCAACCTTGTAACTCAAAAGGAGTGATACCAAGATGCTTTATTCCCTAGTACAACTGGAAGTTACACGAAAAGGGAAATATGTACAGCAAAGTAAAAAAGTAACCTGAAGAAATCAGATTTGGCTACTCCAAAAGCATAAAGCACTGGACTTCTCTTATTAGAATACAAGCAATGCTCCTAAGCATTAATGGCCACCCAGAAACACTCTATTGCATTTAATGGAGCTCTTCTTGAAGCCGTATTCTCAAAGGGAATGTCTCTAATGTATTTATTTTGAATGAAGGCTATAAATAGAAGACATTGAAGACATATTGAGTGGTAATGAAGTGTTGAACATTCTCTGAACAAGCTATTCTTTCAAGCATTCGATTCTTTATTCTTCTCAATCATTTGTTCATTCATTGTAATACTTTGAGAAGTTATTTCGCAGTCTTTCTACTTCACATTTAATCCACTCTTCTGAGTGTTTGTGAAAGACTTGAAAGTTGTATTTATTACACTTCCTTTCAAACAAAATCCGAGTGAGCCTGAAGAGGCTAGCTGAGCCAACAATATTTGTCTTGGAGCTTGGAGAGACTAGGTGTGTAACGTCTCGTGGAAATTACATTGAAATAGATAATTAAATAAAATAATTATCCTTTCATAGCATTAGAAACTAAGATAAATTAAAACTTCTACTTTATTACATAAAAACTCTTTAAGTTGGTTAACAAAATAACAAATTTTTAATAAAATTTTATTCTCAAATATGTGCAATAAATACAATCAAAATAAAACAAAATGAAAACTAAAACTAATGTCTTAAAGATTTCAAGACTTTCTCAAGTCGTTGCGCCATCTCTAACATCACCTGTGAACTCTGAAAGACTAATGATTTTTATAATCCCAGTAAGTAAACAAAATTCTAAAAGGTTTTCGAAAATATGTTGCTCTCAGCCGGCGCGGTAACCGGAAAACAACAATGGTAGTCCGCCATTTCAAAATAATAAAATCTAAAGTGATTTAAATAACACATAAATAAACCATAGCACACATGCCAAAACATTGTTGGCTGTGGCTTCTCACTCAAGAAGGGGGTTGAATTGAGTGTGTGATCATTTCAAAAATTTTACCCCTCTTTACAAAAACTTATTGTTTTCTTACTAAAATATTTTGTCAACCAACAAACCCAAATTGTGTTTTTACAAGATGTAATATTTCAAAAGACTTAGAATTCTAATAATTAGGATTCAAAACACTTAGATTTCAGATGTGATCAATTATCAAAAACAAATCAAATCATGCAAACTTCCCTATCATATTTCTAATTCATGCATTTAACAATAAGCATATAAAAGAGTTTAGGGAAAGAGAAAATGCAAACCAATTTTATCTTGGTTCAACTACCTCCTCTGGTAACCTACATCCAGTCCCCACACAACTGTGAGTTTCATCCACTAATCAAAAACAATTTTACATGATTCTTTTACAAAAGCTTCACTTCTAGGTTCCTTATACCTATATGGCAGCTTTCCAAGCAATCTTGAAAATTCTCAAGAGTTCCTTCTACTCTTGCACAACACCAAGAGTCCTTTCTACTCTTGAATCAGCCAATGGGAGAACCTTCTCTCTAATCACAACTTTTACAAACAGAAAGATTGAATTCAGATTCTGAAAAATCAGATTTACAAGTTGAAGTCCTATTGAAAATTGTCATATTTTCTTAATGCTAAGCTCTCTCAAATTTTCAGTGAATGATCTCGTATTCTGAGTAATTGTAATATGAAAAAGTGTTTACTTATGTCCTTATATAGTTTTAAAAGAAAATAGATCCGTTGGACACATTTTAAAAGTTGGTTGAGATCAAAACAATTGATTTGAAAATCTTGTTATCAGTCAATTGATTAGTACACAGATGTATTAAACAAAAATTCTCTTTCATATGTGTACATAGATGTACTAATCGATGTACATTATCAAAAATATTTTCTGATCAAGTAACTTGTCAATCATTGTATCCATAGATGTATAACACTTATACATAGATGTACAAGATTTTCATTAAAAGTTGGTTAATTAACTGAAAGTACTGATAGTGTGATTTTACATGATATTTTCTATATACTTTTGCATGCATTTTTCATATTGATTAGACATTCTTTATTTGATTTTTACTAGTTTTTACCTTGGAACGGGTGAAGGTGGTTTTGTGTGTTGTTTTGCAGAAATTGAGGAAAACTGTGCAGATTTACCTTGGAACGGGTGAAGGTGGTTTTGTGTGTTGTTTTGCAGAAATTGAGGAAAACTGTGCAGATTTGGCCATAATAAAGCTTGGAAGAATTTAGAGCTTGAAAAGAGAAGAGAAGAAATTGAGCCAAGCAGAATTCTGGAGATTCGCCCCGCGAGATTGGATTCGCCTCGCGACCCTGAAAGCTGACTGTGCCAGAAAATGCAAGCCTTTCTGGTTCGCCTCGCGAACCTTGTCTCGCCTCGCGAGTCTGGAGACCAGAAGCCATCACGCCCAGGCCCTGATGCTCCTCACGGGCATATTGGAGAAGCAATTTACTGTTTCGCGTCGCGAGCAACTTTCGCCTCGCGATAGTTCAATTCTTTGAAGTAGCAGATTTTAATATTCGCCTCGCGAGGAGACATTCGCCTCGCGAGCGAGCACAGAACTGATTGGTATAAGTTGCTGTTTTAGGGCAAAATTGGAGAGTTTTTTTGGGAGAGTTAGAGAGTTTCTAGGTTTTGAGCCAGAGGCACTTGGAGGCTGCAGCTGGAAGAGGGTTCTAACCCTGAAGGGGATGTTTTCCTTGCTCTGGGACTGAAAGAAGATTGGAGGATCCTCCTATGGAGTTTGCTTCATCCCTTCTCTCTTTCTCTTTGTATTCTCTTTTTATGAGTAGTTAAATCCCTGTTGTTGGGATTAGATGTAATCATACTGATTATTATGTATTTATCTTGACTGATTATTCTGTGTTCATGTCTTCATATTAGTGGTTATTTTTCTGTGCTTAATGCTTGTTGTGGCTAGCACCCCCATGGCTTGATTAGTGTTTTGGTATGCAATGGGGACGTTCGTATCAGAACTAGAACTAAATTTAATCACCTAGTAAGCCTTGTATCTAGGAATGGAACTAGGTTTATTAGTAATCGCGTGATCCCTAATCTTAATGCAAATTCATTAATCTAGGCCACCTAAGGAATTAGGGTCTATTAGTGGATTTAGGCTCTTGCCATCCGAGGAATCGGGGTTTGAGTAATTTAGTGGATTGATTTTAATATCTGAAGCATGAATGGGAGGTATCTAGTCCTGGTATTGCATGAGATAGAGGTTTGGTGAAATCTAGTCCCAACATATCTTTCTGCACTCCAAGTGTTCGATAAAAATACAAAAAGATTATCTTCCTTATCTTTTGTTTGTTTTGAACTCTCTGTTTAGTCTAGATAGTTGCTGAGTTTGCGAATTGGTAGTTGACATCCAATCCCCGTGGATACGATAACCGGTCTTACCACCGTATTATTTCCACGACTGGGTATACTTGCCCAGATTCGTCTAACAAGTACCGACATGTACACATAGATGTACTGATTCATTAAATAACCTTTTCCATTCTAAACTCATTTTGAAAACTTGTTTACTTTTGAAAATCATTTTCCTTATTCTTTTGAGAGCTTAACTAAGAGTTAATTTGAAAATATCCATTACATAAGCATCTAAGGATCTTCTTCCATTTGCTCTGCTGATGATGCTCCTTCTTTGAGTCAATCTTCATGATTCTCCCTTTAAGTTCCATTGCATCCACTTTCCTTGCTCTAAAATGCTCATTGAAAAACTCAAGCTTTGCAAGTAGTTAGTGAATCATTTTAAACATCAAATCATTCTAAGTTTGGTCATTAATGAAAACACTTTAGAGTCATTTTATCCACAAACATCAACAACCCAAATATGTTAATCATCAAAGCAACTAATTATATGTTTCTGTTTCATAAAGTTTCCTTGTAATTTGCATTAAATAACTCCGTATATAATGCGGCTCCATCGAGTTGACGTTCAATCTTTAATTATCACTTGCACTATTTAACTTTATATATAATGCTACACCATCGAGTTGACACCAATCTTTTATTATCACTTGCATTATATAACTCTATATATAATCGTGCCGTCGAGTCGACACCAATCTTTGATTATCATTTGCATTATATAACTCTGTATATAATCTTGTGCCATCGAGTTGATGACAATCTTTTATTATCACTTGCATTATAACTCTGTATATAATGTCGCGTCGTCGAGTCGACGCTCAATCTTTAATTATCATTTGCATTACATAACTCTGTATATAATGCCGCGTCATCGAGTTGATGCCAATATCAATAATTATCTTACCACAATACAATTAATTTAATATATTGTACAAAGTTCTATACATTAATAACAATGGTCATACTCATGCCAAAGCATTCCAAGAACATCACATAATACCAATAATATTCACAAATAATTTAATAATCATGTCAATGGAACATATTTACTATTAATTCATATTTATTAGGAACAATTATAACATAATTTCAATTTCAAAGAAAACCCTCAATTATCACATAATCTCATCATATATCAAATATCACTATCACATGAAAACAATCTCATTTAAGTGTATTTATAATCAATAATTGTAAAAGATCTTAATTATCAAAATTAACTATAAACACTTTGTTGAAGTTGTGCTTATCAAACAAGTTTATGGTTATCTGTTTGTGTGCTTCTCTGTTGAAAACCTTCAGAGAAGTTACTTGTCTGACTGATAGCTTTACCTGTCTGCTCTAATTTTCTGCTTGCGAAAAGATTTTGGTTTTTTAAAAAATTATGGTAAACACAACTCAAACCCCATTCTCGTGTTTACATTTATCTATTTCAGTTGGTGTTCTTGTGTTCTCCATATTTCAACAAGATTTGAGGACCTTTCATTGAATCAATTTGTCAAAAATTCAAGATCCAATACAAAAACAAGAACAATTGATATAGATCTTGATTCACAAGTGAGAATTCAAGAGAAAATAAAAGGAGTAGAAGAGAACAATTTATATATGAATTGGAAGACAAGAACAATAATAGTAAATCTAGATCTATGAAATGAAATTATAAGAATTTTAGTATGTAAATGAAATAGAAAATGGAGAATAAATGAATGGGGAAAAAGGCGCCACTGTTCAACTCTTGTAGAAAAGATTGAATTCATAAGCCATAGGAGGATTCACCACATGTGCATGGAAGCTCAAGATAAGAATCAATTTGATTCAACTCAAGAACCTCTTAGAGGAGAACTCTATCAACTCTCTTAGATCTCAAATGTGAGAAATTATACAAATGCATTGAATGAATCAAATTTGCATATAAGTCACCTATCTATAGGTGAGGTCAAGTGCACCATGCGCCTCTACCTTGTGGCCGTGCACTTCCTAGTGTAAATTGGGCCAATTGGCCCAAAGTGAATTGCTATTTACATGTTGGGATAATTGGTCCAAGAGGCTCAATTAGCCTAAGCCCAAAAGCAAAACTGTCCTAAGTGCTTATTGAAGAAGCACTTTTATTACATAGTCCTATTCTATTTTACATAGATCCTACTTCTACTTTTATTACAAAAGGTGTGGATATATGCCCTGACAGGTACATATGTTTTGATGATGGACAAAACAAAAAGGTTCAGAAGGACTAAAGTACAAAATGCGGAAAATTGTAAAGCAACCAAGCACAAGGGGTAAAATGGGAATTTTACTATTTGTATTGTTTGTTTTAGAATTATATGTAAATGGTAAGTAGGGTTCTCAAATTAATAATGGTCACACACACACACATATTTAACATGTGCTTAAAAGTCTTATCATATGCTTAAATGATTTTTAACATGTGTTTTAAAACTAATAATTATTTAAGTTTAATTGGGCAATCATTTCCTTAATTGTCAAGTTTTTGAAATTCAATCTAATACGCACCATAATCGATTATGGTATTCCTATAATCGATTATGAATTGTGGTTAAATGGATTTAATTGATGTTAATGAGCTATTATGATATTAAAGCAGTTGAATTCAAATTTTAAAATAGAATAATCGATTATGGAAATTGGATAATCGATTATAACCTTATTGGCTTTCATGAGCTTCAAATAGAAACCCTGTAATCGATTATGTAATCGATTTATAGTTTTTTATGTAAAAGTCAGTAACCTCATAATCGATCAGTGAAATCGATTATAGTCTTATGTGAAAAAATAAGTGACCACATAATCGATTATGCCTATTCTGTCCAAATGCGCGCTTCCTGAAAATACTTTAAATAATCAATTATTACGCGACAGAAATGAATTTTAAGAGGCTTCACCTAATTCCTTTTGAAAAATCACTCCTTTCTTTTAAATAGAAACTTGGGCAGCCATCTTTGATATACAACATACTACTCTGCTATTTTACTCATGCTAAAACTCTTATTGATTTTCGTATACTATTTCATCTCTTGCACTTACACTTGACCATATTGTTTTGAGAAATCTATACACCATATAGGCATTGTTGTATTTGCGCTTCAAGTTGTATTTCTTATATGCACTTTTGAGTGCTTTCTCATTGTAATTCTTTTAAAGCTTTTCTAAGTGAGTGTGATCTCACAAACTGTTTTTGAGACTCTTGCACAAGGGATAGTACGTCCTGTGATTTGTGTTAAGGGTGCTCTAATTTGTATAGATTCTAGTTTAGCCTGTTTTATAAACTAGAGTTGATAGGAAACCTTTGGTCTTATTGCCTTGGGGACTGGATGTAGGCCACGTGGGTAGTTGTGTGGTCGAACCAGGATGCATCGTTGTGTCATCTTCTTCCCTTATCTCTTTACTATTTCACAATGCTTTTATATTTCTTAAGCTTTCTTTCATAACGTTTTATTATTAATCTATTGCTTTGTGAAAACCATTTTTAGGTGTTGTTTAAATTAGCAAAAGTTTTTAAAAATCAATTCACACACAATTCACCCCCCTCTTGTGTTTGAGGCCACTTGTCAACAAGTGGTATCAGAGCTTAACTCTTGGATATAAAGGACAAAACCGTCTCAAGAGGAAAGATGACTTCAAACAGTTTTTGTAATGAGGGTAATTCCGTAAACAGACCTCCATTGTTCGATGGTGAGGGGTATGGTTATTGGAAAGAAAGAATGCAAATCTTTTTGGAAGCTTTTGATATTGATATTTGGGATGCTGTGGAAAATGGTCCATTTGTCCCCAAGCACGAAGTTGATGGTGCTTCGGTGGATAAACCAAAAACCCTTTGGACCGACGAGGAAAAGAAAAAAGGTCCAATAAAATTTGAAAGCTAGGAACATCATCACCTCAGCTTTAAGCTACGATGAGTTCTATAGGGTCTCAAATTTCAAGACCGCTAAGGAAATATGGGACACCCTTGAATTGACCCATGAAGGTACTACCGAGGTCAAAAGGGCTAGGATGAACACATTAACCCATGAGTATGAGCTATTTAGGATGAAATAGGGTGAAAGCATACAAGATATGCAGAAACACTTTACCCATATAATAAATCATCTTAGGGATCTTGGGAAAGTGTTTAATAATGAAGATTTAATAAATAAAGTTCTTAGATGTTTAAATAGAAATTGACAACCCAAAGTAACTGTAATTTCCGAATCACGTGATCTAACATCTATGTCTTTGGCAACTCTATTTGGCAAATTGCAGAAACATGAATTTGAGTTGAACGGCCTCATTGAAAGTGAGGAAAGTGACAAGAAAAAGAAAGGGCTTGCTCTTAAGGCAAGTATAAGTGAAACAAATGAGGAAGATAGTGACTTTTATGAACTTGATGAGATTGGTGAAGGAGATGAGAACATGAGTCTAATGGTACGAAAATTTAAGAGATTTATGAGGAACAAAGGCAAAACACAACCAACCTTCACTCCTCAAAAGAAATTTGATGGAGAGGGAACCACTTATATGCTAACATGTTTCAATTGTAAGAAGAAGGGCCACATAAGGCCCGAGTGTCCTCTAAGTCAAAATAAGAATGATAAGTTTGAAAAGAGACCACAAAAGGATAGAAAAGGAAGGAGAGCATACATTGCTTGGGAAGACAATGACATGGACTCCTCCGATGAATCCGTCAACTATGAAGCAAACCTTTGCCTCATGGCCAATCATGAGGACAACGAAGATGAGGTAATTGATAATGAAATTGAAAATGAATTGTCTTATGATGATTTACTTGTTGCGTGTGAAGAGTTAAATAATGAAAGTACACGTCATAGAAAAACTATACATGCATCTAATAAAACCATTTCTAGTCTTGAGTTGAAAATCGATTCTTTAAATAAAGAAATGGAAGAAATAAAGAAAAAGCAAACTTTGTTGAAAACTTCATCATGCCTATCTTGTGAGAACAAAGTTTCAAATTGTAGTGAATGCGAGGTTTTGAAAATTAAAATTGAAGACCTATACAACACACTTGCTAAGTTCACTAGTGGAAAAGATAATTTAAATGTTTTATTAGGAAATAAAAAAGGAACCTATGATAAAGCCGGTTTAGGCTATCACCGTAAATTGCATGAAAAATCTTTTAAGAGGTTCTTTAGTCCAACAAACACTTCTAGTAGTCCTTTTGTAAAGTGTTTTTATTTTGGTAGAAAAGGACACACTGCCTCTATTTGTAATGCTAGAAAGAACAAAATTTTAAATGGCAAGAAAGTATGGGTTCAAAAGGGCAATGTGCCCAAAGCTAACTCTCAAGGACCCAACATGATTTGGGTACCAAAAGTTAAAACTTGAATCTGTTTTGTAGGGTTTCTGGAAGGCAAAGAACTCAAATTGGTATCTTGATAGCAGATGCTCCAAGCACATGATGGGAGACAAAAATAAGTTCTCCTCCCTCACACCCAAAAAGGGTGGTTTCGTCTTCTATGGTGACAACAATAAAGGTAGAATTTTGGGAATTGGGACTATTGGTAAGAGTCCTAGCCCCACCATAGAAAATGTTCTATATGTTGATGGTTTGAAACACAACCTGTTAAGTAGAAGCCAACTGTGTGATACAGGATTTAATGTTGTGATTGATAACTCTAAATGCATGGTCATGGATTCTAACAATCAAACTAAATTAATTGGTCAAAGAATTGGAAATATCTACATGGTTTGGTTGGATGACCTACCTTCAAATGATGTATGTTGTGTAATAAGTAAAGAGGATGAAACTTGGCTATGGCATAGGAGGATGGCTCATATTCATATGAACCATCTTAATAAGTTGGTCCACAAGGACCTAGTAATTGGTTTACCAAAGCTTCATTTTGAAAAATACAAGATGTGTGATGCTTGTCAAAAGGGAAAACAAGAAAAGGCCTCTTTTAAAACTAAAAAAGTTGTTTCTTCAAATCGGCCTTTACAGCTTTTACATATGGATTTGTTTGGTCCATCTAGAACCATGAGCTTTGGTGGTAATTACTAGGTGCTTGTTATTGTGGATGACTATTCTCGTTATACATGGACATTGTTTATTCCTAATAAAAATGACGCTTTCGGTGCCTTTCGAAAACTTGCCAAGGTTATTCAAAACGAGATGGGATTAAACATTGTAACTGTCCGAAGTGATCATGGTGGTGAGTTCCAAAATGAGGCATTTGAGGCCTTTTGTACTGAACATGGAATCGGACATAATTTTTCCTCACCAAGGACTCCCCAACAAAATGGGCGGTGGAAAGGAAAAATAAGTCTCTAGTAGAGCTAGCGAGGACGATGCTCAATGAGACCAACCTTCCTAAGTATTTCTGGGTAGACGTGTTAAGTACCGTATGCTATGTGATGAATAGAGTCCTCATAAGACCTATTATGAAACAAACGCCCTATGAAATTTACAAGGGAAGGAAGCCTAACATCTCCCACTTTCATGTATTCGGATGTAAGTGCTTTGTTTTAAATAATGGTAAAGAAAACCTTGGTAAGTTCGATGCTAAAGCTGATGAAGGTATATTTCTTGGATATTCCAATTCTAGTAAAGCTTTTCGAATCTATAATAAAAGAACTATGACCATTGAAGAATCTGTGCATGTGTCTTTTGATGAGACTAACCCTAAAATTGTAGAAGAGGAAAGTGTTGATGATGTTGTAGAAATTTTGGGAAACACCTATCTTGAGGAGAAAAGAACTCAAGAGAAGGATATCATGGATCAACCACCTCCACAAGAAGAAGAGCCACCTCATTCCGATCTTCCAAGAGAATGGAGAACATCTAGATACCATCCTCTTGACAACATAATAGGTGATATATCAAAGGGGGTAACAACTCGAAACTCTCTTAATCAAATATGTCATTACATGGATTTCATTTATCAAATTGAACCTAAGAATGTTGATGATGCCATAGTAGATAAGCATTGGACTCTTGCTATCCAAGAAGAATTAAACCAATTTGAATGAAATGATGTTTGGGAATTAGTCCCTAAACCTAAAAGCCATTTCGTAATTGGAACTAAGTGGGTCTTTCGTAACAAGCTAGATGAAAATGGAATAATAACTAGAAACAAAGCTAGATTTGTTGCTAAAGGATATAACCAACAAGAGGGGATAGAATTTGATGAAACCTATGCTCCCATAGCTAGACTAAAGGCTATTAGTATGCTTCTTGCTTTTGCTTGCATCATGGATTTCAAAATTTTTCAAATGGATGTCAAAAGCGCCTTCTTAAACAGTTTTATTCAAGAAGAGGTTTATGTGGATCAACCTCCTGGTTTTACAAATTTTGAATTTCCAAATCATGTTTTCAAACTGAAAAGGCTTTGTATGGTTTAAAGCAAGCACCTAGGGCTTGGTATGAATGCCTAAGTAAATTCCTACTTGAAAATGGTTTTCAAAGAGGAAACATTGATATCACACTGTTTATCAAAAACAAAAAGCATGACATTTTACTTGTGTAAATTTATGTGGATGTTATAATTTTTGTTGCAACTAACGAAGCCCTGTGCAAGGATTTTTCAAAAATTATGCAAAGCGAATTTGAAATGTCAATGATGGGGGAGCTCAACTACTTTGTTGGGTTACAAATCAAGCAATCAAAGGAAGGAATTTTCATCAACCAATCAAATATTGTGAAGAGCTTTTCAAGAAGTTTGGGATGAATAATTCAAAGGAGCTTTCAACTCCCATGAGTACATCTTGTTATGTTGACAAGGACGAAAATGGTAAATCCATCGACATAAGTAAGTATAGAGGTATGATAGGCTCTCTCATTTATCATACTGCTAGTCGCCCATATATTATGTTTAGCGTTTGCATGTGTGCACGATTTCAATCGAACCCAAAAGAATCACATCTCACCGTGTTAAAACTCATTACGAGATATCTCATTGGCACACAAAATATGGGTTTATGGTATCCTAAAGGGGTTGACTGCACCCTAATTGGATATTCGGATTCTGATTTAACGAGTTGCAAATTAGACCGAAAGAGCACCAGTGGAACCTGCCACCTATTAGGAAATGCTTTAGTTTCTTGGCATTACAAGAAACAAGCAAGTGGCTTATCTACCACCGAAGCTGAATACATTGCGGCGGGTAGTTGTTGTGCACACATTATTTGGATGAAGCAACAGTTAAATGATTATGGAATTAGTCTTAACACTGTTCCCATAAAATGTGATAACACAAGCGCCATAAACCTCACAAAGAATCCTGTATATCACTCAAGGACTAAACACATTGAAATTAGACACCATTTTATTAGGAATCATGTTCAAAAAGGGGATTGCATGATTGAATTTGTTGAAACATCTAAATAATTCGCAGATATTTTTACAAAACTACCTAAAGAAAGCTTCTTTTTCAAAAGAACTGAATCAGGGATTTTGAACTAGTCATGCATCCATTAATTTATGCATAACACACCTTGTTATTTGCTAATGTGTTTATCAAGTGTGCAGGCAGAAAGAGCATAATCGATTAGCATAATCAATTATGCAGAAATGAAAATTTCAGTCCACAACACAGAGAGGCCATAATCGATTATGCCTTCACTGACTTTTGGAACCAACGTGGACAGAAGAGTGGTAATCGATCGTAGGAATTGATTATTCAAAAGGTTCAAAATTCCAGAAGATGAATAATCGATTATATAATCGATTGTTGTTCATCAATGTTCATCCATAATCGATTTTCTGGTGAAGAACCCAGAAAATAATCGATTACATAATCGATTATACGAAGTTGAAGGGTTGGCGCCTGATGACAACCAAATGGTTAGGTTGCCTTTTTGATGATCTTAGGTTGAATTTTCATACAAGATTAACAAGACAAATTCGTGTACCAATTCAAGGGTGAAGAAAATAAGAAAATGGTAGAAGATTAGAGATGGTAGGCGCCACAAACCAAGGGGTTTAATAAGCCAATGAAGTTCGCCACAAGAATCTTGGATTTTTGATAAGAACAAGAGTGGCTCAACTAAGAACCAAAGAGAACAAAGTCCCACAAATGGATTTCAATCCAAATTCAACATCCAAGTTAATCATTAGCATGTTTAGGCCGAAAGTACAAATAGTGTGGCAGCCATCTTTTGGCATCCAAGGACAAACCATAACCCCCACATGATTAGCCTAATTCATGACACTAACACTCACTAAAAGCTAACTTAACTCAGCCACCAATTTTGAATGTTACGCCCCCCCTTTATGTCTCTCTCCCACTCATTATGTGGTGGTTATACTTGCTTCTCAAATTAAAAGTGTAACCCCCCATAATTACATCAATTATTCACACAACTAATTAGGAGTTTCTTATAGCATGCAAGCTAAAGATTCCCTCCCAAGACACTTAACAAACTCGTGTACAACATGGAGTAAAATGGGCTTGATCCAAAACATCACTTAGTAATTTTACTCAAACACACAACCCATTACACTTATTAAAATTAAAAGAAAACAACTAATTGGACTTGTCTTCAAAGTGCACGCCCATCATCACCAAAATCATGGGTCTTCTAGTTGGATGAGATATGTCACCAACTCGGGATCCAGTCCATCCAATCTTGCATTCGGGCTTGCTTCCATTATAAGAGCCATTATTTGAGTTAAGACTTGTTGGGCTTTCTTGGTTGTAACTCTTGTCATGGGCCCATCAAGTCCTTGTGTTGTTTCTTGAACCATGATCCTTATTGGGATCATATCATCCCCTCCTTCTTTGAGTGAATTCGACATCGAATTGAAATCTTCATCACCAAAATTAGACATTTGTGGTCCATCTAAAGTGAGCTTTTGGAAATCCATGCAAGTTCCCAAACCATGGGGTGCTTCCTTTGAAATGAAATCTCCAACTTTCTACAAAAAATTTACAACACCACTAGACAAAGAGAAATCATTAGAAGCATTCGCAACTAAATAAAATCTTTTGTAATAAAAAATGCATTGGGGCTGCCTTGAAATCAAAGCCTCATTCTCTTCACTTTTTGTTGCGAAATAACTCTCTTTTTCTCACTATTTTTCACACTATTTTTCTCTTGATTTTTTTTTATAACTTTTCATCACTTTTTTTAAACTTTTCATCACTCTCTTTTTTCAATCTTTTTCTCACTCTCTTTTTCTTTTATCTCTTGCTCTCTCTTTTCTCTCATTTTTATTTGATCCTCGCGAACTTCTTTTGGAGACAAATGACTGAGAATAACTTTTCGGTTTTGATGCAAGAAAGAAAACATGTTGGTGTACCCATCATGATTGACCTTCTTATTAAATTGCCAAGGCCTCCCTAGCAACATATGGCTTGCATCCATAGGCACCACATCACAAACTACACTATCATGATATTTCCTAATTGAGAAAGGAACCTCAACTTACTTATTTACCACCATTTCTCCAACCCCACTTAGACATTGAAGCCTATATGGTTGTGGATGTGCCTTAGTAACAAGATTTAATTTTGAGACCAATCTAGAACTAACAACATTTACACAACTACCACCATCAATGATTAAGGAACAAACCATCTCTTGTATTAGGCATCTAGTACGGAAGATGCTTCCTCTTTGACTATTATCTTGCTCTTTGGTTTAGCTTCCCAAAAGTCTTCTTACCATGAACAAGTCTCCTTCCGGAATTTCTTCTCCTTTTTTACTCTCCTCCTCACTTGAAGCCTCGGATTGGGAGAACACTTCTCCATTCCTTCTCAGCGTGGTCCTCTTTGTTGGGAATTGGGATGCAATGTGTCCATGGCCTAGGCATTTGAAGCAATTCACATCACAGCTCCTAGAAGTTGTTTCCATTGGCTTCTTCCAATTTGAAGATGAAAATTTAGAATAAGAATGAAATTTTGACTTCTTCCTTTTAAGTTATTGCTCCACCTTGATTGCTTGTTGGACCAAATCTTCAAGCTCCACACAGTGTTGTAATTCTACTATGTCTTGAATATCTTGATTCAACCCATGTAAGAACTGTGCCATGGTAGCCTCCCTATCTTCTTGATAGTTTGACCTAAGTAAGGACAATTCCATCTCCTTGAAATACCCATCAACACTTTTAGAACCTTGTGTCAACCTTTGCAATTTGTTGTGTAATTCCCTATGGCAGTGATTTGGAACAAACATCTTCCTCGTGACAAACTTCATCTCTTCCCAAGTATCAATAGGATCCTCCCCATGTCTCCTCCTCTCTTTTTGTAATTGGTCCCACCACACAAGGGCATATTCTTTGAACTCAAGGGCGTCTACTTTCACCTTCTTTCTTTCATTGTAAGAATTACAATAAAAACTTGTTCAATTTTCATTTCCCATTCCCAATAAGCCTTGGGATCATTCTTCCCAATAAAGGAAGGAACTTTGATCTTGATCCCTTCAAGTCTTTCAATTTTTTCACACCACCTTCCTCTTCTTCCTCCTCCTGTCTTTCTCTTTCACTCTCATAGCCACTTGAATCATCATGGTTTTGAAGGTTAGCAAGTTGTATATCATAATTTGCTTGCAGCTCCTCCATTTTCCTTGTAAGAGCTTGTATTTGATTAGTCATTCTAGCTTGAAGAGCGGCTGTCCTTGGAGTAGGAGGTGAACTATCATGGTCTGCCATGACTTGAGTAGAAGAAATTATAAGTTTCCTCACCACACTCCCTCTCACTTGTACACACAAATGTATTTCACTCTTTTGGCTTTTCCCACATAAGATGCAGTTTTTCACTCTTGCCTTTTTCCACTCCATTGTCCTCCTTTAGTCGTTAGATGAGTCAAACACAAACTACTCAAAAATTCCAAAATTCAAGTAACAAAAATCATAAAAACTTATCAAAATAAGGAAACAAAAAAAAAGGAAAGGCTAGAAAGGAAAATGTTTGAGAATAATGAAACAAGATAGAAGGGAAAGCTTTGTCAAGAACACAATTTGGAAGTTTACTTGGTGCAAATTCAAGAAATAAAAACTCAAGAGCTCTCCGCGAATAGATTCATGAATAGATTCACACTTTTCTGCTCTCTGTGAATCGATTCACACCTACTTGTGAATAGATCCACACCTTTTTGTTCTCCGTGATCATCTCACCTACTTGTGAATAGATTCACACCTTTTTGTTCTTTGTTTTTCTTTTCTTTTCTTTTGAGCAACATGGACATAGTTCACACAACATAATCAACGTGATATTTTTTTTTTTTTTTGATTTTGGGTTTTGGAAGAAAAGAAGAAAAGAAGAAAGATGAAGAACAGTTAAGAACAAAACACAAAATTCAACCAAAGCCTAAGTTTTGATACCACTTGACGACAACCAAATGGATAGGTTACCTTTTTGATGATCTTAGGTTGAATTTTCATACAAGATTAACAAGTCAAATTCGTGTACCAATTAAAGGGTGAAGAAAATAAGAAAATGGTAGAATATTATAGATGGTAGGCGCCACAAACCAAGGGGTTTGATAAGCCAATGAAATTCGCCACAAGAATCTTGGATTCTTGATAAGAACAAGAGTGACTCAACTAAGAACCAAAGACAACAAAGTCTCACAAATGGATTTCAATCCAAATTCAACATCCAAGTTAATCATTAACAAGTTTAGGCCGAAAATACAAATAGTGTGGCAGCCAACTTTTGGCATCCAAAGACAAACCATAACCCCCACATGATTAGCCTAATTCATGATACTAAAACTCACTAAAAGCTAACTTAACTCAGCCACCAATTTTGAATGTTACGTCCCCCCTTTATGACTCTCTCTCTCACTCATTATGTGGTGGTTATACTTGCTTCTCAAATTAAAAGTGTAACCCCCCATAATTACATCAATTATTCACACAACTAATTAGGAGTTTCTTATAGCATGCAAGCTAAAGATTCCCACCCAAGACACTTAACAAACTCGTGTACAACATGGAGTAAAATGGGCTTGATCCAAAACATCACTTAGTAATTGGACTCAAACACACAACCCATTACACTTATTAAAATTAAAAGAAAACAACTAATTGGACTTGTCTTCAAAGTGCACGCCCATCATCACCAAAATCATGGGTCTTCTAGTTGGATGAGATATGTCACCAACTTGGGCTCCATTCCATCCAATCTTGTATTTGGGCTTGCTTCCATTATAAGAGCCATTTTTTGAATTAAGACTTGTTGGGCTTTCTTGGTTGTAACTCTTGTCATGGGCCTATCAAGTCCTTGTGTTGTTTCTTGAACCATGCTCCTTATTGGGCTCATATCAGCTCCAAAACCACAGGGATAGCAACCAGCCAACCAGGCACTGACACGTCATCAAAATAATCGATTATTGAGGTAGATTAATTGATTATGACGCGAGTTTATAAGTTAAACCCCGAAACCCTAGCATCATTTGCATGTGTTTAGTGCCCCTATCATCATTTTTCTCTGGTTTTCTACTAAAAAATCTCTTTCTTACAAAAGTCTTCATCTCTCTTCATCACACAACATCACCATGCCTCCTAAACGCCAAAGAACTACAGTAATCAATCCTGGTCCACTTACACAAGAACAAGTGCAGAAATGGTTTACTAATGGGAATTAGTTAGCAAACTTCAAGAGCACATACATGGGCAAAGAGATTCAAAAACCTCGTTTTCTGGACATTGAATGGATGAGGAAGAGCAACTTCAAATTTTTGGAGTATTTGGAATTTGCTCAAATAACTGAGTTTCTGTCTCAATCTGAAGATATCTATCCGGACATGCTAAAAGTATTTTATTGCAACCTTAGGCTTGTTGATGGAGTTTTAATTTTTGAAGTTTGTGGGAAACCCATTCATCTCTATGATGAGGCATTTGGAAGAGTTGTTGGCTTGCCTTTGGAAGGCACCTATGCCACTGCCGAGGGTCCTGCCGCAGAACCCTTGGTAAATGAATTTGCTAGAATTCAGGCGATTAGGGATGTCTTGACTAATCCACCTGATGCAACTGATAAGGAAATAACTGTTGGACAGGTGAAAGTGCAAAGTAGGTTGTTGAACTATGTGGTAGCTAGGCTTTTGTTTCATAGGCGTCACAATTTTTCTCAGCTTTTACATATGGATGTTGTTTTACTATGGTTGTTGGAGAAAAAGAGAAAGTGAACTGGGCTGGCTTGGTCATGCAGCACATGTATGACTATAGGGGAAGTGCTGAGTTGTTATATGGTCATGTTGTGACCTGCATCCTTCGGCACGTTAGGGTTAACCTCATTGGTGAGGTTAAACTGGACTACAAGAAATTTCATGCCATGATGAAGGAGGGCACAATCAATCAAATTGGGATCATTAACCATGGTAACGATTGGGAATACAAACCCAAAGGTTGGAAATGGCATGACAATCAGCCACCTCGCACTGATGGAGCATCATCTTCACAGGTCCCTCTCTGCCGTGACCTCACCAGAAATGATGGCTTTACCTGAGAGCATTCTTGCTGAGGTTTGGGTCAACACCATGGAGATCCGAGCAAACTCTCACATTATTCATGAGCTCTCATTGGAAGTAAAATCTTTGGAGCATAGAGTCACTGCATCTGAGGCCAATCCACTCCGATCAGCACCACAGACTCATGAGACCTTCAACAGCAACACAGATGATGACATTGATGATGTTGATGATGATGGTGGTGATCATGGGGATGGAGATGATGTTGATGAGTACTATATGTAGTACTGTTCTCATATTTCGTTTACATCTTTTTTTTTTTTGTGGATGACTGTATATTTGTTGTATTTATGGCACTTTCGCTTCCGCAAGCACAAATTTTTTTTTTTTATGACTATTATGTTTGTTTACTATTTGCATGCCATGGCTTGTATCTCATGCTTGAATGATTTAAATTTTGGTGGATATATGCCATGAAATGTTTAAATTGCTTTTCCCGCTTTTTGATAATGCCAAAAGGGGGAGAGATATTTGATTGCATGCTTAAGGGGTAGAGAATTTTAAACAATGCATGAAGTGAGGGGGAGTAGAGCAAACGCCGCTTAAAAACTCTGATATATATATATATATATATATATATATATATATATATATATATATATATACTTGTTGCTCTAACTTCGAATTTTAGAAAATCCCTCCTGAGATGTTTGTCTTCATAAAATATGGGGAGTTTATAGATATATGCCCTGACAGGTACATATGTTTTGATGATGGACAAAATAAAAAGGTCCAGAATGACTAAAGTGCAAAAAGCGGAAAATTGTAAAGCAAGCAAGCACAAGGGGTAAAATGGGCATTTTACTATTTGTATTGTTTGTTTTAGAATTATATGTAAATGGTAAGTGGGGCTCTCAAATTAATAATGGTCACACACACATATTTAACATGTGCTTAAAAGTCTTATCATATGCTTAAATGATTTTTAACATGTGTTTTAAAACTGACAATTATTTAAGTTTAATTGGGCAATCATTTTCTTAATTTTCAAGTTTTTGAAATTCAATCTGATACACACCATAATCGATTATGGTATTCCTATAATTGATTATGAGTCATGGTTAAATGGCTTTAATTGGTGTTAATGAGCAATTATGATATTAAAGCCGTTGAATTCAAATTTTAAAATAGCATAATCGATTATGGAAATTGGATAATCGATTATAACCTTACTGACTTTCATGAGCTTCAAATAGAAACCCTGTAATCGATTATGTAATCGATTATAGTTTTTTATGTAAAAGTCGGTAACCTCATAATCGATCAGTGAAATCGATTATAGTATTATGTGAAAAAATCAGTGATCACATAATCGATTATTATAATTGATTTGTCCTATTTTGCCCAAATGTGTGCTTCCTGAAAATACTTTAAACAATCGATTATAGCTTTTAAATAGAAACTTGGGCAGCCTTCTTTGATATACAACATACTACTCTCTGCTATTTTACTCAGTGCAAAAACTCTGATTGATTTTCATATACTATTTCATCTCTTGCACTTACACTTGACCATATTGTTTTGAGAATTCTATACACCATATAGGTGTTGTTGTATTTGCGCTTCAAGTTGTATTTCTTATATGCACTTTTGAGTGATTTCTCATTGTAATTCTTTTAAAGCCTTTCTAAGTGAGTGTGATCTCACGAACTGTTTTCGAGACTCTTGCATAAGGGATAGTACGTCTTGTGATTTGTGTTAAAGGTGCTCTAACTTGTATAGGATTTAGTTTAGCCTGTTTTAAAAACTAGAGTTGATTGGAAACCCTTGGTCGTATTGCTTTGGGGACAGGACGTAGGCCACATGGGTAGTTGTGTGGCCGAACCAGGATACATCGTTGTTTCATCTTATTCCCTTATCTCTTTTCTATTTCGCCACGCTTTTATATTTATTTTGTAACGTTTTATTATTAATCTATTGCTTCCCAAAAACCATTTTTAAGTGTTGTTTAAATTAGAAAAAGTTTTCAAAAATCAATTCACACACAATTCACCCCCCTCGTGTTTGAGGTCTCTTGTCAACAAAAGGTTCCCAATCTATTGGTCAATGACGTCTTACAATAATGGTTCAAAGTGATTCCCTCTTCCAATGTTTGCTTGCGAATCATATGGTTGACCACTACTTACTTCAATGCATCTTGGACTCTCCTTTGCCTTGATCTTGTATTTGGTCCATGTATGTCTTCTATGCCTGGGATCCTTTGGCTTGGTGAATCCATGATCATATCATCCCCTCCTTCTTGAGGCACATTCGTCCACGAATTGTGTTGATCATCATATGTGTCAATGAGACTTAGATCAGACATATTAAACATGACACTTTTATTATAGTCATTAGGGAGATCAATCTTAGATGCTTTATCATTAATTTTTTCCATTACTTGCAAAGGTCCATCACCTCGTGGTAGGAGTTTGGACTTCCTTTGTAAAGTAAATCTTTCTTTTCTTAAGTAAACCTATACCCAATCACCTGGTTTGAGTAACACTTGTTTTCTTCCTTTATTAACTTGCCTTGCATTGTGCTCCCCTTGTTTTTCAATGTTTAATTTTACTTGGTCATGGAGCTTTTTAACAAATTCGGCCTTGGCAAGCCCATCTTGATGCAACAATGATTCTTCAATTGGTAATTGAAGCAAATCAAGTTGGGTTTGATGATTAAATCCATAGACTAATTCAAAGTTAGAATGCTTGGTAGTGGAATGTTGCACACCGTTATATGCAAACTCAAAGAAAGGCAAGCATTCTTCCCAAGACTTGAGGTTTTTCTTGAGGATGGTGCGTAGGAGAGTAGAAAGAGTCATATTCATCACCTCGGTTTGTCCATCCATTTGTGGGTGGCAAGTAGTCGAACATTGTAATTTTGTTACAAGCTTGCCCCACAAAGTTCTCCAAAAGTGACTTAGAAACTTTGTATCTCTATCGGATACAATGCTTCTAGGAATCTGATGTAGTCTAACTATTTCCATAAAGAATAGATTGGCTACATGTTAAGCATCATCACTTTGTTACATAGTATAAAATGGGCCATCTTGGAAAATCTATCCACTACCACAAAGTTTGAGTCATTCCTTCGCCTAGTCCTTGGCAACCGCAATACAAAATCTATAGAGATGTCAATCCAAGGATAAGAAGGACTAGGTAAGGGAGTGTACAACCTATGTGGTTTACTCTTTGACTTTGCTTTTAAACACTCAATGCATTTTTGACATATCTTTTGGACTTGATGTTTCATGTCAGGCTAAAAGAATTGCTCATGAAAAACCTCTAAAGTCTTGTGTGTAACACCCTTTCGAGTGCCACATGATACCTAACATATTATTGATACATATAATTACAGCGGAAAATTAAAACATTTCCAACATATATTTAAATCCTCAAAACACTTTTACAACATCAGAGTATCATGGAAGCTATGGCATATTCAATAACTGATGCTCCACTGGCTGTGGTATAAACACTAAAAGACTTAACAACATTCTCGAAGGTCTCTTCAACCATGATGTCATCGTGAAGGATGACTTTCACTTCGATCACTTATAAACTTCTTGATGTCTTCACCGGCTGAATATTCACTTCCGTCTTTGAGCCACGATCCAAACCAACATATAAATAAAAGAGAAATATAGATATACAGGAGGTAAGGAACTCTACAATCATCATAGAATATGAAACATCATAAAATACTACATATTAAAATGTACATCAACAAATACAGCCGTCTCCCAAGATCGTCGTCATAGCAATCAACCTCGAAATCTCATCAATCAGGATCATAACGTATTCTAAAGGCACAACTGGTCCTATATGCATGATTGACCAATTCTACAACAACGTCAGTCAATAGTTGGGCTACTGACTCCCGCGTTACCAACATGAGTTCCGTCATCTTGGTCGCTTCGGATAGTTCACCTTAACCTCATGTGGCAATTGCTAATTGCAACTGTTCACACGGCCCCTTTGTGACAACCACTCAAACGGCTATTGCAGTTGTACACAGATACACCCCTTGTGCAATAACCACTCAAACGTCTGTTGCAGCTATGCACAAGTATTACCCAACCTCGTATGATATCTACTCAAACGGCTTATCACAGCTAGCCATATGGCCCCTTATGACAACTATCCATTTTTCATTGTAGTCGTTCACAATAATCAACCTCATATTAGTAATCGCTCAAACGGCAATTGCGGCTACCCACAAGGTTGACCAATGATATGCATGATATGTGAATGCATTCATCACCACATGATTTCATACAATTTTTACATCTAACACCTCGATATTACCACACGATCATATTTTCCTATTTAAGCTATCAACTTAATCTTATAACAAACATCTCCAAATTCAATCATGATTAGATCCATCACAACATCAACTTACCACAACACACAGTCCACATATGGTTTCGTAATCAGTAGGATAATATATAATTACCAAATGCATACTAAACATCATCTAATCCTAGTATACTCATACAAGCATGTTATCACATAAACATATTATCATATGAGCATATTATTCAGATATAAACACACCAAGTATATACCAACTATCAACGGGGTTTGAGAATCCCCACACATGTTAATGGTCATATTCTATGCCCACTTTCCCGATAACTGAAGTTTCTTCCCCCTCACCCGATAGTGATTATATGTAACTCTTGAACTAACGAACAGCCTTGACCCTCGATCACCGTCAACCACGAGCACACCTACGAACACACTCCAAATCTACCATCATCCCCACCAATATGGCCACCATTCCATTTTCGATTCTAAGCACACATACGGGTATCAAGTATCACCGAAAACACAAAAATATCAAAACGATATAAAAAACCACAACGTGAACAACTACTAATCCAAGACCATAAGTCACAGAGATATACCTCTACTGCCTCAAGAGTGTTCACGCAGCCAAGAACTAATTTCCACGACAACGGGCAGAATCCTTGCTTATTCGGCGACCCGAACTACCACCGAACATCATAAACATGCTTAGAATTAGATTAAAGATAAGAATCTAAGAAAATCGAACTAAGCACGTCGATGAAACTATGACATACCCTCATCAATTTGGGAAATCAACTATCGAAACTTGTACGATTCAAAACAATGAACATGACGATATGATTGGTTTTCGATTTCGATAATCGGATTGCTCGAATGGAGCTCCGGAACCTCAACAATAGCCCTCTGCCTCTTCTCTACTCGAAACCATGGGAGAAGTGCTCACGACCTCGGCCAAATACTTCAAATGAACAAGAAAACAAGTCCTTTTTATAGACTCTGAGAAACTTGAGCATTCAGATTCCAATGCTTGAGTGTGCTGATGCTTCAGCGTGACCGTTTCCACGCTTGAGCGTTGGGAAACCCACACTTGAGCGTGCCAACGCTAAACGTTGGGTTTTCCATGCTTGAGTGTGCTCTGCTGATCAGGAACTGTTTTATCACATTTTCGAGTGTTTCTTCGTGTTCTGAGTTTGTTCCAAGGCCAAATCTCCTCAAATTTGAAGCGCAACTTCCTCATACCACAATAAACTGTTAAGTTTCAATCTGTCTGACTCTGTTATGCATCTGACTGTGCCCCTGTTGTGCTTTAGAGTTTGGATGAATCCAAACATTATGCACTTGATTTTACATTGAACCATATGAATATTGCTAATCATCTACTTGAGTTGTGTAGCCAAAGTTTTATATCATAGCAGGACAAGTCAAAAAAAGAGTATGAAAGAATCAAATGATTGCATACAAGAGTCTGAAGTACAATGTGTTTGAAGCATGACCCACTGAAGCATCAACATCTGTCAGACTCAAACTGAAGAGGAACAATAAGTAGCAACAAAGCAAATCATCAAGTATTGTCATCGTTACTGAAGCTAAAGCAAAAGGAACCATTCTTTGATGAGCAAATGTCGAAGCAAACTTTTTTACTTAAGACTATAAGGATTATTCCTCTGAAGTACGACTCGAGCTACAATTCATATCTCAGACCCAATCAATCAAGACAAAACTGTGTCTACAAGTCTCAATCGAAGTAGTCAAGGAGAAACCACATTCAAGGAACTAGTTGAAAGAAAGAAAGGACGTATCCAGCTTATGCAGCTGAAAGCATGAAAGATTGTGTTCAGCCTGTTTACAAAGGAATGGAAGAAAGATCACAAGCTGTGCTAAGTCAACAAAATGATGATCAAGAGTAATTAGCATTTAGATAATCCTCATTCAAATATCATCCACGATATCTTCTGAAGAAAGTTGAAGGAAGATTCGGATCAAGATTACAGACCAAAACATAATTACTATCTCAACATGCGTCTGAGTCTCTGACACTATTTGAAGAATGTCAGACCAACCTATCAAGACTCACTTGACAACCACCATCTCACCCTTTGACAAAGAAATAATCAAGATCAAGATTATGTGGTATCTTCAAACCAATCTGGAAGGCGCTCAAAAGAAAGAGTATTGCTCTCTTAGTATGCGTCTATTCTTCTGACAAAGTCAGCATCACTCTTCTGTCATAACAACATGTTTGATTCAAGATATTTTTCAAACATCTTCAAACTTAGAAGATGTGAAATACAAAAGTCACTTCTGTGATATTGAAGCACGCGCCAAAACGAAAAGCTCCCTATGAAATTTTACTTAATCTCTGATTCAAGGTTAAGAGTGATTTGAAATATAATTAATTAAACTTGAAAGAAGTTTATTAATATATTTCTTATCTTCAATCGAAATCAGAAAAAGGAGAAAAGACAAAAAGGCAAAGCTACAAGAAAGTATTCCTTATGATAGTAAAAGAAAAACTACTTTATCTGAGATTTTCTATGAGTTACACAAATAAGGAAAGAACGTTGCCCAAAGCTACTGTAAAGCGTATCTACTATACTCAGTTATCAACAAGGAATCTCCAACGTTCTTCAAAGCATTTATTATCAAGTCAGAATGGCTATCTCTTAAAGAACAAAGTTGAAGACCTTCAAATCCATCTCAACGGATCTTTTTGGTCAAGTATAAATATGAAATCGATGACTAAGAAGAAGATAGAGATAAGATATACAAGTGAAGTGATACAGTGACAAATAGAAAAACCAGAGAAAATATCTCATCAACTGAAAAAGCTATAGTACTCGAAGAAGAACTCATCATATACCCATAGTTGAAAGCTCTCGTCACTCACTCATCTTCTTCACACTCTGAATATCATTCGAAGAAGAACTCATCTGCAACTCACCAAGCTCCAATTCATATCCATTATGTGTAGTGTTTAAATATTGGTCGAATTGCCATGTCACTTTGAAGCTGTGCTTCAAAAACACACTCAAACTCTCTAAGCCTAAAGAGGCTTGTCTCAAGAATACTTGTTGAGCCTGAAGAGGCTAGGTGTGCAAACAATACTTGTGGTTGAGCCTGGAGAGGCTAGGTGTGCAAATAATACCCGTCTGTAACCTTGATCAGTTATAGTGAAAAACTTCGTTAAGCCAAGGACTGGACGTAGCCCCAAAGATTAAGGGTGTACCAGGATAAAACTATGAGTATTATCTTTCTCTATCCTTTTTTTTTTACTCAGTTTAATTTCCTATCTGTTTAACTAACTTGTGTGTGTATGTGTGAAATAGTTGCAATTCAGTTTTAATAAGGCGTCTGTCTTAAAGTGTCTTATCTAATCTGAATTTGTTTTGTGCTTCCAAACTCTGAATTTTGAAAACTTTATTCAACCCCCCTTCTAGTATTGTTTTGTACCATTTCAGTTGGTATCAGAGCTTAGCCTCTGGGTTTAGCACCATACAGTTTAGAGGAAAAGATTCTGAAGAATGGCAAGTGAAGTAGCCTTAAGTACCAGTATGTACAATTAGGGTACATATCTTAGTAAACCACCCATGTTTAGTGGAAAAGATTATAAGTACTGGAGGAGTAAGATGAGAATGTTCACAGAGTCAACTGATCTAGATCTATGGGAGATCATATCTCAAGGTCTTTATAGTCCAACTGATGAAAGTGGAAATGCTATTCCAAGAATCAAATGGACATCGGAGCACAAAAGTATGGTGCAACTTAATGATATCTTCTTGTATGTTCTCTCAGCGGGTCTGAATATGATAAAGTCAGCAGCTGTGAAACTGCACACGATATCTGGATCAAACTTAAAGAACTGTATGATGAAGATGCTACTATCAAGGAAACATCTGACGAAACATCTATCAACAATGCTGATAAACTTCCATCAACTAATATCTCAGGAAAAACTCTCTCAAAAAGATGATGAAGATGAAGAAGTTTCTGAACCAACCAGAAAGATGAGAAAATTTTAAGAAAAAGTATGTGAAGCTCACTAAGTAGCATCAACAGAAAAATCTTAAGGTTGATAAACTAATCTTATAAAACAGAAAGCTTAAGGCAGAAAGGCTTAAAGCTGAGATCATTACTGAAACACCACCATCTGAAGAAGTTGTCAAACTTTAACAGAAGGTTGAAGAGCTCACTAATGTTCTTGCTAGATTTGTCAATGGCAAAAATAACCTGATGAAACTTCTTGGAAGTCAAAGGTCTAGTTTTGAAAAAATTGGTATTGGTTACATTGAAGAGAATCATGATAAAGTATCGGATAAAATCTCAGATAATGTAAAAATTCCTATTAAACATTCTTTTAATATATCATGTACTATTTGTGGTAAATCTGGACATATTACATCCAAGTGCTTTCACAAGAGAAAAGCCAAGTCTTTACAGACTAAAATACCTAACAAAAGTGGACCCAAAAAATTCTGGGTACCAAAACACCTTATAATCCCTCTTGCAGATTTATTGAATAGCTCAAAGAAGAAACCCTTGATAGAGATTGGAAAATGGATTCTTACCACTCACAATCACAAAAGAGTATACATTCCAAGGCCTTCAAATTAAAAGAAAATATCTCAAGGGTGGGAAACACATCAATAATGAAGTAAGTGATTTATTAAGACAAATCACTTCCAGGTATGTGTTGAAAGCCTAATTCTTATGATAATGTGTGTGTGTGTATATATATATATATATATATATATATATATATATATATATATATATATATATATATCTGTTTTTGTAATAGATATGTTATTTTTAAACACATCTGAAATGACGTGGGCCCTCTTTAAAAACTGACAAAGACATATTAATTTCAAATCTCTCAAACAATTAAGTGGGAAGTTAACGAGGAAACGTTTCATTCCCTTCAGCTAGTTTCTCTCTCCGCACATCATCACATTTAATGCAAAGTTCTTTTCATAAATCTCTTCTTCACACAAAACGAACACCTTCAGACTCATCTCTTTGTTCTCTCTCTCTCTTTCTTTCTCAAAAAGTCTCAACCTTTCGTTCTCCTTCTGCCCTAATCTCTTTTCGCCTTCTACCATCTACAAAAATGGCTTCAAGAATATCAACAAACCTCTTTATCTTCCCCAATATGGAAGAAGCAGAAACCAGAAGAATACTCATAGAACATGCTGTCAAATTTGAAGAAATCAAAGCGGCTGGGTTAGATGTTTTGCCTGAACTTGTGTTTGTGGGATGGATGAACTTCTTCACAATAAGGGAAAACGTTTATCCTTACATTGTTAAAGAGTTTTGGAAAAACTCTGCATCTTCAAGGCATGCGCAACTATTTAGCATAGCGGGAAACATGAATACAGTAAGGCATTGGTTTGACATCCGTGACATAGTTCGAGCAACTGGGTGTGCTCAAGAAGGAACAAGAATGTCCGATGATTGGGAATAGTTTGAAGACAAATAAGAAGTTAATCTCCCCCTGTTTGGAGATAAGCTCTTTGAAAGTAAGTTTGTTCGATATCTCCTTCCAAAAGCTAGGCTTTTACATGTCATCTTGACTAGGTGTGTAACCCCTAGGAAAGGCTCTCTGAATGTTGTGTCTAAGGCTGATAAATATGTTTTATTTTGACTTCTCAATTTTAGAAAAGTTGATATAAATGATCTTATTTTCAACCATATGATCAAGACTGCCAGTGGAAAGGCATGTTATCCCTATGCCATGCTTTTAACAATACTGTTAAGAAATAAGGGGACCATTTTAACTTCTGAAGTTTGGAATCAGATACCTGTTATTTCAGTGTAAACCCTTATAGATTTGGAAATGAAAAATGAATCTAGAGATGATTTCGTTGTTGCTGGAAATCTCGTTGTTGAAGAAACCCTTGGAAGAGTCTCTAATGACTCAGATGATGATAAACCCGAATGTCTGTTTTGAAAAGAAAAAGCAAGGAAGTTTCTGTGACTGAAAAGAATAAAGAAAGAAAACTGAAGAAACCAAGGTCAGATAGAACTTCAGTAACTAATGTAGTATCTGAACTAGTGACTGGTGTATCTGACTGTTTCAATAAGAAGAAAAGATTGTTTAGGAAAAGAAAAGGAGGAAGTGTTGGAAAGAAAGAAGAAAGACTAAGGAAAGGAATAAGGATCGGTGAACCTGTAAATGAGGAAGCTAGAATGTTTGTTCAAGAAGAAAATAATGAACAAGAAGAAGTACAACAAGAAGAAAGGGAACAAAGATGTGTTGAAGAATCAGAACCAAAAAGAAAAATAAGACTGTTAGAATTTGAACAAATATGGGAAAATATAGGAAAGGCTGGTGCATGAGATATATACCATCTCAAGATACTTCACCAAAACCAATAAAGACAATTGGTGAACTATCTGAAAAATATTTAAAAGCCCTTCAATCTCTATAAGCTTTGAAGAAACCTGTTAAAGCAAGAAAGTTCATTGCAAACGACACCCATGTCCTTATCCCGAGATTCCTTCTGGATAATGCTCAGAGGAAGGATCTAAAAAGGAAGATTAAAAAGAGGATCTGTACTCTGAGGGATATGGCTGTATATCTTGAAGACAAAAAAGGTCAATGGGATGCGGAGTCATCAGGATTAGGGCTGACTGGATATCAGAAATGGAAGACTCCAACTCTATTTGGAAAAATTGACTTTGTTGCATTGCAACACTATAGGTATGTCGGACCTTCAAAACCCTTGCCTCTGTACCCTTGGTACATTAGTTATCTTTTTCTGATCGTTCATGAATCAAGCATCTATTTCTTCAAAATACCATCATTCCGTGTTGTGCTGGTCCAAGATTTCTGATTAATTGGCTAGTAGATTCCATCATCTATGAAGATGAAAAAGAACCTTTCCCTGTTTTAAGATCAACAGAAAGTTTGTTCTATACCATCGTGACTCACTCCTTGATTAACAAATTGAAGAATCTATTTCTGAAAGCCTACCCAATATGAATCATTTTCTGTATGTAAAAAAATTTGCATAATTTCTTTTGTTTCATTTCTAACACTGTTCACGTGTTAAGAAATTATGTCTCAATTCAACCTGAAAACCTTGTTTCAAATTTGGTTATCTTGCCTGAACCAAGTTTATCCGATGTTGATGATGAAGATTATACCCCTGGAAATGTTTGTGTCTGTTCCACCCTTGATCAAGTTCTCTGAAACAACTTCTTGTGTGGTTAACCTGCTTGAAGAAGAATCAAGAAACCTGTTTAATGCATCGTCCGAAGAGTTTGTAGAGGAAGAAACAATAACTGCTGAAACAAACCTGCACTAGTGCAAAAAAGGGATTCTACATCGGAGTTTACACATCGGTTTAGTATAAACCGATGTGTAAAACGAGGCGGTGGCATTTTTGAAATTCAAAGGAAAGTATTACACATCGGTTTAGAGAATAACCGATGTGTAAAACTTTTCCACATCGGTTATATATAACCGATGTGTAAAATTAAAATAAAAAAATTTAAAACTCGGAATTTTTAACATTCAACATCGGTTCTTTTTGAACCGATGTGTAAAATGGTGAGTAACCACATCGGTTTTTAAATAACCGATGTATAAAATTATAAAGAAATAAAATAGAAATTTAGGTTACACTTTTACACATCGGTTTTTATTAACCGATGTATAAAATTTAAAAGAAAAAATCAGAATTTAAATGTTTCATGTTTACACATCGGTTTTTGCATAACCGATGTGTATAATATGTTTAACACATCGGTTTTCCTCATAACCGATGTGTAATAGTCCCAATTTTTCTATTTCCCTCCGTGTGTTTTGCGCCCTCATTCTCAGTTTCGAACGTGCCTAAAACACAACACTCCCTCCCCTCGCTAACGCGCGTTGTCACTGCTTTTCCATCTCTCTCACTGCACTCACATCCGCGAGCTACCCTCAGGTATGCGTCTCTCTCTCTCTCATTCTCATTCTCTCTCTGCATTTCCTTCTTCTCATTCTCTCTCTCTGCATTTCCTTCTTCTCATTCTCTCTCTTTCTTTCTCTTTCTCTCTCTCGCTCCCTTCTTCACGTCCTTTTTCCCTTTTCAATCGTAGACAAAGAAGACCACTGCGATCGCGAGCCTTCATTTTCTCGCTTCGTAAGAGAACCACCGAGAACGATCATCCGCGAGCTACCCTCGTTTGCGTGAAGAGCGCCATTTTTGCTCGTCCCTCGGTATATATTTGTTTCTTCTTTAGAAAAGTTATGAACTTTGACTCGAAATGGTTGGATAATATACTTGCATGTGTTGTTCTGTTGCTCCAAGACTGGATTTTTCCAGTGGTGGTATCACCCGTCACGGCCCGTCTTTGCTGTCACGGCTAGGCCGCGGACGGATTCTCGACTGGAGGTTGCTTCACTGGTTGTTCTGTCACGGCCGTGACCACCATCACGGCAAGGCCGTGATCGATTCCCCTGTGAGGGTCTGGTTCGATTGGCATGTCACGGCCGTGATGGCCATCATGGCCAGGCCGTGATAGGTTCCCGCCTTGGAGGATGCTTCATTTGGTTGGTCTGTGTCACGGCCGTGACCACCATCACGGCTAGGCCGTGATCAGTTCGCGCCCGTGAGGGTCTCGGTTCGATTGGCATGTCACGGCCGTGATGGCCATCACGGCCAGGCCGTGATAGGTTACGCGCTTGGAGGTTGCTTCACTGGTTGGTCCTGTCACGGCCGTGACCACCATCACGGCCTGGCCGTGATCGATTCTACTCGTGAGGGTCTGGTACAACTGACATGTCACGGCCGTGATGGGCATCACGGGATGGCCGTGACCAGTTCTGACTTTTCCATTCTTTCTTTTAAGCTATACTCGATCACGGCCGTGATGGCTTTCAAGGCTAGGCCGTGAAGGGCTCTGTTTGGCTAATTTTCTTCACTTTTCAAGCCCCATCTTCATGCAAGCTACATAAATAGTAAAGCCTTAGTTTCCCGTTTGAGATGCAATACTAATGAGCGTACGTGTACGTGCTTAATGTACCGCTCATTGTGTTGGATCTTGAATTGTCCAAAGTTGGACAGTTTGGGAAAAAACTTTTCTTAATTCAGTTAAAATAGTTATTCATTGGTTCTAATGTTATATACTTGATGAAAGTTCGGATTGATACATTTCCTTTTGTTCTCCGGGTGCATACTTTATCGTGGTGGATGTCATCGCGTTCAAGTAGTGTACGTCGGAGACCGCGGGGAAATGCTGCCGAAATTTTGTCGAGTATGAGCATGAGAGTTAAGGACTAACTGTTAACCGAATGTTGGAAAAGTTTCTTCTCGAATGGGATAGGGCCATACCCTATCATAAGAAGTGGTTGATGAATATGTTGGACTAAGTACGAAGGTATTGGTTTAGTCATGGATCGCGGTTGGATGAATGCTAGACGGACAAGTGATGAGTATGAGAATGGAGTGGAAGATTTTCTACAGTTTGCAAAAACAAATGCTCCTGATAGTGGTAACGGAAGGTTTTATTGTCCTTGTGTTAACTGTTTGAATGAGAGACGACTAGAAGCTGAGGAGATACGTGATCATCTTATTTGTGAGGGGATTTGCAAGAGTTATACAACATGGATATGCCATGGTGAATCGTTAGACAGGCCGAGGGTGTCGGATAGAGAGGAAGTTGATGACGTGGAAATGGACGATGGACTAGAGGACATGATCCGTGATGTTGGGAAAGAGTCTTTTCGGCGCGCACATGTGTATGATACTTTGTGCAGTGATGCAAGTGGCTTTGTATCCGGGTGCACTAATTTCACACGGTTGTCGGCGGTGTTAAGATTGTTCAATGTGAAGGCGAGAAATGGGTGGAGCGATAAAAGCTTTACCGAATTGCTTGAGTTGTTGAAAGAAATGCTTCCGAAGGCAACACATTGCCATCTCGAAACTATGAGGCGAAGAAGATATTGTGTCCGATGGGTATGGAGTATAAGAAAATACACGCTTGCCCCAATGATTGCATATTGTACAGAAAGAGTTTGAAGAGATGCACGAGTGCCCCAGGTGTGGGGTATCACGCTACAAAGTGAAGGATGGTGATTCTAGTTGTGATGTGGTCACCAAAGGTCCTCCCGCGAAGGTGTTATGGTATCTTCCCGTGATTCCGCGGTTCAAGCGATTGTTTGCTAATGTAAATGACGCAAAGAACATTAGATGGCATGCAGATGAGAGGAAGTGTGATGGACAGCTTCGCCATCCGGCCGATTCTTTGCAATGGAAGAGAATTGATAGTTTGTTTCCGGATTTCGGCAATGAGCCCAGAAACCTCAGGCTTGGACTTGCTACCGATGGAATGAATCCATATGGAAACTTAAGTAGTATTCATAGTTCATGGCCTGTTCTCCTTGTAATTTACAACCTGTCTCCTTGGTTGTGCATGAAGCGCAAATACATTATGTTAAGTATGATGATTTCGGGTCCTAAACAGCCAGGAAATGATATTGATGTTTATCTGAGTCCCTTGATTGAAGACTTGAGAATGATGTGGGATGAAGGCGTTGATGTGATCGACGGGTATTGCCGTGAGACATTCGAGATTGCGTGCCATGTTATTTTGCACCATCAATGACTTTCCAAAGATACGGGAACCTGTGTGGGTATAGTGTTAAGGGGCATAAAGCATGTCCAATATGTGAAGAAGGCACATGTTACCATCAACTGCAACATGGAAGGAAGACGGTCTACCTTGGGCATCGGAGATTTCTCCGACGTAATCATCCTTATCGTAGATTGAGGAAAGCTTTCAATGGACTTCCGGAGAATGAAATTGCTCCGGTGGCCTTGACCGGAGAGCAAGTTTATGAAAGGGTGAACAACACTAATGTTATCTATGGGAAGACCCAGAAGAAGGCTACGAGAGAAGAAAATATGGAAGAAGAGGTCGATCTTCTTTGATCTTCCATACTTGGTGCAAGCTTGATGTAAGACATTGTATTGATGTGATGCATGTAGAGAAAAATGTGTGTGACAGTTTAATCGGAACGCTTCTCAACATTCAAGGCAAGACAAAGGATGGTGTGAATGCTCGTCTGGATCTAGTTGCGATGGGTATACGAGAGCAGTTAGCTCCACTTAAAGTGGGGGATAAGAAGACTTATTTGCCCTCAAGATGTCATACTTTATCAAAAAAAGAGAAAAGAAGTTTCGTGAATGTCTACGGGAGTCAAAGTGCCACGAGGGTTACTCTTCAAATATCAGAAGACTTGTCTCAATGACAGATCTCAAATTAGTTGGCTTAAAGTCTCATGATTGTCATGTCTTGATGCAACAACTACTACCGGTGGCCATTCGTGACATATTGCCTAAAAAAGTCAGACATGCCATTACTAGGTTATGCTTATTCTTCAATGCTATATGTAGCAAGGTCATTGACACTAAAAATTTGGATGAGTTGGAAAATGAGGCAGCCATTGTATTGTGCCAATTGGAGATGTATTTTCCACCTTCATTTTTTGACATCATGGTTCATTTGATTGTTCATCTAGTGAGGGAGATTAGAATGTGCGGTCCCGTTTATTTAAGGTGGATGTACCCGGTTGAGCGATACATGAAGATCCTGAAAGGATATATGAAAAATCCACACCGTCCCGAAGCATCTATTGTTGAAAGGTATGTTGCGAAGAAGCTATTGAGTTTTGTACAGACTACATGTCGGAAGCGGAACTCGTAGGGCTTCCGAAGTCTCGTCACGAAGGAAGATATGATGGTAAGGGTACACGAGGTATCACTGTTAAGAGCATGGATCGGGAGGAAGTGCTTCAAGCACATTTGTATATATTGAATAACACTGATGAGGTTGAACCATACTTATGTGAGCATAAAAGCATTATCAATGAAACTTACCCTAGAATGAATGAAAAATGGTGTTTGAACAAGCATAACAAGACTTTCTTGAACTGGTTTAAAGAAAAAATTGCAAAGGATGGTACTGCTTCTGCTACATTAAAATGGCTAGCACAGGGGCCTAACTTTGATGTCATATGCTGGAGTGGGTACGATATCAATAAGTTTTCCTTCTATACAAAGTCCCAGGATGACAAAAGTACTATGCAAAACAGTGGGGTTATGGTCGTCGCTGAGTCCATGCATTTCTCTAGTTCGAAAGATAAAAACCCTGTTATGGCATCAGTTTCATACTTTGGAATCATTGAAGAGATATGGGAGGTTGATTACACGAAGTTTAGAGTACCTGTTTTTAAATGTCAGTGGGTCGACAGTAACAATGGTGTGCAAACCGATGAGTTAGGATTCAAATTGGTGGACCTTAGTAAGGTAGGTAATAAAGAGGAACCTTTCATCATGGCATCCCAAGCAAAACAAGTGTTTTATATCCGTGATCCTTCTAACAAAAGGTGGTCAGTGGTTCTCCAGGGAAAAAACATGTATAACGGTAGTGAGGGAAATCACGATTCAACTCTTGATATTTCTGATACTCCTTCTTTCTCAACACGAGTGCCTAATTTCAATGAGGAAAATGAAGTGGATGATGTACATGCTACTCGTAATGATCACCAAGAAGGGTTATGGGAGAACTTTACTAATTGACCACAAAGTAAGTTTAGTTTGATATTACCATCAAGTTTGGCATATTATGTGTTTACGTTGATATTTATAAGTTATGTTTATGTACGTTGATCGATATTTATAAGTTATGTTTGATATTTATCCTGACATACTAACAAGTTTTTTTTTTGTTTTGTGTTTAAACAGGTATACATGGCTGATCATGAGGATACACCTCCTTCATGCAGCGGGTCAGAGACCCCGTCTACCGGTAGAAAGGGTAGACGTGCCACACGGATGAGGCATTTGATTGCCAACCGTGGGTCAAATCAGAGGATAAGAGTAGATTTTGATGATAACCTCAAACCTATTGGGCCAATGGAAGATCAGTATACCAGTTTTGTGGCGACCCTTGCTAGGATCAGGCCTAGTATACTCATTGATAGGTGGAGAGATGTTCCGGCGGACGTGAAGGAGCAGATATGGGAGAGTATTCTGGTATCTATACTTCTACGTCCTGTGTTTGTCTGTATCTACTTTATTTTTATCTTAATAATATCATACAGTAATTCGTTGATTCTTTTGGTCTTAATGTAGTTGACATTTGACATACCGGATACATACGCTATGAAGAAGCGTTTCTTTGAAGTATCTTTGGAGAGCGTTGGAGGGGTTTTAAGGCCGACCAGGCGGATACTATATATTCGGTCCAAAAAGTAAAAAGAACCCACTTGAGGTGTATCCGTTTCTTGACAAGGCGACGTGGGATCGCTTTGTTCAGAGCCGACGTGATCCCAGCTTTCAGGTTAACTTATTTGATTTGTCTCTAAATTTATGTAATTGCATTAATTTCATTTACTTATGTAATTTAATTGTCTTTTATTTATAACAGGAGAAGAGGAAAAAGGGGCAGGAAAACCAAAGCAAGAATGTCTACCCCCATGTCATGTCTCGTGGGGGATATAAAAAGCTTGTTAAGAAAATGGTTGAAGAGGAAAAGAAAGCACGTCAGCAGGCAGCATCTCAGGCGGATCCTAATGCTGAAAATCTTCCAGAGGTTGTTGATCCACCTCCACCCCCACGCCATCGTTCATGGAAGAGGGGCCGACAAAGAAAAACAGGACAATATACATCCGAGGAGGCCCGCCAAGTAGCTGAGAGGATTGTAAGTATAGTTTGTTGTAATTGTCATTTTAAGATTGTTACCGAATTGTAATGTGACCTGATATTTTTATGTGATAGGATGCCTTGGATGATCAGCTAACCCAAGGAACCTTTGTTCCTAGAGGACGCAATGATATCTTATCTACTGCCATCGGTAAACCAGACCACCCGGGCCATGTCATTGGTGTTGGATGGGGAGTCGGCATTCGCCAATACCATGGTTCATCTTCACATTCCTCCCACAGGGATTCGGTTGCAGATAGAGCACAACTAAAACAGGAGATTGCAGCTGAGCTTGACGGGAGATGAACGAGCGGTTGCCCAATGCAGATGGCAATATTTACTTCTTTGTCCCAAAGAGATGACGGTAGGTGTCCAACCCTCTGTCCCAACCCTCTGTCCATGTGAGCACTAAGGGCTCATGTGATCCTCCTCATCATCCCGAAAATGATGATGATCTTGCTGATGATGATGATGATGATGATGATGATGATGATGATGACGACCCGATAGGTGTGAGCTGTATGTTGATGATCATCATCATCATCCGCTAGTGGCATTGGGTAGGGCATATAATAAGTTAGGTAATACCATACACCATCGGTTATTACGGACGATCATCCGAGGGTGTCTGTTGAGATTATTCGAGATGCCGATGCTCGAGTCCCCGTGCCCACCGAGGAGGTTCAAACAAAGTGGGTCGGGCCCCCGAGAACTTCATCCTCCGGCCAAGAAGACTGGTCAGCTTTCTTGTTGCATCTGAGGTATTCGGTTAGTTGTGTTTTTCTATATTCATAGTTGAAATATATTTATTATTGTTTAAAGATAATGCTTTATTTGTATTTGTTATAGGATGTTGGAAATGATATTGTGCCTAAAAGGTCGGATCTAGGAAGACCAGAGATGTCCGCTCCTGTCAAGGTATTCATTTGACCATTTAGTTCATAACGAATTAAATAACTTAATTATCCGTGATTACTAATATATATCTATGTTGTTTAGGGGATCGACAAAGGGGCACCTGGCCATGGTGATGTTTTCAAAGATCTTGCTATACGAGGTTGTCACCATGGAGGATGATGCAGCATTGGTAACGTTGGAACATGATGCCAGCCCTGGTGAACTGTATATACCAAAGAAAGAACTTATGGAGATGGCACTCAATAAAGAAATGGCCAGTTCTGCACACATATCGTTTTGGTGCACGTAAGTACATTTTATTTATAAGTTAAGTACGTAATTAATTTTTAAATACAATGATAATTAACATGTTTTTCCAATATATTAGGTATCTGCATCGTATGTTAGTCGATCCGGGTAACCTCGCCCTTTATGGGTTCATTGACCCCATGTTCATTCAGGGTGATGTTCTCGTAGCATCGGAAGACCCGGTCACTACCATACGTGATATACTTGCCCGAGACGATCATCAATTCTATCTTGCGCCTTATCTCAATAAGTAAGTACCGGTTATTAATTTAAGTATAACTATATATGACTTACAAGTCACTAATTGTTCCGCAAATACAGCAAGCATTGGCAACCTCGTTGCTCTTGTACCCAAGAATGAACGTCGTGGTCTTCTTACGCTCATTGGGACATAAGCCGGCGAATCAATCGAAGACGATCATCGAAACGTAAGCGTTAAAATACTTTATAATCAGTAATGCAGTTGTTTTAATTATCTGAAATCTATTATATATACTTTAATTAATGTTTTTGTCATGATAGGTCTATTAATGCATCCCACATGCAGCGTGGTGAAAGGCGTACTCGGGCTATCGGATGGATTATTCCCAGCGTAAGATATTTATTAGTTCAAATGCATCAAATGCAGTGGGTACAATAATTGATTTCTATTTTATTTAATTCCTCATATTCTAATTGGGTTTCATTTGTACGTAGTCACGTATACAACGTGGGTCATGGGAATGTGGCTACTATGTGATGCAAAGTGGATGTTGGAAATTATCTCCTCCGGGATCACCGAAAGATGGAGTGAGGTAAATGTTAATTGACACAATTAGAAGTAATAGTATAGATTCGTTATATGTTTTATGTTAGTTTATTACTTAAAAGTAATAATCTTTTGTCCAATTAAACTTGCAGATATTCAACAATCCATCTCCATTGTCCGGTTTCGACATCAACATCATAAAGAGGCGTTGGGCAACTTTCTTTCTTGAAGTGTACCACCCATAGTTTGTATATATGTAGTTAGTTTAAAAACTTATCATATACTAGCTATAGTGTACGTACCTTTGACTGATGATATGTATTAGTGCTCGTGTCTGGTTCAATTTTTCTTCTCTCGTGTTTTGATGTAGCTTTGATAAAGTGTTGTTTTCATTCATAAGAAAATTGAATGAAGTATGTTTTGCTTTTGAATGATTGTGTCAAAACTGGTTTGGTGTTCTGTTGTTGTTTCTTGTTTGATCAGTGGTCTTCGCTGGTTTGTTTATTGATCCGCATTAGTGAAACAGGAATGATTGAGATGTAAAGAACAGATTAAAAAAAAAAAAAGAGATTTTACACATCGGTTCTCAGTAACCGATGTGTATATTTAACTTTCTACATCGGTTTTACATAAAACCGATGTGTAAATTTAACTTTACACATCGGTTCTTTAGAAAACCGATGTGGAAGGTCAATTTTACACATCGGTTTTATGAAAAACCGATGTAGAAAGCTAAATTTACAACTGCTTATCAATTGCTAAATTAATTTTACACATCGGTTAGTAATAAACCGATGTTTAAAATATACTTTACACATCGGTTTTAAAACCGATGTGTAAAGTGGCAATAAACCACATCGGTCGTTTCCACATCAGTTTCAAAACCGATGTGGAAAGCCAAAAATAACCGATGTGGAATCCCCTTTGTGCACTAGTGCTGGTATCTCTCTCTGGAAATACGTCTGAAAATTTGTCTCAACCTCCTGCTTGTATCAAAATTATGCCAGGGTATGACAACTACCATGAAGAAATGCTTTCTGATGAGGAATTGATTGAAGATGTTCCTATTCAAGAAGAGCCAGTGCAATTACCAGAAGTAATACTACAACATCAAGCAAATCAGCATGAACTAGGAGATGATCAGAATCCTGCGGTGGTCAGTGACCCTATAGCAAGAGGTGAACTTCAAGGAATTCGTCAAGAGATGAAGCAAGTCGTAACTCTCCTACAGATACTGCTTGAAAAGATGAACTAATTTTTCTTTCAATGATGATCTTTTTACTTGATCTCTTTTTGAATTTATGTTTTATCTATGCTATTGAGCCATCTTGAGGACTCGTTTGTATTTTATTATATTTGCCTCTGCCTTGAACAAAGTTTTAATTGAGCTTCCTGTTGGATTCACTTTTATCTATCTGTTTTAACGCTTATCTTATGCATGAGTAATTGCTTGTTATTTATCTAAGTGTTTTCTGGATAAATGCCTCCCCAAAAGTACCAAAGTACTTTCCTTTTTGATAATGCCAAAAGGGGGAGAAATAACATAAGATAACATAAGATTTTAAATAACATAAGAGCTAGGAGAAATAATATGATAAGCTGAAGAAAACAAGTTTGAAAAGAGCAAGATTGAATTATGTTCTTCACGTACTGTTTCAAATAGAGCATATGTTTAGGGGGAGTCTCAAAACTATCTACAACTTGAAGTATTTTGATAATATCTTATATATTTGCTAGTTCAATATAAAATCTAATGGAATGTTTGTCATCATCAAAAAGGGGGAGAATGTTAAGTCTCAATCTGTCTGACTCTGTTAAGCATCTAACTGTGCCCCTGTTGTGCTTTAGAGTTTTGATGAATCCAAACATTATGCACTTGATTTTACATTGAACCATATAAATATTGCTAATCATCTACTTGAGTTGTGTAGCCAAAGCTTTATATCATAGTAGGATAAGTCAACAAAAGAGTATGAAAGAAGAAAATGATTGCATACAAGCGTCTGAAGTACAATGTGTATGAAGCATGACTCACTGAAGCATCAGTATCTGTCAGACTCAAATTGAAGAAGAACAACAAGTAGCAGTCTCAAAGCAAATCATCAAGTGTTATCATCGTTACTGAAGCTAAAGCAAAAGGAACCATTCTTTGATGAGCAAATGTCGAAGTAAACTCTTTTACTTAAGACTATCAGGATTATGCGTCTGAAGTACGACTCGAGCTACAATTCATATCTCAGACCCAATCAATCAAGACAAAACCATCTCTACAAGTCTCAATCGAAGTAGTCAATGAGAAATCACATTCAAGGAACTAGTTGAAAGCAAGGAAGGATGTATCCAGCTTATGCAGCTGAAAGCATGAAAGAATGTATTCAGCCTGTTTCCAAAGGAAAGGAAGAAAGATCACAAGCTGTACTAAGTCAACAAAATGATGATCAAGAGTAATTAGCATTTGGATAATCCTCTTTCAAAGATTATCCACAATATCTTATGAAGAAAGATGAAAGAAGATTCAGATCAAAATTACAGACCAAAACATAATTACTATCTCAACATGCGTCTGAGTCTCTGACACTATTTGAAGAATGTCAGACCAACCTATCAAGACTCACTTGACAACCACCATCTCATCCTTTGACAAAGAAAAAATCAAGATCAAGATTATGTGGTATCTTCAAACCAATCTGGAAGATGCTCAAAAGAAAGAGTATTTCTTTCTCAGTTTGCGTCTATGCTTCTGACAAAGTCAGTATCACTCTTCTGTCAGAATAACATGTTTGATTCAAGATATTTTTCAAACATCCTCAAACTTAGAAGATGTGAAATGAAAAAGTCACTTCTGTGATATTGAAGCACGCACCAAAAAGAAAAGCTCACTATACAGATTTTACTTAATCTCTGATTCAATGTTAATAGTGATTTGAAATATAATTAATTAAAGTTGAAAGAAGTTTATTAATATATTTCTTATCTTCAATCAAAATCAGAAAAAGGAGAAGAGACAAAAAGGCAAAGCTACAAGAAAGTATTCCTTATGATAGTAAAAGAAAAGCTACTTTATCTGAGCTTTTATATGAGTTACACAATTAAGGAAAGAATGTTGCCCAAAGCTATAGTAAAGCATATCTGCTATACTCAATTATCAGCAAGGAATCTCCAACGTTCTTCAAAGCATTTATTATCAAGTCAGAATGGCTATCTCTCAAAGAACAAAGCTGAAGACCTTCAAATCCATCTCAACCGATCTTTTTGGTCAAGTATAAATATGAAGTCGAAGACCAAGAAGAAGATAGAGACAAGATATACAAGTGAAGTGATACCATGACAAAAGAAAAACCAGAGAAAATCTCTCATCAACTGAAAAGCTATAGTACTCGAAGAAGAACTCATCATATACCCATAGCTGAAAGCTCTCAACACTCACTCATCTTCTTCACACTCTGAATCTCATTCGAAGAAGAACTCATCTGCAACTCACCAAGTTCCAAGTTCGTATCCACTCCGTGCAGTGTTTAAATATTGGTTGAATTGCCTTGTAACTTTGAAGTTGTGCTTCAAAAACTCTCTCAAGCTCTCTGAGCCTGAAGAGGCTTGTCTCAAGAATACTTGTTGAGCCTGAAGAGGCTAAGTGTGCAAACAATACTTGTGGTTGAGCCTGGTGAGGCTAGGTGTACAAATAATACTCGTCTGTAACCTTGATCAGTTATAGTGAAAAACTTGGTTAAGTCAAGGACTAGACGTAGCCCCAGAGATTGAGGGTGGACCAGGATAAAACTATTAGTATTATCTTTCTCTATCCTTATTTATTTACTCAGTTTAATTTCCTATCAGGTTAACTAACTTGTGTTCGTGTGTGTGTGTGTGTGTGTGTGTGAGATAGTTGCAATTCAGTTTTAATAAGGCGTCTGTCTTAAAACGTCTTATCTAATCTGATTTTGTTTTGAGCTTCCAAACTCTGAATTTCGAAAACACTATTCAACCCCCCTTCTAGTGTTGTTTTGTGCCATTTCAATGGGTATTAGAGCTCCGCCTCTGGGTTTAGTACCTTACAGTGTAGAGGAAAAGATTCTGAAGAATGGCAAGTGAAGTATGTAACACCCTACTTTTTATTTTCCGATTTTATTTTTTTCAGTAAAAAATATTTTCGCTATATTAACCGGTATAAAGGTATTTATTTATATTTTTATCCGAGTTCATGGATATTGATTTTTATGAAATAAAAATCATATTCATACTCTATCTTAGGGTAGAAGCTTACGATAAAAATTTGGGTAGAAAATTCAGACGGAACCCAGTCTGCGTTTTCACTGACAGTATAATTTTACTGAGCAGAAAACCTAATTTTGACTCGTGAACGAAATGGTTTATATTTAAATCATATTTCCAACAAGTTTGGTTAGTTTGAAAATTTTCAGTCGAAAACGAAATATTACGCTTTTACGCAGGCGTAAAACCCTAATCGGGAAACCGACAGGGTGAAGAAGGGAAGTGCAGAGACCTGTCAAGAGATAGGGACAACGAGTCATACATGATGACTCATGGAGGATGAGTCATCAAGCAATTATGAGCATTAAATGCAAGTAATCATGACATTTAGGTAAAAAGACCAAAATACCCCCAAGTTTTCGCGAGTATTAACAAGACGCATCTACGCACTCTTAACCACTCATTTTACGTGGTTGAAAACCTCCCACATCTCTCCAATTTCGTGCATCTACCTCCAATAAATATTACCTATTTAATTTTGCTTTCGTTTCATTATTTTTCTCTCAAAAACTGAAATCGGGTAAACGACGGAGCTGTGTACGGAATTTCTGGGAACCGCTAACGGATAGGATTGGTGACTCATTGGTGAGTCACTATGTGTGGCCCAAAATCATCCACACCTCCACTAAATGTGAGCCACATATTATTACCCATGGTTAGCCAAAATAACCTTAGTTAAGTTAATTATAACCTTAGTTAAGCTTATAATAATTTAATAATCACAAAACCCATTAAACCAATTCCTTTTAACCAAACAAGGCATAAGATTACTCCTATAAATACCCCAAACCGTGTCCTCCCTCACCATTTCACTCATCTTCATTCTCTTCATCTTCCTCACCAACTAAGTTACAAAACCCTAAGAACACCGAATTCCCACCAAACATATGACCCTCTTCCTTTCTGAAACTCGGAAAACACTAAACATAAAAGTTGTTCCTATTTCTCTCTTCTTTCCAACAAGCTAAAGATCATCAAAAACGGATAAGTGGATTGGGAGAAAGGCTCAAAATACAGAAACTGCCCAGAATTCCCAGCAACCCACGAAACAGAAGAAAGAAGTCCCATTTCACCCCTGTTATGATCCGAACCAAATAAAACCTTAAACACCAAAGTTGTTCCTTTTCTTCTTATCTTTCTATCAAGATAGAGTTCATGATTTTTGGATGAGTATATTGTGAGATACACTCACAATACCATCACACCCTCAAGCTGTCCAGTTTTCAACATAGTGAAGGTTGATCATTTTCTTCATTTCTTCAATCTTCAAGAGGTAAAAACTCATCTCCTTGATCATATAAGCTTTCATATTCATGTATTTCTCATGTTTATGCCATGAATCATATTTTTCCATTCCTAGATCTAGAACTTCAAATAATTCTAGAAAATTGTAGAAAAATCATAAAAATGTGAAACCAATTTCTATGATCTAGTTATGATCCCTCCTTTATTTATCCAAGAGCATGTGATCAAAATCATTTTCCTTCCCTATTAACCATTAATGGCCGAACCTAGGTAGGAAAATGGGTTTGGTGTTTTGTTGTTTGTTTTGAATGTTATTACTTGACTCAAGTTCTATAATACATGTATAGCTTAAATCCAAGAGCTTAGGTCCAACAAAAATCCCTAGCTTAAATTCCTAATATGGGCCGAAACCCTAACGCTAAAGGTTAGAGGATTTTGTTTCAAATTTTAGTCTTGTAATAAGTAATCTATGTTAGTTAAGACTCTAGTATTTAGGATCCAAAAGATGGCATTGAGAAGATAATCCTAAACCTATTTTCTAAGTCTTGGCCGAACCTAGCCCTAAAGTGTCATAGATGGTTGTTAGTTGATTAATTATAGTTATGTTGTTTGAATGAAGGTGGTTGTGTTAACTCGTGGCGGAATAACGAGAATCGTCGTGTACGTGTTTCCGGTGCAAACTCAGGTGGGGAAAAGAATCAACCTATCGTCGGAATCGATAAGTAGTAGATTATATGATAATTGTGTAGGGCGACCTAAACCCTACTAGTAGTCGAGTAATCGACAAGACCAAAATCCCATTGGAAACCTTTTCTGTAAAACCAATGGTGATTCGGGGATTGTAGGTTTATCGACATTAAGTTGATTTTAAGTATTTGAGGATGTTTGATTTTATGTTATCAAATTTACTGTGATACGCTGGTTGAGGTATTCCATCTGCATGTGATGTATTATTTCGGTGTTTGAATATTTATATGATATTAAGATATTTGAATATTTTCTGATGTTATGTTATGCATGATCTGCCTGTTTTTAAATATTGTGCTTAGATGATTTTTAAGTAAGGATGTGTGTTGTTCGGGAGATGATTGTTTGGGTGAGAGAATGAATTGACTTAGAGGTGCTTAGCTAAATTAAATTATCTAAATGAGGAGATGTGACATAGAATGAAAGTGGAGGTTGTGAGGAAGAGTTTGAGGTACTAGGTTGCTATTGATAAAAGTCAGTGAGAATTATATCGTGCTTATGCACTATTTCCTATGAGAGATTAGGGAATAGGGGCGCACCTAGTTATTATTTATTATATGCTTATGTGCTATTTCCAATGGGGAAATAGTGACGCATATCGTGCTTATGCACTATTTCCTATGAGAGATTAGGGAATAGGGGCGCACCTAGTTATTATTTATTATATGCTTATGTGCTACTTCCAATGGGGAAATAGTGACGCATATCGTGCTTATGCACTATTTCCTATGAGAGATTAGGGAATAGGGGCGCACCTAGTTATTATTTATTATATGCTTATTTGCTATTTCAAATGGGGAAATAGTGACGCATATCGTGCTTATGCACTATTTCCTATGAGAGAGTAGGGAATAGGGGCGCACCGAGTTATTATTTATTATGTGCTTATATGCTATTTCCAATGGGGGCAATAGTGACGCATATTGTGCTGATGCACTATTTCCTATGAGATATTAGGGAATAGTGGCGCACCGAGTTTTGACCCTAAATAGTTCTGGACTACTAACGAATGTGAAAGGAATAGAGATAGTTATGATAGTATAAGTGTTTAGACTACATGAGCTGAGGGTAGAGGATGATACAGTGAATTGAGGATGATTGTTGATTTTGAGTGATGCGTGTCTGTGACAATTACTTTATAATTTACTATTACTCTTTTCCGCTTTTTGATGGTAGAACTGTTTCTTATTCCCTATATCTTTCTATGTGTTGTATTTTATTTCTAATGTGATCGTACGAGAAGACCCGATGGAGGAACCAATTGCTGAGGAGTTAGATGGAACTCCGTATAAACCGGATGCTGGAGGTCGAGCTGTGATTCAAGGCGATTAGAGTATAGACATTATGGCCAGTGTGTCTAAAGAGTATTTACATTTCCTCTAAGTATGTCTGTAGTGAAGTTTATGCCTGTGAGGGATCCTATTGAGAGGATACCCTCAACAGTGTTTTGGTAATGTAATAAATAAACAGGTGTGTATTTATGTAATATAGTTTTGGTATGTTTTATATCTGCATAAGTTATATAATTATTAATTAAGTTTTAATTTTTACGTATTTTCAACGATAAGCGAGCGATTAAGTAAATAAATATTAAGGTTTTAATGTAATAATACGATGGGGCACATCGGGGTGTCTCAAAGTAGCCTCAAGTAACAGTATGTACAATCAGGGTACATATCTCGGTAAACCACCCATGTTTAGTGGCAAAGATTATAAGTACTGGAGGAGTAAGATGAGAATGTTCACAGAGTCAACTAATCTAGATCTATGGGAGATCATATCTCAAGGTCTTTACAGTCCAACTGATGAAAGTCGAAATGTTATTCCAAGAAGCAAATGGACATCAGAGCACACAAGTATGGTGCAACTTAATGATATCTTCTTGTATGTTCCCTGTAGTAGGTCTGAATATGATAAAGTCAGCAGCTGTGAAACTGTACAAGATATCTGGATCAGACTTGAAGAACTGTATGATGAAGATGCTGCTGTCAAGGAAACATCTGAAGAAACATCTATCAACAATGCTGATGAACTTCCATCAATTAATATCTCATAGGAGCAACTCTCTCAAAATGATGATGAAGATGAAGAAATTTCTGAAGCAACCAGAAAGATGAGAAAATTTTAAGAAAAAGTATGTGAAGCTCACTAAGTAGCATCAACAGAAAAATCTTAAGGTTGATGAACTAATCTTATAAAATAGAAAGCTTAAGGCAGAAAGGCTTAAAGTTGAGCTCATTACTGAAACACCACCATATGAAGAATTTGTCAAACTTAAACAGAAGGTTGAAGAGTTCACTAATGATCTTGCTAGATTTGTCAATGGCAAAAATAACCTGATGAAACTTCTTGGAAGTCAAAGGTCTAGTTTTGACAAAACTGGTATTGGTTACATTGAAGAGAATCATAATAAAGTATCTGATAAACTCTCAGAGAATGTAAAAATTCCTATTAAACCTTCTTTTAATATATCATGTACTTTTTGTGGTAAATCTGGACATATTAAGTCCAAGTACTTTCACAAGATAAAAGCCAAGTCTTTACAGACTAGAATACCTAACAAAAGTGGACCCAAAAAATTCTAGGTACCAAAACACCTCATAATCCCTCTTGCAGATTTACTGAATAGATCAAAGAAGACACCGTTGATAGAGATTGGAAAATGGATTCTTACCACTCACAATCACAAAAGAGCATACATTCCAAGGCCTTCAAATTAAAAGAAAATATCTCAAGGGTGGGAAACACATCAATAATGAAGTAATTGATTTATTAAGACAAATCACTTCCAGGTAAGTGTTTAAAGCCTAATTATTATGATAATATATATTATATATGTCTATTTATGAAATGCATTTGTTAGTTTTAAACCTTCCTGAAATGACATGGACCCTCTTTAAAAACTGAGAAAGTCATATTAATTTCAAATCTCTCAAACAATTAAGTGGGAAGTTAACAAGGAAACGTTTCATTCCCTTCGGCTAGTTTCTCTCTCTGCACATCAGCACGTTTAATGCAAAGTGCTTTTTGTAAATCTCTTCTTCACGCAAAATCGTTCACCTTCAGACTCATCTCTTCGTTCTCTCTTTCTTTCTTTCTCAAAAAGTTTCAACCTTTCGTTCTCCTTCTGCCCTAATCTCTTTTCGCCTTCTACCATCTACAACAATGGCTTCAGGAAGATCAACAAACCCCTCTATCTTCCCCAATATGGAAGAAGCAGAAGCCAGAAGAATACTTATATAATATGTTGTCAAATTTGAAGAAATCAAAGCGGGTGGGTTAGATGTTTTGCCTGAACCTGAGTTCGCGGGCTGGATGAACTTCTTCACAATAAGGGAAAACGTTGTTAAAGAGTTTTGGAAAAACTCTGCATCTTCAAGGCAGACGCAACTATTTAGCATAGCGGGAAACGTGAATGCAGTAAGGAATCGGTTTGACATCCATGACATAGTTCAAGTAACTGGGTGTGCTCAAGAAGGAACATGAATGTCTGACGATTGGGAACATTTTGAAGACAAGGAAGAAGTTAATCTCACCCTATTGTGCTTTATAGTTTTGATGAATCCAAACATTATGCACTTGATTTTATGTTGAACCATATTAATATTGCTAATCATCTACTTGATCTATGTAGAAAAAGCTTTATATCATAGCAGAACAAGTCAACAAAAGAGTATGAAAGAATCAAATGATTGCATACAAGCGTCTAAAGTACAATGTGTCTGAAGCATGACTCATTGAAGCATCAGTATCTGTCAGACTCAAACTGAGGAAGAACAACAAGTAGCAGTCACAAAGCACATCATCAAGTTTGTCATTGTTACTAAAGCTAAAGCAATATGAACCATTCTTTGATGAGCAAATGTCGAAGCAGACTCTTTTACTTAAGACTATCGGGATTATGCGTCTGAAGTATGACTCGAGATACAATTCATATCTCAGACCCAATCAATCAAGATAAAATCGTGTCTACAAGTCTCAATCGAAGTAGTCAAGGATAAATCACATTCAAGGAACTAGTTGAAAGCAAGAAAGGATGTATCCAGCTTATGCAGATAAAAGCATGAAAGAATGTTTTCAGCCTGTTTGCAAAGGAAAGGAAGAAAGATCACAAGCTGTACTAAGTCAACAAAATGATGATCAAGAGTAATTATCATTTGGATATCCTCCTTCAAAGATTATCCACAATATCTTCTGAAGAAAGCTGAAAGAAGATCCGGGTCTAGATTACAGACCAAAACATAATTACTATCTCAACATGCGTCTGAGTCTCTAACACTGCTTGAAGAATGTCAGACCAACCTATCAAGACTCACTTGACAACCACCATCTCACCCTTTGACAAAGAAATAATCAAGATCAAGATTATGTGGTATCTTCAAACCCATCTAGAAGGCGCTCAAAAGAAAGAGTATTTCTCTCTTAGTATGCGTCTATGCTTCTGATAAAGTCAGCATCACTCTTATGTCAGAATAACTTGTTTGATTCAAGATATTTTTCAAACATCCTCAAACTTAGGAGATGTGAAATGTAAAAGTCACTTCTGTGATATTGAAGTACGCGCCAAAAAGAAAAGCTATCTATGAAGATTTTACTTAATCTCTGATTGGTTAATAATGATTTGAAATATAATTAATTAAACTTGAAAGAAGTTTATTAATATATTTCTTATCTTCAATCGAAATCAGAAAAAAGAGAAAATACAAAAAGGCAAAGCTACAAGAAAGTATTCCTTATGATAGTAAAAGAAAAGCTACTTTATCTGAACTTTTCTATGAGTTACACAAATAAGGAAAGAACGCTGCCCAAAGCTACTGTAAAGCATATCTACTATACTCAGTTATTAGCAAGGAATCTCCAATGTTCTTCAAAGCATTTATTATCAAGTCAGAACGGCTATCTCTCAAAGAACCAAGCTGAAGACCTTCAAATACATCTCAACGGATCTTTTTGGTCAAGTATAAATATGAAGTCGAAGACCAAGAAGAAGATAGAGACAATATATACAAGTGAAGTGATACTGTGACAAAAAGAAAAACTAGTGAAAATCTCTCATCAATTGAAAATCTATAGTACTCAAAGAAGAACTCATCATATACCCATAGCTGAAAGCTCTCATCACTCACTCATCTTCTTCACACTCTGAATATCATTCGAAGAAAACTCATCTGCAACTCACCATGTTCCCTGTCCACTATGTGCAGTGTTTAAATATTGGTTGAATTGCTTTGTAACTTTGAAGCTGTGCTTCAAAAACTCTCAAAAAACTCTCTGAACCTGAAGATGTAACACCCTGTTTTTCATATGCTTCTTTATCAGTAAAGACATGCTTTACTGTGTTTATTTTTGATAAAATCCAGAGGATGATTTTATTTAAAATAAAATCATATTCTTGTGTTGTTTTACCATATGAAGTCAAAGTAAAATTTTCGGTCGAAAATTCAGAAGAAAACCGATCTAGGTTCTCACTGCCAGTACAAGTTTACTGATCTAGAGACAAAATTTTAATTCTTGAACGATATGGTTAGTGTTTTTATGATGTTTTGTGTGGGTTTGGAGTTTTTCAAAAAATCTTGTTCGGGGCCAAATCTTAGGGATTTCCCGGGCGAAATCGTCGGGAAATACGATCGGGGAAGTCATCTGATACGCAATGGAGCAGAGCATCATGAGGATGAAGTGACATGAAGTGACTTGATGTGAAGGCTATGACACACCTCAAAAAGTGAATATTGACTTTTTTTCAAAACCTCACTTTTTCATCTTTCTCTCTCCAATCACATCACATCACCTTAACTCCTTATCCTCTCTACAAGCGACCCACCTTCTTTTTTCTCTTCTTCCTTCCTCCCAAACCGTGACCTCTCCCCCTCACTGTCTATAAATACTCTTCATTTCCACACTTCATCTCTTTCCTCCATTTCTCATATTTTCACCTTACTACATTTCTTCTTCTTCTTCTTCTCTCTTACAAAGTTTACATTTTTATCAAGCTTTTCTCTTAAAGTTCTTCATCAAAGCTGTTCATCTTGTTGAGGGAAATACTTCTATGTAGTTCTTTTTCAAAGTTTCATCTTTTGTTTCAAAGTTTTCTTCATATGTTCTTTATGTGCATTTAACTTCTAAAACCTCTCAAAAATGGTAGAAAACTCCTTTTAAGTTGAAACCACTTTCTATATTCTTGTATTTACTCATACTATCACATACTAAAAGGTTGTGTAAAACAAAGTTTCCTAACCTCTTCTTTCTAAGGAGGCCGAAACCATGTATATGGTTTAGATGAGTCTTGTTTCAACTTTTACATGTATGAGTTTGTATTTGAGTTTCATTTCCAAGATGATCATGGACCAAGGCTCCTTTATGTTAAAGGATGCTATGTCTAAGTGATTGTAAAGTTTAAAGATTTTTTTTTTCCAAAATGATCATGGACCAAGGCTCCTTTATGTTAAAGGATGTTATGTCTAAGTGATTGGAAAGTTTAAAGGTTTTTACTCTATTTTTATATAAAGACCAAAACCAATGAGTTTTAAGGCAATGTTGTTTAAGTTTTGTTTTCCAAAATGATCATGGATTAAGACTCCTTGATATAGGAGGATGCTAGGTCCAAGAGATTGGAAAGTTTGAAGATTTCTAACCTCTATTTCTTGAAAAGGCCGAAACCTTCAATGGTTATGGCAAAGATATTGAGTTTTGTTTTCCAAAGTGATCATGGACTAAAAAACTCCTTATGTTAAAGCATGCTATGTCTAAGTGATTTGAAAGTTTAAAATATTTTCTTGTTTTATTTTCCTATGATGACCGAATGTAACATTTGACCTAGGATGTGTTATTTTATGTTGTTTTCCAAGATGATTATGGATTAAAGCTTCTTCATGTTAAAGGATGCTATGTCCAAAAGATTGGATGATTTAAAGATATCTAATCTCACAAACTTGTTAAGGCCGAACATAAGAGTTCATGGTCTAAGACATTTGATTTTTTACTTTTCGAAATGATCATGGTTTCAAGCTCCTTACTATGTATGGATGCTAACCTAAAGAGATTGGAAAGTTTAGAAATTCCTAGCCTATTTACCTATGCTTGGCCGAAACCCTAAGTCAAGTACTTAGTGGGATTTTTAATTCAACTTTGTTAAAAGATTGTTGTTTATGAACTTCTGGCACTTAAGGATCATAAATCCAAGAGTCGCATAAATTTCGGAAACCCCTAATCCTATTTTATTGTATGAACCGAACCCATACCTTGTGGTTAGTGTTCTCGAGTGATTTTTAACTCATGATTTTATGTTGGTAACCTTAGACTTCCATCGCCAAAGAAGCGAGGACGTTCGTGAACCTTCTTTTCAAAATCCAAAACTCTTAACTCCGACGTGAGGTAAGAGGGGATTTCCTAAATATATTCAATAACTGTATGCATGTGTGTATGTGTTTAACTGGATATTTATATGTTGATTGAGCTTACTTGGTCATCTAATGTACTTGAACTGTTATGATATTATCTGATGTTGAACTGTGCATGTTCTAAATGTTATAATGCATATCTGTGATGAACTGCTTTCAACTGTGATATTAGCATTGAACTAAGAATATATACTACTGTTGATTGAAAGTTTGCTAAGCCAGACTTGTGTCTGTGCTCAAATGTTATAAGGATTAAAAAAACCTTAATAAGCTTTGAAGATGAAGGGATTGGTGTTCTTTTCCAAAAGCTCATTAACTTAAAGTACTTGTTTTAAATGTTGAAATGGTTTTGGAGAACTATTGTTGTACAAGAGAAAAATCATTGTCGAACTATGTGTCTTCAAGTGAAAACTTTCAAGATTATTTGACAATATCCTATTGGGTATTTTAAAAGATAAAAGTATTTCAAAGATGCTTTATAAAAGATTTTCAAAGAAAAGGTTTTCTCCAAAATGTTTTAGAAACTTTTCGATAGCCTGGATAGGTTATCGAGGATTCGGTTTTGAATTTGATTTTCACTGAACGAAAAATAAGTACTTAAGAAAGAGAATCTAGTAAGCGAGACGTCGCCTCTAGTATTCAGTTATATGCACGTGATCTTGGATAAATGTTAATTCGGGGCCATGAGTCCTATTAATGATGTTCTAGACTGAGGGTCCAATTCTCGAAATCAAGGACAGTGCGTTCTGATTTCGTTATGGTGGACTGTGTGTCCTAATCATGTTGTTGTGGACTGTGTGTCCTAATCACGTTGTTGTGGATTGTGTGTCCTAACCACGTTGTGATGAACGTTGTTAAAGGTGAATGTTGTTTTCAACGACCACAACCCTTGACTGCGGCATCGGTCTCGGGCGTTGTGATTGAGCATTCGGACTATGTGTCCTATGGTTCTAAGTTTTCAAGTGATGAGGAAATGATGATTAAGTCGTTAGCTTTGAGCTGCGACAACGAAAACAATGAACACAAAGAAAACCTTTTGAAAATAAAATATTTTCTCATGTACATTTCCCCAGGCAGACGTGCTTTCTTACATATCAGATACAAGGTGGTATCTGGGAGTCAGTCCATGTGACCGGTTCAGAGGCACATGTGAGGTTGCTCGTCCTAAGACCTTAAATGCATGAGGATATGGAGGCAACTGCCCGGTGGGCTAGAGATTGACCAACTCTAATTCTTCTCCAGTGGAAAACGGTGTTGATATCTCATGAGATTAAGTTAGAGCCCGATATTGAAGTGCCATGCATATTTTCAAAGGTTGACTGTGCGGGTTTGAGACCCTTTGATATAACACTGTTATGTTATGTATATGCATGATTTAACTGCTTGTATGATTATATAAGGTATGTATCATGTATGTGGTTGTTGGGGGATATATCTTATGACGGTATCTCACTCTTGCACATCTGTATGTTCTGTTCTTTTCTTCTTGTATTGGGTATGCACGTGCTTTTAGATGGATCCAGACGTTCCCTTGGTACAGTCGAGCTCGAGGAGTGAAGTGTTGATCATGATGGGACGGTAGGGAACTGGACTATACATGAGGGTGCGATGACCGCTACGTATCGAGGACCAGTCACGACTACCGAGACGAATGCTAACGGAGTACCCGTACGAAGGATTCATACCGTCGAGACGAGGACTGTGACGCTTCCACCTCCATGGTACTACCTTCATATGCTACAAGTTACCAGACTCCTTCATGAGCATTTTGATCCAGCTGAACCGCTTGCGGAGGATCCAGTGGAGGAGGATCCCGAAGAGGATCCCGAGGAGGAACCTTTTGAGCTGATAGAGGTCGAGGATGAGGAGGAGGAGGAGGAGGAGCCAAAGTACCATCCGCAAGATCCCGGTGATGGCGACGTCCCTATCGACGATGGTGGTGACGTTATCGATCCGGCATCTGATATCTCGTCAGAGGGTAGCGTCTATGGCCACTCTGCATGCAGGAGGCATCGGTAGATCGTTCGTCGGCTATTGGAGTTGTCCCGATAGTCCCTAGGTTTTTAGAGCCATCTTTTGAGTCTTTTACCCAGTTCCCTATTCCCGGTTTGATGTCTTCTTTTTACCTGTTTCTTCAGTAGCTGTTTTAGCGTATGTTGGCCAATTTGACAAGGCCTGTCTTGTAATCAAACTTAAGATCCCAAGTGGGATAGTTATATTTATATGTGTGATGTTGATTTTCATGTTCTAAGTATTCATCACTTTTTCTTAACCGTTTTTAACAAAAAAAATGAGTACCCTTTTTCAGTAACCTTATATAAAAGGTTATTTTTCTGAAGGTGACCAGCATTTTAAATAAGTTTCTTTTCCGCAACGGGTAACCATGTGATGCCGGGTTTTAGGGCGTCGCATTAGTTGGTATAGGGTGTCACAGAAGAGGCTTATCTCAAGAATACTTGTTGAGCCTGATGAGGTTAGGTGTGCAAACAATACTTATGGTTGAGCCTGGAGAGGCTAGGTGTGTGAATAATACTCGTCTGTAACCTTGATCCGTTATAGTGAAAAACATGGTTAAGCCAAGGACTGGACGTAGCCCCAAAGATTGAGGGTGAACCAGGATAAAAATCTGAGTATTCTCTTTCTCTATCCTTATTTATTTACTAAGTTTAATTTCTTATCTGTTTAACTAACTTGTGTGTGTGTGTGTGTGTGTAAAATTTTGCAATTCAGTTTTAATAAGGTGTCTGTCTTATTGCGTCTTATCTAATCTGAACTTCTTTTGTGCTTCCAAACTCTGAATTTCGAAAACACTATTCAACCCCCCTTCTAGTGTTGTTTTGTGCCATTTCAGAAACATTATCTAATACTAAAACATACTTAATTTATATCTTAATCACATACTTGAAAAATGGGATGTTACATTATGAACACTGAAGTGCCCCATTAAGCCCCTTTGATGTGCTTCTCTTACCAATAACTCTCTAATATAATGCCTTGGAACACAAAGTGTATAATCTTTAAAAAGGAACCCTCACTTATGAAAAATCCATTATGTGCCATGGACTCTATTTGAGTGTAAATTGTAGATAAGTCTGGATCATTTAAATACAATTCATTTATGCGATCAAACCCAAGAAGTTTGGTTTCAAGAGTTGATAGTAGCCTACCTATGTGAAAGTGCATCCGCCTCAATATTTATTTTTCCTTGTTTATGTTTAATCATATAAGGGAATTGTTCTATGAATTCCATCCATTTGGCATGTCTCTTGTTTAATTTTCCTTGCCTTTTTAAATGTTTTAATGATTCATGATCACTATGGATTACAAACTCCTTGGGCAAGAGATAATGTTACTTTGAGACTCCTTACTAGGGCATAAAGTTCTTTATCATAAGTGGAATAGTTCAAATGTGTCCCGGTAAGTTTCTTACTAAAGTAAGCAATGGGGTGTCTTTCTTGAAGCAACATGGCCCCAATGCCTACATTAGAAGCATCACACTTTATCTCATAAGATTTTACAAAATTTGGAAGCACAAGAATTGGTGAATTTGTCAATTTTCCCTTGAGTATGTTGAAAGATTTTTCTTGGTCTTGGCCCCATTGAAATGACACATTTTTCTTTAAGACCACATTTAGAGGACTTGCCAAAGTGCTAAAGTCTTTGACAAATCTTCTATAAAACTTGCCAATCCATGGAAACTCCTAACATTTCAAACATTTTATGGATTTGGCCAACTTTGGATGGCCTTACTTTTCTCTTCATCCACTTGCACACCTTGTGCACTAATAACATAGCCCAAGAATACCACTTTGGTAGTGCAAAATGTGCATTTCTCAAGGTTTACCAAAAGTTTTTCCTTTCTTAGTACTAATAAAACACATTTTAAATGTTCAAGGTGTTCATCTAGTGTTTTGATATATACCAAGATATTATCAAAATAGACAACCACAAATTTACCAAGGAAGTCGCTAAGGACACGATTCATGAGCCTCATGAATATGCTTGGTGCATTAGTGAGTCCAAAGGGCATCACAAGCCATTCATGAAGTCCATACATGGTTTTGAAAGCTGTTTTCCATTCGTCCCCTTCTCTTATCCTTATTTGAAGATAGCCACTTCTTAGGTCAATTTTTGCAAATATTTGGGACCCATGTATCTAATCCAATAAGTCATCTAACTGTGGAATTGGATGTCTATATTTGATGGTTATATTATTAGTGGATCTACAATCCGTGCACATTCTACATGTACCATCTTTTTTAGGTACCAAAATAACAGGCATTACACATGGAGAAAGTAATTCTCTAATCCTTTGCTTTTCCAATAATCCTTCAACTTGCCTTTGAATTTCTTTTGTTTCTTGTGGATTACTCCTATAAACCGGTCTACTAGGAAGATATGCACTTGGAATCAAGTCCATATGGTGCTCTATGTGACACCCTCTACCCCACATATTAATATAAAAAGTTTAATTAAAGAGGTAATATAAAAACATGCATTTATTTCATTAAAAATAAAAACCAGATAAAACGTACCTCATTGTAACAACTCAAACGTGGAAAGAACATAGTTTTAAAAAGATAAAACATAAATAAAACATAAACAGAAACATAACCCAACCCCGATGTCATATACAGAGCTGGTATAACCGTTCTGAAATAAATCCTTGGAATACAACTGAAACTAAAAGAACTATAACTACTGAAACAACTAAACAAACTAAGTGATAGTCGTACGATGCACGTCGTGCGATCCGGTAAGTGTACCGGATTGTCGCCAAGTAATAAAAAGATATCGATCCCACAGAGACCGTGATCTCAAATCGCAACTAATTACTAAATCGATAAAACTGGACTATATAAGAAGATTCGGAAAGGTTTTGAAATAAGAGATAAAATGCAATCAAGTAAAACAGAAAGTATACAATTTATGGTTTTTCAGATTTAATTGGATTCCTAGGGATTTGAGTTACCAACAAGGTCATTTATGTTACTAAATTGATTAACCCTTGTAATTATCGAAAATACCTTGACGACGAATTTATCCTCAAATAGTTTAAGCTCCCTCTCGGGTTACAAAAACCGTGCCCAATTAAATCAACCCCTACTCTCGTGGTAGTCGAATTTAGATTGGACCCTTTACGCTTTGTGACAATTCATTGATCCTCGAACGACGGCTTCTAACTATCGTGATTTCAGTCCTAAGTCTGACCCTATAGATCCGACACCTAAGTTCACCACTAGGTTCCTCCTTAGTATATCTACGACACGTAAATGAGTGCGCGCTAGATTTACGAGTAATTCAAACACTAGAAATCAGATCTAAAGCAAAATCGTGATTAACAAAGATATTACATCAATTCATTACCATAAACAGCCTTGGGCATAGCCCCAATCCCTAGAAACTAAACTACTACTCAAGCTTTGCCATGGTGATGACAAGCTTGGTTAACAACATGAAAATAAAAATCAGAAAAGAGAGGAGGAAGAAGAAGAGAGATCCTAAATAATAGCCTAAGTAGTAGCCAAAAGTCCTGATAAAGCCTCTGACTTGATGCCATATTTATATATTTGGGAAGTTTGAATCCCAATCTAACTCAAATTAGATCCAAATCAGTTGCTTCTGATCCAAGTAACACACGTCACGGCCGTGATGGATTCTGCCTTGGGCCCTTCTTCAATTTTTGGTCTGTTACGGCCGTGATGCTCATCACGGCTAGGCCGTGATAGATTCTGACTTGTGGGTGTCTGGCTCAGCTGACAGGTCACGGCCGTGATGGGCATCACGACTAGGCCGTGACCAGTTCGGACTTTTGCCTTCTTTTCTTTTCACTTTTGCTCGATCATGGCCGTGATGGGCTCTGTTTGGCTCATTTTCTTCACTTTTAAAGCTCCATCTTCATCCAAGCTCCATCATGGTCAATCCTTAGCATTTTATCCTTAATTCCTGCAAAACAACACCACAAAACTGCCTTACCCTTTCCAAAGTAAAAACTAACCAAAAATCAAATTAAAAATGCATAAACTACATGAAAATGCATGCAAAATGATAAACAAATATGAGGTGTAATCACACGCATCAAATCACCCCAAGCTTAAGATTTTGCTTGTCCTCAAGCAATAACCAAGGCCAGAAGATATAAATATTCAGAGCATGGATAATGAACCAAGAACCCGAGTAGCTAATCCAAGCAACAGACTTATTCAAATAAGAAACCTAGAGACAATCAATTTCAAGTCCAATTAGAAGCTTAGGTTTCCTAAATCCATATTCTCACTGATTCGGGCACTCTTCTCACCTCACTCAATTGTGTTTAAGGGAATTTGACAATTCGCTCAATTTCCTCAAGGAAGGTATTCTACCATAAGCATGACTATTAACCAAATCTCCACTTTATTAATGAAAACACAAAAGAATCAAGAGGTCTTTTATTCTGGTTGTAATGGGGCCATGGTATTTATCGTTAGGTGGGGAAATCAAGAAAAGGGAATTTCAAAAAGGCTAAACAAAATATCAAACATTGCAAAGCATGACACCTCCTAAAATATCCTTTTTGGGTTTTGATTTATTTTTCCACCTTTCTTTCTTTCTTTTTATTTTATTTCTCCTTTCTTTTTGTCATCCCCTTCTCCATTTTTTTTGTTTGTTTATTTCATTTTATTTGTTTATTTGGAGAAGGGGAGATTTTTAATTCAAGAGAAATATTTTCTAAATTTTTTTTCCCATACTTTTTTTCAAACTACCTTTTTACCCTTTTTCCAATACTTTAAAAGGTGCCATACCAAGCATCATTCATTAAAATAATTCAAGGTACCAAGAAAAGTATTTTATTCTTTTAGGTTCAAAATTGGGCAACTAAGGGGTAGCATTTAATCAATCGAAGCTCAGAAGGCCAGAAAAATACCTAATGCCTCAATCATTTTCAAAAATGTTTTCAAAAATTTCTAAGTTTCAAAACGGTTTCAAGTCAAGTTCTAGAGAATACAATCTAAGAGGAATGAAACACTCTACCACAAAGAATAGGGTAGATTTAGTGAGTACCCCTTTTTGGCTCAAAATCTCACATTTAGTAGTTCAAAAATCAGTGAGAAACACAAATCTAGAGAACCATATGCTAATTATCAACCATCAAAAGATTATCTCAAGCATTTTTATTTTTAGCCTTATCACAAGAATAAAAAAATTGGGTTCAAAAATTCACTATCTCAATTTATTTGGCACCAAGTTCTCACAATTGGGTGCAAACTCTAAGTGAGGGGCAATCTAGAGAATGTGATCATGCAAAACTATGCCTATATGAATGCAACATGAAAAATGAAAAAATGCAAAAATCTACGAAAATACCCCTACACCAAGCTTAAAGATTTACATTGTCTCCAATGTAAATAATCAAGTTGGAGAGAGGATAAAAATGGAACAACTCACCGAGGTGGTAGCGGGTGCTGGCCCACATGCCTAGTCAAAAACATGTTGGAAAATATATCACGACCGTGATGGGTATCACTGGCAGGCCGTGATCAATTCTGTCTTCAGGAGCTGGCCTGTCACGGCCGTGACCTGTATCACGGCTTGGCCGTGATGCTCTCTGATCTTAGGGTCCTACTCATCACGCCCGTGATGCTTATCACGGTTGGCCCGTGATCCTTTCTGGTTTTCATGGTTAGCTCATCACGGCCATGATGGCTGTCACGGCCTGGGCGTGATGACTTCTAACTTTGTTTGTCCCTGGTCTTTTGCTCTTCCTTCCTTCTCAACCTGAAAACACTTGACAAATTTATTAATTTATGATTTTTTTCCTCTTGATCTTCTCAAATTATTCAAGAGTTAAATTCAAAAACAAATGGAAAAGGGAAAGAAAACTTGGGTTGCCTCCCAAGAAGCGCTTATTTATTGTCCTAAGTTTGACCATACTTCCTTCAGTCAACTGGGGTCGGCTGGGCGTAGAAGTGCAGGGACACTTCTCTTCCATGGGAGTCCTTCAAATAGCCTATTATGCTCATATGGCCAATTGCGCTTCCGTTTTTCTCTTTTCACTCTAAGCTTTCTGGCCTTACTCCCTCCCGGTGGAAGTTTTGTTTCCACATGATCAGCAACTCCATCACCACTGGGTGCATCATTCGCCATGCAAATCTTCGGAGTTGCTTCCATGTTGACCTCTTCCTTTACCACTGGAGACGTTATATCGATCCTGCACACATGACTCACAAAAGGAGGTTTGTTATATGTGTTAGTCAATTTAAAATTTACCCTACCTTCCTCTACATTCAGAGAGAGTTTGCCATTCCTTACGTCTATTATTGCTCCAGCGGTGACCAAGAACGGCCTTCCTAAAATGATGGGGAATTCAGAATCCCCTTTCATATCCAATACCAGGAAATCGGTAGGGATGAAAAATTTCCCTACCTTTACAGGAACATTCTCTAGTATGCCTAGAGGAGTTCTAGTTGAGCCATCCGCAAATTGTAAGGAGAATTTGAATGGACTCAACTCTTTGGTTCCCAACCTTTCCAAGATAGTGAGCGGCATCAAGCTCGCACTATCCCCTAAGTCACATAAGGCTTGATCTATTTGTACCTTTTCAATTGAGCAAGCGATAGAGAAACTACCTGGGTCTTTCAGCTTAGGAGGCATTTTAGTTTCTATATCTACTAGCTTATTCTTGACCAACCTTTGTGGGAAAGGTATTGGGGGTTCGTATGGTGGTGGAGGCACGTATTTTGGCTCTGCCTCTTCCTCTTTGCTCATGTCCTCCTCTGGTTCCACATCTTTTTCAACCACCCCAAGCTTATCATCCCTCAAGTATATGGCATTACAATGTTCGTTGGGATTAGCTTCGGGTTGGACCGGGAACGCACTTAGGTCTAGAGTATGTGCTGGCCTGTTGGGCAATCTAAGTTTCTAGCATCTTGTTATGGATGGATAAGTTATCTACCTTAGATGCTAGCTCTTTTATTGCCTTGTTTACTGCCCTACCCTATTCTCTAAACTCCTCATTTTGTTTTGTTTTAGTTTCAACACAAATTTCCAATAAAGACTCGAGTTTAGATTTCTGTACCTGAGGGTACCCCGCTGCGTGTTTCCTATTACCTTGGCCTTCTTGGAACTCATGGTTTAGCATGTTGCTGTAGTTCCCGTACAAGAGGTAAGGGCTGTTCTTCCTTCCTTGGTTGTAAGGATTTGGGGGAGCATAATTGGGCAACTTCGGGTTCGTGTCGTAGAAGTTGTGACAAGAGTTCACTTGTTCCCCCGAAGCGCCGGATCCATGTGCAATACCACGTGGGCACTCCATGATGTCATGTCCCTGCATTCCACAAATCTCATAAACAATGTTAGTAGCACTTATTGCACTCACATTAGCCCTTTCGAGTTGATCAAAGCGTTTATTAAGTGAGTCTATTTTTGACATTATAAGATCAGTGCTATTTATTTCAAACTTACCCCCCGAAATCTTGTTCAGGTTATTACCTCTTTATGAACCCCATTGGTGGTAGTTGGTGGCCACGTTTTCGATGATGTTGAATGCCTCAGTCAGAGGCTTATTCATAAAGGCTCCACCAGCTGTGGAATCGAGTGACACCTTCGAAGAGTAATCCAATCCGTTGTAGAAGGTGTGCACTAATAACCACCTCTCGAGTCCATGATGTGGGCAAGACTCCAGCAATCCCTTGTAGCGATCCCAAGCTTCTGATAAGCATTCTCCGTCCTTTTGGAAGAAGCCGGTGATCTGGGTTTGTATGTAGGTCGTCTTGGATGGAGGGAAGAATTTCTCCAAGAACGCCTGCTCCAGTTGGTCCCAAGTCGTCAAGGTATTGGCGGGTATTTGCTTCACCCAAGCTTTCGCTTTTCCAGTAAGAGATGAGGGGAACAACCTCAAGCGAATAGCATCAACCGGGGCGCCATGAATTCTAACTGCATCGATGAACTCCAAGAATGTCTCTATATGGTCAATCGGGTCCTCCGAGGGCAATCCTCCGAATTGATGCTGCCTACTCATGTTAATGAGCATAGGCGGTATAGTGTAATTCTCCGCCTTGATCTCTGGCCTAGCAATCCCAGTTCGCAAACCCCTAGCATTTGGGACTGCGTAGTCCTTCAGAGGTTTCGTATATGATTGATTCGCCATTAGTGGAATGGGACTCAACCTCTCTCTGTCTCTTTGTAGTCTCCTACGCCTATGAAAGGTCCTCTCGATTTCGGGGTCAACCTCAGTAAGGTCTCCAAGACTCAGGGATCTTTGCATATAAGAGAGACAAACACAGATAGATACAAAGAAAGGAAAAAGAAGAAATATTTTTTTTTATATAATAAAAAAATCAGTAAAAAAGAAAGAAAGAAAAGATCCAGAAAAATCAATTTAAAAATTAAATTGAGATTCGAGAAAGCACAGTCCCCGGCAACGGCGCCAAAAACTTGATAGTCGTGCGATGCACGTCGTGCGATCCGGCAAGTGTACCGGATTGTCGCCAAGTAATAAAAAGATATCGATCCCACAGAGACCGTGATCTCAAATCGCAACTAATTACTAAATCGATAAAACTGGACTGTATAAGAAGATTTGGAAAGGTTTTCAAATAAGAGATAAAATGCAATCAAGTAAAACAGAAAGTATACAATTTATGGTTTTTCATATTTAATTGGATTCCTAGGGATTTGGGTTACCAACAAGGTTGTTTATGTTACTAAATTGATTAACCCTTTTTAATTATTGAAAATGCCTTGAAGGCGAATTTATCCTCAAATAGTTTAAGCTCCCTCTCGGGTTACAAAAACCGTGCCCAATAAATCAACCCCTACTCTCGTGGTAGTCGAATTTAGATTGGACCCTTTACGCTTTGTGACAATTCGTTGATCCTCGAAGGACGGCTTCTAACTCTCGTGATTTCAGTCCTAAGTCTGACTCTATAGATCTGACACCTAAGTTCCCCGCTAGGTTCCTCCTTAGTATGTCTACGACACGTAAATGAGTGCGCACCAGATTTACGAGTAACTCAAACACTAGAAATCAGATCTAAAGCAAAATCGCGATTAACAAAGATATTACATCAATTCATTACCATAAACAGCCTTGGGCATAGCCCCAGTCCCTAGAAACTAAACTACTACTCAAGCTTTGTCATGGTGATGACAAGCTTGGTTAACAACATGAAAATAAAAATCAGAAAATAGAGGAGGAAGAAGAAGAGAGATCCTAAATAATAGCCTAAGTAGAAGCCAAAAGTCCTGATAAAGCCTCTGACTTGATGCCATATTTATAGATTTGGGAAGTTTGAATCCCAATCTAACTCAAATTAGATCCAAATCAGCTGCTTCTGATCCAAGTAACACGCGTCACGATCGTGATGGATTCTGCCTTGGGCGCTTCTTCAATTTTTGGTTTGTCACGGCTGTGATTCTCATCACGGCTAGGCCGTGATAGATTCTGACTTGTGGGGGTCTGGCTCAGCTGACAGGTCACGGCCGTGATGGGCATCACGGCTAGGCCGTGACCAGTTCTGACTTTTGCCTTCTTTTCTTTTCAGTTTTACTCGATCATGGTCGTGATGGTCATCACGGCTAGGCCGTGATGGGCTCTGTTTGGCTCATTTCTTCACTTTTAAAGCTCCATCTTCATCCAAGCTCCATCATGGTCAATCCTGAGCATTTTATCCTTAATTCCTGCAAAACAACACCACAAAACCGTCTTACCCGTCCAAAGTAAAAACTAACCAAAAATAAAATTAAAAATGCATAAACTACATGAAAATGCATGCAAAATGATAAACAAATATGAGGTGTAATCACACTCATCACTAAGCATCCTAACTAGAGTCGCGACTCCTCAGAGTCACTCCTCCACTGCTGCTCACCGTCCTCTACATAAAAGATACAAGCCAACAACAGGAAAAGAGACATGGGGAGTAAGAAATCATGTAAACACAATGACATGGAAGTAGTTGAGCAATATGAACATATATCATAACATGGCATAGCAATATACAACACAACATCAACATAATATAATCATATCAACATATCATCTCAACCAACATATGCTATACGGTGCAACACTACTCCGCTACTCCGTCATGCATGTGGATCCACACTATCTCAGGAAGGTAACTTCAGAGTTACATATCCACATTGGCCAACGAGGGTACGCCAACATGGGGGCGCAAGGTTTACCAAACCTTGGGTAAACCACCCGAGACTTGGCCAGATCGTCGTACTCTAGGGCGACCTCCCCTATGTTGAATTTCCCCCACTAACAACTTCAACGTATGAATGCATGAGCACAACACCAAACAAGGCAACCACCTCCTTTACTTGGGCCAATATGCACCCAAGACTTATCACCAACATCAATGTCAACATCAACACCTTAACCTTTCTAGGTCAAGGTCCCTTTGGCCAAAAAGCACCAAGGTCCAACTTATCAACACCTCAATCGAAAAGCATCAAGGCTACATTGGCCAAAAATAACCAAAGCATATCAACGTGCGGTAGCCCAAAGGGCACCGGCTTAACCAACTTATTAATCTTAATTAATCTTTAATTAAGTTATGTATCTCTTCTTTATTCGATTGGTATCTTATTACATTTTTGGGGATATCTGGGGTGAAACACCCCTTTAGAACCTTTAATTCACGTTCTGACCAATAAGGGGAGCATGGGCGTGCTCACCCCAGCACGATCGTGTTGCCACTTAAGTGGAGTATGGTCGTGCTCACTGTCTTTCACGACCGTGCTCAATGCACGACCATCTTCCAGAATTCAACTGTGAGTGATGAGCTTCTGTTTGACTGGTTTTATAACTAGTCAAGACCTTGGCTTTGTGCTTATTTTATACCATTTTTACCCAAATTAGACTTGATTGTTCCTAAGTAGTATTTTGAGTCTGTAAATTGTTTTTATGTTAATTTAGTTGTTTTAGAGTTGAATAATTATTTACTTTTATTTTCAATTTTCAGGTTAATAAAAAGTAATAAATCTGGAGCTACTCGCCCCGCGAATAATCTCTCGCCCCGCGAGTATTGCAACCATGAAAAAGTCAGAGACGATCACGGCTTGCCCGTGTTGAAGATCACAGCCGTGGCAATTCTGAAGTTGTAGAGTTCGCCCCTCGAGCAATACTTCGCCTCGCGAGTCTTGGAAGATCGAAGCCATCACGGTTTGGGCGTGTTGAATGCCACGGCGTAATAGGTTGGAAGCCGAAGAGTTCGCCTCGCGAAGAGATGTGCTCGCCTCGCGAGAAGACAAAGAGTTGCAAACCTTTCATGTTATTCGCCTCGCGAGAAGTGCTTCGCCTCGCGAGGACTTGGATTCGAAACGTGTATATAAAGCAGTTTTAGGCAGAATCAAGAAGTTAATCGTAGTTAGCCGATTTTGGCTAATCTTTGTCGACAATAGTAGTAGTTTGTCTTCTTTTTAGATATGTTTTGTTTTCCTTTTGTAATGGAGAATTAGTCTCCTAGATTAATCTCATGTAATTGGTTCTCGTTAACACTTGAGGTTCTGTATTCCATGATTAGTTGCTTTTCTCTTTTCAATGCAATGCTGTATGTTTCTGTTTGTTATTTAAGTAATGTACAGTGTGGTATTGTTTCATTTAGGTGATGCTATGTTCCTATATATAATCGAGTTTGTTATTTCACGTGTGTTCATTCATGTTCGTTTGTTCATGAGAGCTTAACCCCGTTTGTTATTTTGGGAATAGGAACATAAATCTGTAGTAATGGTTTTCGTTTGTTAATTGTTGCTACAACCGGGAGGGGATTAGTATCTGCTTAGGATTTACATGAACCAATGATAGTGGGAAACCGAGAACGAGAGGGTTAATCGCTTTTGTCTATTTGCTATTTTCTTTAACTGCTTTGTTTTTATTATTTTGTTTTCTTAATTTAGCTTTCAATCCAAAACCCCCATTTCTAACTTTTACTAATTTTCTGTTAATAATAACAACAACTAAAGAGTCCTTGAGAGACGATCCGAGTTGTCGCACTATACTGCATTATTTTATAATCGCTCGTTTTTTTGGCGCGTGGCGACAGCGCGGTCAAAAATTGGCGCCGTTGCCGGGGACTCTGTTTTGTTGTTATTAGCAGAAAATAATTTTTGAAAAAAAAAAAAAAACTTTTTGCTTTGCTAATTAGTTTTGTCTGCTTTGTCTGGTCTATAAATTTTATTTTCCCCCATGGATAATTATATGCGAAATTATATGCCTAATGTTTATTATGAGCAACCTTGCATGTATTATCCTAATTTTAGTGAGCCACCACCATACTATCCTAGCCAAGTGACCACCTCTACACCTTCCGAACCTTCCCTAGAGGACTTGTGCAAACAGATGACTGCACAGATAAGTGCAAATATGGAAGGACTGAGGCAACAAATGGCCGAGCAAACTCAACGGATGATAGAGGAATTTCAACAGAAGATGGAGGCTGAGTACCGGAGGAGCCAAGCTGAATCTCGAAATTGTGGGCTCTAATTGATCAATTTACCGCCAAATCGGATGCGATGGTACCTCCACAGCCCCTGGAAGATCGTACAGAGTCACCAGTTATTTTTGAAAATACTTCTGATTATGATTCTGATAATGTTTCTGTTGATGATGATTTATGTGTTGAATCCCCTGATCCTAATGCTTGTTATTGTGATGGAACTGCTTTGTGTGTTGAATGTTTTACAGGTTTATACTTTTCAGGAAAAATAGAAAATGCGGATCGTTTTGTAGGTTTGTTCTGTTCAGGAAACTTAGATCAGGAGGATCAAGAGGGCAGCTGCTCCCCCGTGCCTGAAGATAAAGAAGAACCTTTGGGAGTAGATGATTCAAGTAAAACAATTGAATGTGTTGAGAGTAATGGGGTGGATGAATTGATTGAAGAATTCCCAGACATTCTAACTTTTTCTGATTCATTTTCTTGTAATATATGTACTAACTCTAACCTTTGTGTGGTGTGTGCTGAAATCTCTGCATGTATAGCAGGTGAAAAATTTGTTAATGCAGTGGATGAAGACATTGCAGAAAAGGAAGCAACACCGGTAACCGTTACTAACTGTTTGCCACCTCCCCCTGAGGAACCAGTGATGGATTTTGCACCCTTGGATTTTGCACCATGGTCGGTCCAAGAGGTTGAGCCCCACTTCTATTGGGGAGACTTTATTGAGAAAGAGGTCAACCTTAACCCAAGAGGAGGTGAGAAGTCCGCCGCACTGGGTGGAGTTATTATAATTGTCAAGTGCTCACCTCCGCATCAAAGCTGCGAGTTAAGGAGGCTTGGAATGAATTTCAGTCCTTTGGCTACCACGTGGGCCTTATGCTACAAGCAATGGGATCCTGGTGGAACCGCCCTTCAATGAGTTTTCTTAACCCTTTCTTCTTTTTAATTTTCTTTTTCTTTGCTTTTATTTCTGTTTTGTTTTTAATAAAGCTCCTGAATAATTTGAGAAGCTCAGGAGTTGTGTTTGTGTATTGGTTATGGCAAGTTTATTGGGTTTGATTGATTTTGCATAGATTGATTGCATGATAGTGTTGACTGTTTTCCCCCTAGGATTTAAATTTTTTTTTAAAAATGATCCCCATATGATTGAAAACTGAACTTTGAGATTTTATTATGATGGCATGATTTATGATAAGTTTGGGGTGATAGGAAGCACACACTAGGGATAGAATCTCTTTCAAATAATTTGCAAAAAAATGTCCAGGTGAGGTTTTGAGCCTCCAGCATGTTTTAAAATGTGTGAAAATCACTTTCAAGTTGCACTTCCCTGGATTTGATTGAATCTCTTTATGATTTGCATGATTATGTGTTTGCTTCAAATGATTTAGGCATTTTCTTTGTAAATAGCTACTTAGCCTAAAATAACCAAATCCTAATGCATGTTCCCTAGTTAGCCCCATTGAGCCTATTAGCCTGTTAATTCTTGATAACCTAATGTTATAAGCCCAAAAATCTGGAAAACCATGTTAACCCGATCTTAGGATTAGGAGAGCATGTAATCTTAGAATGGGTGCAAGAAACTAAAGTTTGGGGTGGCTGCAAGGTGCAATGTGTTGTTTGGGATTAGGAAAAAGAAAAAAAAAAGAAAAAAAGAAAAGTGTAAAAAAATGAAAAAAAAAATTGTGAAAAAAAATATATATATATAGAAAAAAAAGAAAAAAAAGAAAAAAAAAATTTAAAGTGCAAAAATGCCAAAAAGAAATAAAAAGGTTGTAGTCACCCAAGGCAAAATGAAAAATGAGAAAAGGAACTTGAGTGAATTTCAAAGTGTAAAAAAATGTTTCATGCTCTCTTAGTTCCTAGGGTCTTCAGCCTAGTTCCTTTGTATATCCTACCCTTAGCCAGGCCCCATTACAACCCATAAAAGGCCTTTTGATGTTGCTTGCATATTTTCTGTGGGAACCATTTTGAGATGAAAATCAAATTTATGGGAAGTGCTCTTAAAAGTGAAAATTGAGTGAAAATGTTAGCCTGACAAAAATTGAGTGATTGAGTGAACATAAATTTCCCTTGTGAGGAAGGCAGTTGTTTGATTTTGGTGATCTCTCTTGTGTGTGTAACTTAGATCCCCTGCTTAGATTTCTGATTGTCTGAATGATTAATTTCTCAATGTTTAGAATAAATGAATGTGGGGATTGCTTTGCTTGAAAGGGGGAAACGTTGAAGGAAAAATTGTTTTGAAAAATTGTTTGAAATCTGTGTGAAAGTTGATTGAATTCTTAAGCTTGCCAGGTCTTGAGTCTTTTTAAGTTTTTGAGTGTAGTTTGCTTGGGGACAAGCAAAGTTTAAGTTTGGGGTATTTTGATGAGCCTCTGTTTGACTGGTTTTATAACTAGTCAAGACCTTGGCTTTGTGCTTATTTTATACCATTTTTACCCAAATTAGACTTGATTGTTCCTAAGTAGTATTTTGAGTCTGTAAATTGTTTTTATGTTAATTTAGTTGTTTTAGAGTTGAATAATTATTTACTTTTATTTTCTATTTTCAGGTTAATAAAAAGTAATAAATCTGGAGCTACTCGCCCCGCGAATAATCTCTCGCCCCGCGAGTATTGCAACCATGAAAAAGTCAGAGACGATCACGGCTTGCCCGTGTTGAAGATCACAGCCGTGGCAATTCTGAAGTTGAAGAGTTCGCCCCGCGAGCAATACTTCGCCTCGCGAGTCTTGGAAGATCAGAAGCCATCACGGTTTGGGCGTGTTGAATGCCACGGGCGTAACAGTTGGAAGCTGAAGAGTTCGCCTCGCGAAGGATGTGCTCGCCTCGCGAGAAGACAAAGAGTTGCAGACCTTTCATGTTATTCGCCTCGCGAGAAGTGCTTCGCCTCGCGAGGACTTGGATTCCAGAAACGTGTATATAAAGCAGTTTTAGGCAGAACTGAAGAAGTTAATCAGAGTTAGCCAGTTTTGGCTAATCTTTGTCAGACAGTAGTAGTAGTTTGTCTTCTTTTTAGATATGTTTTGTTTTCCTTTTGTAATGGAGAATTAGTCTCCTAGATTAATCTACTGTAATTGGTTTCTGTTAACACTTGAGGTTCTGTATTCCATGATTAGTTGCTTTTCTCTTTTCAATGCCATGCTGTATGTTTCTGTTTGTTATTTCAGTAATGTACAGTGTGGTATTGTTTCATTTCGGTGATGCTATGTTCCTATATATAATCGCGTTTGTTATTTCACGTGTGTTCATTCATGTTCGTTTGTTCATGAGAGCTTAACCCCGTTTGTTATTTTGGGAATAGGAACATACATCTGTAGTAATGGTTTTCGTTTGTTAATTGTTGCTACAACCGGGAGGGGATTAGTATCTGCTTAGGATTTACATGAACCAATGATAGTGGGAAACTGAGAACAGTAGGTTAATCGCTTTTGTCTATTTGCTATTTTCTTTAACTGCTTTGTTTTTATTATTTTGTTTTCTTAATTTAGCTTTCAATCCAAAACCCCCATTTCTAACTTTTACTAATTTTCTGTTAATAATAACAACAACTAAAGAGTCCTTGAGAGACGATCCGAGTTGTCGCACTATACTGCATTATTTTATAATCGCTCGTTTTTTTGGCGCGTGGCGACAGCGCGGTCAGTGAGCACAGGCATGCTCCCTGATCAGCACGACCGTGCTCTTGGGCCAGTTCTACTGTTCTAGGAAGATTCAACTTATGTTCTTGGAGCCAAAACTCCCTAACACTTGCAAATCAGATTCTAGGGTCCTTTGACTAATCCAGTTGGCATCAAACCTCACCTCTCACTAACAGTTCATGTCTTATGAAACTTTAGGGGAATTAATCCCTAAACTGTTACGTTAATTAAGAGTCCTATTAATTCGATTAGGGTCTTATTAACAATTCAACATCAACGCTCAACCAATCAACATCGTCAATAACAATAGCCAACATCATTCTCATAACATCATCATTAATAAACCAATGGCATTCAACATAGAAATATTCATCAATATACATTATTTGGCATATAACATCATAGCAATCTAACAACTATCACAAAGATACATATCAACTAACAATTATAGAAATTAATCCATACAACCAAACAGAACATGGCATTTGACAACAGTTTAGGCATAGTCATTGATAACATCTAACATTCATAACAGATAATCAAACAATGGGGGTCATGTGAACCCCTTATCTTACGTTACCCCCTTGCCTAATGAATACACTATCCTTCTCCCCATACCTGGTATGAAGATTCCACAACAAAATGCTAAACGACAACCAACGAGTTTCCCTTGAGCGGCTCAATCAGCTTCCAAGCCTTGGTCAAACAAGAACATTAACCAATTAGTTCACAAATCTCAATAATAGAGAGGAAACCAAAAGAGGAGAAACCTTTAACTATACCGATTTGGCACAGATGAACTAGACGTTCCCACAACTCTCCAAAGCTCCAAAAACGCAATGAGTTTAGAGAAAATAGGGAGGAAAGGGTTTGCTGCCGCACTAAGGTTTATGTTTGTGCCAAAATAGGGTTTATTAGGAAACCCTCGGTTACTGTTATCTTTTTAAAGGCACAGACCCGAGCACGGTCGTGCTCCTCCTTGAGCACGATCGTGCTCCTTCTTGAGCACGGGTGTGCTCACTGTTGAGCACGAACCTGCTCACTGTTGAGCACAGGCGTGCTCAACTTAGCGTCAGCGAGATGTGCTAGCCCAACGAGCACGGTTGTGCTCACTGTTGGGAACGACCGTGCTTGTGACTCAGACAGTCACAAGACACAAGCCTAAGAAAGGGATTTTCCACCTAAATCCCACTTAGCCCACTCTAAGCCTTCCTAGCAAACAGGCACATACAAAAACGCTTAACGGAAAACGGGGTGTTACACTCTATCCCCCTCATAGGTGGTAAAACTTTATGTAGCTCCTTTGGAAAAACATCTTTGAAGTCATCCAAAAGAAACTCAAAGGATATTGGCAAAGAAAGAGATGGAGTAGAATTTTCATGATTATTTTTGGAGTAAAGTAAATACATTGGTTAGTTGGCCAATAATATTTTCTTTACTTCCTTTTCTTTTAGAAATAAACATTCTTTGCCATCTTTTTCTTTACCTTTTTACTTTTCACAAACATTTTGCTCACTTGTGCCATTTTCCTTTTTCATATTCTTTTGTGGCACATTATTTTCTTTTGCAACATTTTCTTTATATTCTTTTTCACTATTGGCTTTTCTATCAAGCTCCCTTTTTTCTCTCATCTTCTTTTGGTCCTCATTAATTTCTTTATGAAAGAGGGTTACAAGAGTAACTTTTTTGTTTTGGTCCATGAAAGTAAATCTATTGGAAAGGCCATCATGTATCACTTTCCTAACATATTGTTATGGCCTCCCAAGCAAAACATGCCCCGCTTCCATAGGCACCACATCACATAGGACTTCATCTTGATAAGAGTCAATGGCAAAACTCAACAACACTTATTTGTTCACCAATATTTCACCCTTTCCACTTAGCCATTGAAACTTGTATGGCCTAGGGTGTGGATTGGTTTTTAAACAAATTTTGGTCACCAATCTTTGGCTAGCTACATTGGTGCAACTTCCTCCATCAATGATTATGGCACACAACTTGCCATGCACCATGCACCTAATGTGAAAAATGTTTTCTCTTTGCCTCTCATCCTCCTCTTTTACTTTGACTCCTACGAGTCTTCTCACCATCAAAAAGTCTCCTTCAAGTGGGATGATTTCATATTCACCACTCTCATTAGCAGACTCACTTAAAGAGGCACTAGTGACCTCTATGTCATCATTACTTCTAGAGATCATTGTTCTCTTGTTAAGACATTGAGATGCTATATATCCTTTCCCCAAACATTTGAAGCATTTAATATCTCTAGATCTAGTAGAAGAAGGGGTATAAGTAGAAGGTTTAGGGTTAGAAAATGTGGCCTTTGATCCACTTTTATCGTAAACCTCTATTTGCTTTGATAAGTCACCCTCCTTATTGGAATTGTCCTTCCAGGTTGAGTTGTTGTTGTAGTAGAAAGGCCTCTTGAAATACTTCTTCCTCTTCAATTGTGTTTCCACTTTAATTGCATGATGCACCAAGTCTTCCAACTCCACATAGTGGTAAAGTTCCAAGTTTCACTACATCATGAATGTCTTGGTTAAGACCTCCCAAGAACCTAGACATAGTTTTCTCTCTATCTTCGTCAATGTTTGCTCTAATCATTATGATCTCCAACTCCTTGAAGTACTCCTCTACACTCATGCTCCTTGCCTCAACCTTTGAAGCCTATGGTGTATATCCCTATTATATTGTGATGGCACATATCTATTCCTCATGACCTTTTTCATCTCACACCATGTATTGATTGGCTCCTCTCCATACCTTCTTCTTTCCTTACATAGTTGATCCCACCAAATCAAAGTGTAGTCACAAAATTCTAAACTTGCTACTTTCACCTTCTTTTTGTTACTATAATTTTATCAAGAGAATATATGCTCCAATTTAGTCTCCCACTCCAAAGTATGCATCCGGATCACTCTTCCCATGGAAGCTAGGAATTTTTACTTTCACATTTTGTAACTTGTCATCTTTATCATTCCTCCTTCCTCTATGTTCATTTGTTGGCCTCATCTAGCAAATCTTCTAGGCCTATCTTCATTGTTGTCTTCCGAATTACTTGTGTTTCTAGTGAGCTCTCGTGATCATGCCTTGATCCTTCTATATTTTCAAGTACTTCCATTCTTTCAAAGAGCCTTTCAATGTTCCTTCTTACTTTATCAAGCTTCCTATTAATGCCTCTTGTCCTTGGTGATGACGGTGGAGATTCTTCAAATCCATTATCATGTTGTGAACCCATATTGCAATTTACAAATTGAAAATTACAATGCAAATTACAACAAAGGAGAATTACACAATTTAAAGAAAAATTAGACCACCAAAATCAACAAAATTAATTACAAAACAACAAGGAATCAAATACAAGTAAAGGTCAATTGAAAGAACAAGAATTACAAGTAAAGATGAAAAGTACGATGACTTCACCACTCACTCACCATTCACTCGATGATTGTGCACTCGTATTTGTCACTCTTGGACTTTTTCAATGATGATTTCACTCATGTCTCTTTCCACTCAAGAGTTTCCTCTTTAAGGATTTACAAGTTGAAACAAAATTCTCAAATATTAGTCTCCAATGCAAAAGTGACAAATCAACCAAATAGCACAACTCAAATAAGATGTGAAGAGACAAAGTGGAAGTGAATGAAGTGAATCACAATATATCAATTCAAGTATAATCAAAGTGATGTGAAACAATTAATGATCAAATGTGCTACACCAATATGTGAAGGATCAATACAAAATGAAGCATGTGAAATAGTGGCAAGTCTTTTACCTTTGCTGGAATTTTCCAGAGTTTGCACTTTTGTCCCAAAACTTTTGTATATTTACGATTTTGGCCAACTTTTATTTTTACATCATTTTTTTTAATTTCAGCCACTTGACTTTTCCTTTTTACACAATTTCACAGCAATTACAATTAATTTCGAAATTTACAAGATCATCCTTCATTCATGAACAAATTGATGAATATTAGTGTAATACTTGGAAATAATGAACAATTCAAGTAGTGTAATAGAATTTCCAAGTAATTGAAACATAAATCAATAAGTGAGACACCTAGATCTTTCACTCAAGTGGTTGATAAACAAATCAAATCCACAAGTTTCATCAAGATCTATTAGGTTCTAATAAGATGAGATCATTAAAACACTTTTGATTAAAACTTGAGTGACTCTTACTTTTGTGAATTGAATTTGAATTTTGAATTTGATCAAATTCGTAATGTAAGAAGTGTAGATCTATGCTTTAATTTTGTGACACCCTCTACCTCACATGTATTTATAGCAACATAAAAAGGAAATAAAATAAAATAAAAACACACGCGTATCATTTATTAAAATAAAACCATGGGTAAAAGGTTCACATGAACAAAACGTCGCGGACGCGAAAAATAAAACAAGCTATAACAAGAAAACATACTGGAAAACAAAACCCAACTCCGATGTCACATTACAGAGTTGGTAACCAACAATCCGAAAATACCTCAGATAACAAAACTAAACAAAAGGGTAATCCTCAACTATGAGTAAGAGGCTCCTCAGAGTCACTCCTCAACCGGCTGCTCACCGTCCTCTGCATAAAGAGATACATGCAAAGTAAACAATAGAAAACGAGGAGTAAGAAATCATGTATAAAACATAATGGCTAAAGGAGCAGTTAGCAAGATGAGCATACAACACAATATAGCATGTTATAACATAACAACATTTCACATACACATATCATTCTCATCGTCTCAATCAATATATGCTAAGCAGTACTACTCCACTACTCCGTTATGCATGTGGATCCAACTACCTCGAGAAAACAACGTCAGAGTTACAAACCATGGGTGAACCCCATGGATAGCCGATGCACCTTACTCTCGGATGCACCATCACGGGGGCGCACGATTCACATAACTCTAGGATGAATCACCGCGGACGGCTAGATCACCTGACTCTTGGACGACCTCCCCTATATTGAACTTCCCCCACTAACATCTCCAATGTGTGAATGCATGAGCAACAATAACAAACAAACAAACAATCACCACCTTTGCTTTGGCCAATAAGCACCAAAGTTTTATCACCAACAATACCTTGACCAATAAGCATCAAGGCCCCATTGGCCAATAAGCACCAAGGATAAAAGCGTGCAATAACATATCGTTACTGACTTAACCATCTTAATGTTTGTGTTTAACCATCATAGTGAACAATTTGGGTAAAACATCATTGTTCTTGCCTCAACGTATGTTCTGTTTAGGGGAGCACGATCGTGCTTCCCTCAGCACGGACGTGCTTACTTTTAAGTTAAGCATGAGCGTGCTGTCTATTGAGCACGACCTTGCTTACTAGAGCATGATTGTACTGGTCTGGGTAGAAGGGTTAGAACCCTTGCCAAGCTCCTTAAGGCATTTAAGATCAATCCTAGGGTCTTTTAACTACACCACCAAGTATTAATTTTGTTTATTCTTATTTAGTCTCCAAGTCTTATGATTATTGGGAATTAATCCTTTAATTCTTGTTTCATTGCTAACATCCCTAAAACACTCATAATTCAAACATAGGGTCTTACTATAACCTTGAGCATTAACCTCACCCCTCTTCACTAAACTCCATGCTTTATGAACAATTGGGGAAATTATTCCTTTAATTCCATTTGCTATTAGCAAGCCCTATTCATTTAATTAATGCCTTATTAACATTAACAAGATCAACAACTCAAGCATACGTTCATCCATGGCATAAACATCAACATCAAATCAAACATTCATTCATGGTATAAACATCATCATCACTAATCCACAATTAAACATGCCAATCATATATAAAACATAGGTAAACATATAGCAAGACAAAACATTTAGGCAAATAGAACACAACAGGGTCATGGGTTAACCCTTCATCTTACGCTACCCCCAATGCCTACATGTTCATACCAATCCCTTCTCCCCATACCTGGTATGAAGATTCCACTAACGCCAAACGTTAGTGACTCTACTATTGGCTCCCTCGAACGGCTCTACGAACTCCTCAAGCCTTGGCCAAACACAAAGGGCAACATTAATCTCCAATTCATAAAACAACAAAAAGGAGATTACAAAGGGGTGACCAATTTACCTTAACTGGCACTAACGTGCGATTCCTCTTCCAAACAACCGCAAAAATCCCAAGAACTATGATGGGTTCAAAGGAAAATGGTAAAGAGAGGTTTTCTGCCGAACTAGGGTTGTTAAAAGTGCCAAAATGAAGGTTTGGCTTGTGACCCTCACGAAACTCACCTATTTAAGCTGTCAGACCCTAAGCACGGGCATGCTAACCTTAAGTACGACCGTACTCAACACCGAGCACGTGGTCATGCTTAATCAAGCAAGGGGTCCGCAATCCTCACGTCACAAACTCGCGTTTTCCGACATGGTCGTGCTCCCCTTGAGCACGATCGTGCTCATGGCTCACTCAGCCGCTGAGCATACTTTTGAGAAAAGGGTCGTACTGAACATGAGCACGACCGTGCTCATGTGGCAGAAAGGAACTTTTCACTAGAAAATCCCACCTGACCCTTTTTAACGTTCCTTAGGTACATTCCTAACGACTAACACAAACATATACATGTAACACATATAAACACTCAAAGACTTTATATGAAAAATGGGGTGTTACAAATTTGAAGATGCAACCACATTCACATGTTATCTATGATCACATGCACATGTTAGGCACCAAAATCAATAGGTGAAAAAGTGGAGGAAAAAAAATTCACCAAAATTAAAGTAAGATCAATTTCAAAACAATTCAAATTCTAGATCTATGATCATCATTAGGATCCAAATTTCTTTTCATCATCCAAATTCTCATAGACAAATGGCGCCAAATTCAAGTGGAATGATACGATAGTTGCACCAACCATAGAATCATCATAGAATTTGAATTTTGATAAAAAATAGTTTCAACAATTGAAGATCAAAGAACTAGCTCTAGATACCACATGATGTGATCTAGTCATAGATCAACCAGATTTAAGGACCTTTTTTGATTCAATTTGCCAAAAATTCAAGATCCAATATAGAAACAAGAACAATTGATATAGATCTTGATTCTCAAGTGAGAATTCAAGAGAAAACAAAAGGAGTAGAAGAGAATAATTTATATACAAATTGAAAGACAATAACAAGAATAGTAAATCTAGATCTATGAAATGAAATTACAAGAATTATAGTAAGTAAATGAAATAGAAAATGGAGAAGAAACGAATGGGGAAAAAGGCGCCACTATTCAACTCTTGTAGAAGAGATTGAATTGATAAGCCATAGGAGGATTCACCACATGTACATGGAAGCTCAAGATAAGAATCAATTTGGTTCAACTCAAGAACCTCTTAGTGGAGAACTCTCTTAGATCTCAAATATGAGAAATTATACAAATGCATTGAATGAATCGAATTTGCATACAAGTCACCTATTTATAGGTGAGGTTGAGTGCACTATGTGCCTCTACCTTGTGGCCATGCACTTCCTAGTGTAAATTGGGCCAATTGGCCCAAATTGTAATTCTTAATTACATGTTGGGCTAATTGGTCCAAGAGACCCAATCATCCTAAGCCCAAAAGCTAAATTATCCTAAGTTCTTATTGAAGAAGTATTTTTATTACATAGTCCTATTCCATTTTACATAGGTCCTACTTCTACTTTTATTGCAAAAGGCTCCTAATATAAGTGGTCAATGATTTCTATACAATAGAGGTTCAAAGTGATTCCCTCTTCAAATGGTTGCTTTTGAGTCATATGGTTGACCACTACTTCCTTCAATGCATCTTGGACTATCCTATGCCTTGATCTTGTCATTGGTCCATGTCTGTCTTCTATGGATGGGATCCTTTGGCTTGGTGAATCCATGATCATTTCACTTTGTTATCATACCCATTTTGGAGTTCCTCTTTCTAAGTGTTTAATTTTGTGTTGATCTTGTTGAATTCAAGTTCAAGCAACATTATTTGGTGAATTGAACCATTTTGGATCACACAAATCCAGTTTCATTATGTTTGACTTAGGCGCCACTCTTTGCTCATTTGTTCTTCATGTTCTTACTATGTTCTTCATGATTCTTGGAATTGTGCCATTTTGATCTTGATGAACTTCATGAATTGGTGTTAGATTTTTTTTATAACACCTTGATTGAAAGTTCTTGTCATCTAGTTTCAACTTCTAAACATTACTTTGTTGGAATAAATTAATTGATCGAGTTGTGAGTGTATTGAAATCCAATTTCACGAGTTTGAACATCTTTGTACCACTTGAATTAGCGCATTTGTACAAATACCAAAAGTTTTTGAACAAAATTTAAATTACCAAAGGAAAAAGAGTCCTAAAGTGTAAAATCCATAGGGGACCGAAGAACAATTACAAAATACTGGTAGGTGCAAAATTGTAATTTACAATAAATAATTCTGAATATTGTCAGAGCCTCATTTGTATGCTAAGAGTGTTCTAGCCATGGTACTAGCTTGGTGATATTTTGTTGACTGGATCAAACTCATTCCATTTCTTTCAAATTTGTCTTCTTCAAACTCTTTATTTGAGTGTGCCTTATTCATTTAGCTTTTCTTGTGTGTCTCCAAATTTCTTTGTTTTATTGCTTTAGTATTTCATTTCTTTGAACCATTGAGTTGTAACCCTTGTGTGGATTTATTTAAAAGTGCATGTGTGTTTCTTTGGACATGAATTGACATGGTTTTTTTAAAGGACTTGAGGGAGGAACTTGAGTGGTAAAAGGCAAGAATGGATAATTGTGACACCCTCTACCCCACATGGTAAAAACATGCATTTATTTCATAAAATAAGAACTGGATAGAAAGCAACACATTGTAACGTCTCAACAAGTAAATATAACAAGTTTTCAAAAGGAAATAAAACATAAACCTAACCATAAAACATAACATATAAAACATAACCCAACCCCGTTGTCACATACAGAGCTGGTATAACCGTCCCAGAATAAAATCCACAGAATACAAACTGAAACAACTAAACTAATAACAATTATAACTACTGATAAATCCTAACTAGAGTCGCGACTCCTCATAGTCACTCCTCCATTGGTTGCTCACCGTCCTCTGCATAAAGAGATACATGTCAAACAAAAACAAAACGGGGAGTAAGAAAATATGTAAACACATCGGCATGGAGATAGTAAGCAAGATCAACATACATCATAGCATATAGCATATAGCATAGCAACATATATACATAACATCATTAAGTATAGAGAATCACATCAACATGTTTAGTCAATCAACAGATGCTATGCGGCGTAACTCTACCCTGCTACTCCATTATCCATGTGGATCCAAACCATCTCAGGAAGGCAAATTCGGAGTTACATATCCACATTGGCCAAAAAGCACCAACGCCGGCAGTCCACCAAACCATGGGTGAACCCCTTGGATAGCCGACGCACTATACCTTGGATGTACTACCACGAAGGCGCACGGTCCACCAAACCTTGGGTGAACCACCCACGGACGGCCAGATCGCAGCACTCTAGGACTACCTCCCCTATATTGATCTTCCCCAACCAACAACTCAAATGCGTGAAGCATGAGCACAACAACAAACAAGGGCAACCACCTCATTCGCTTAGGCCAATAAGCACCCAAGACTTATCACTAACATCAACACCTTTACCCTTAAGATTCATGGCCCCCTTGGCCAAAAAGCACAAAGGTTCAACTTATCAACACCTCGACCAAAAAGCATCGATGCCACTTTGGCCAAAAAGCACCAAAGCTTATCAACGTGCGGTAACCCACTGGGTACCTACCAGCTTAACCAACTTATTATTCTTAATTATCTTAATTAGTCTTTTAATTAAGTTATCTAACATGTCTTCGTTTGATTAGTGTAATATTTCATCATTTGGGGTACTTGGGGGTAAAGCCCCCTTTAAAACCGTTAATCTCAGATTCTGTCCTGGAGGGGGAGCACGGGCGTGCTTCCATTTAAGTGAAGCACGGTCATGGTTCCTTTTATGAACGGTCGTGCTTGGTGCACGGTCATGCTCCTGTTCTGCACGACCTTGCTTAAAGCACGACCATCTTCTAGAATTCGAACTGGGAGCACGGGCGTGCTCCCCATTCAACACGACCGTGCTCCAGGAGCTGGCCGTACTGTTTTGGGCAGATTCATGGTGTTCTTGAATCCAAGAACTCCCTAAACACTCTCAAATCAAATCCTAGTGTCTTAACTAAACCATTTGGCGTAAACCTCACATCTCACTATTAATCCATATTTTATGAACACGTTAGGGAAATTATTCCCTTAACCGTTATGTTAATTTAGAGTCCTATGTTAGCTAGTTAGGGTCTTATTAACAAACCAACATCAATCTCATCATTCAACCAATCAACATGATAATAACAATATTCATGTCAATCATAACATACCAATAACTGATAGGCAAATAAAGTAATAGGTATACATAACAGGCATACTCATAATCAAACAACATTAATAGCAATTAATCCATATCATCAAACAAAACATGGCGTTGACAACAGTTAACAACAACATTAATGGGTCTATGGGAACCCCTCATCTTACGCTACCCTCTTTCTTAATGATTACACTATACTTCTCCTCATACCTGGTATGAAGAATCCGATAGTGACAACACAAACGGTAAACCACGCGTTCCTCGAGCGACTCAATTAGCTTTCCAAGCCTTGGTCAAACAGAAAGGAACACCAATTAGTTCCCAAATCTAAATAATAGAAAAGGAAACACTAAGAGGGAGGAACCGTTGCCTATAAGGATCAACACAGACGAACTATACATTCCCAAGAGTCTCTAAAGCTTCAACAATGCAATGGGTTTAGAGAGAATAGGGAAGAAAGGGTTTGAAGCCGCACTAGGGTTTCTATTTTTGCCAAAATAGGGTTTAAAACACAACCCTCGATTTCAATGCCACTTTTATAAGCTGTAGACTTAAGCAGGGTCGTGCACCTTACTAAGCACGGGCGTGCTTACTTCAGCATCTCTATGATGCCAATCCCTTGCACGGCCGTGAATCACATCCGTGCTTGTGATCCAAACGGTCACAAGACACAGCATTGAGCACGAGCATTTTGGACAAGAGCACGGTCGTGCTCATGTACCAGAAAGAGATTTTAAGCCTAGAAATCCCTCTTAGCCCTCAACAGCAACTCTAAGCTAAGTCCTAAGGCTTAAACAAGAAAACAAACATAAAGCACTTAACGAAAAATGGGGTGTTACAATTCCAACCCCTTATAAAAATTTTGTCCTCGAAATTTCTACTCACTTCGATTGAAAAGGTGCGGATAAGATTCCATCATCTTGCTTTCTAGCTCTCATGTAGCACTTTCCTCAATAGCCCCACTCCAAACAACTTTGACCAAAGTGTTAGTTGTGGAAACGGTTCTTATTGAAGAGGGGGTGAATTGACCTTTTTAAAAAACTTTTCAAAAACAATGTTTAACTTCCCTTTTTCAAATGGAGTAGCAAGATAGTAAACTTTTCTTGAAGCTTAAGCAAGAAACAATTGCAATACCAATTCAAGAATGCAATTAAAGAAAGATATTCAATTGTATAAGCTAAGAGATAGTATCATATAACAATCATGCACTATAGTATCATAAGCATAGAACATAAAGAATCATGCATACAATAATAAATATTGCAAGAAAGTAAAGAGAGTCCGATAGAGAAAGTGACACAAGTATTTTACTGGTTCGGCCCACAACCTGAGTGGCCTATGTCCAGTCCCCAAGAATCCTCTTGGAGAAATTCATTATGACAAATTTTGTACAAGAGATACCACACTCCTTACAAAAGTCACTCTCCCTTGTAGGATGCCTCACCCACAAGTATCATACTCTCAATAGATACCTCACTCTTGAAACTTGTTGGATACCTCACCAACAACTCACTAAGGGATGCCTCACCCTTATACCTTGTTGGATACCTCACCAACAATCACCACAAGAGATACCACACTTTTGCCAACAAAGGGATGTCTCACCCATACTTTGAAGGATACCTCACCAACAAATATTTTTCTCCAATGGCCACTTTGATGGATACCTCACCAACAAATATTTACACCCCTCAAGAGATACCTCACTCTTGAGTAACCTTGGGAATCACACTCCCAACAAAAAAACTCAAAAACAAATTGAGTAGAAGAGAAAATCCTAGCCCAAACACTTGTGCATCAAAGCTTGTAAGCTTCTAAGATCACTTGTAACAAAGGATGAATAGATGACTTTCTATTTTTGCATTATAACAATATATTTTTGCATATGATTTCTTTGCCCAAACTCTTAAGCATATGCCCTTTATATAGACTTCAATTGGAGCTGAAAAACTTGAAGTTTTACTGAATTTTTGTGTGAGTATTCGAATACTCTCACAGGGTATTCGAATACTCCCTGTAACAGAACCCAACAAACTCAATAGAACAGGGAATATTCGAATACCAAGCAGGGTTATTCGAATACTCTCCCCCAAAAGTGGCAAAATGCTTGTGTAATGGCATACATGAGTTGGCATTTGAATACTCTTGAATGAATTTCAAGTTTTCTGTAAAGTAGACCAATAAACAACTATGTATGTAATTACTTACATACTTTCAAAACATTTTTCATCATTTGACATTTTATAATAGCTCTAATTGATTTCTATCTTTAGGTTTAGCATTATTATCTTCTTTATTTTGTTAAGCCATCTAAACAAACTAAGTTACAAAATGACTTACATCAAAACCCTAGTAAAGCAAACATAAAACATCAAAACGATTACATCATAATCAATCATCATAATCATCATCAAAACACTTTTCATTTCTTCACTCTTGAACATGGGTGGAGATATTCTTCACGGAAGCATACTTGAGACTTGTATCTCATCATCATCTACACAAAGGAATCTCCTTTCCTCTTAGTTGCTTCACCCTCCTATCCTCAACTCGAAGGGGTAATACCTCGAAATTCAAGCTCTCTTTTAACCATATGGTATCGGGTACTATCACGTGGCTAGGGTCATGAATGTAATTTCTGAGTTAAGACACATGAAAAACACTATGAAGGGTGGACAAGAACAGTGGTAAGGCTATTTGATAGGCGACTTCACTGAATCTTTTTAGAATTTGGTAAGGAACAATGAATCTAGGAGTATGTTTCCTAGCTTTCATCACTCTACCAACTCCATTTGTCGGGGTAACTCTCAAGAACACAAGGTCATCTTCCTAGAATTCGAGCGCCTTCCTCATTTTTATCATGGTAGCTCTTTTGCCTATTCTGTGCCACTTTCATCTTTTCCTGAATCATCCTCACTTTTTCGGTGGTTTCTTGCACTATCTCAGGTCCTAGCACCATATTGTCACCAGGTTTACTCCAACACAAGGGTGTACTAATCTCCTCCCATAAAGAGCTTCATAAGGTGCCTTCCTAATACTGGAATGAAAACTATTATTGTAGGTGAACTCAATCAGGGGCAAAAACTTGTCCCAACTACCCGACTACTCTAGCACACAATCTCTAAGCAAGTCCTCTAAGGACTGGTAGTTCGCTCAGACTAACCACCGGTCTGTGGGTGATACGTGGAACTAAGTCTAAGCTTGGTACCTAACGTCTCATGTAAACTATTCCAATATCTAGAGGTAAACCTCGGGTCTCTATCTGACACTATGCTAGAGGGTACACCGTGTAGTCTAACTATCTCTTTGATGTACAACCTGGTCAACTTTTCTAAGGGATATTCCATGTTCATAGGGATGAAATGGGTAAACTAAGTCAATCTATCCACCACAGCTCAAATCGCCTCAAAACCAGCTGGAGTCCTAGGGAGTCCAGACACAAAATCCATAGAGATACTATCCCATTTCCATTTTGGGATACTCAAAGGTTGCAACTTATCTGAAGGCTTTTGGTGTTCTATCTTTGCCGTTTGGCATACTAAGCATGCATAGACAAACTTGGCTACATCCTTTTTCATCCTAGGCAACCAAAACATGCGCTTAAGATCCTGGTACATCTTGATGGCACCCGGGTGCACACTCCAACCACTCATATGTCCTTCCTCAAGGATCAACTTCCTAAGATCAGGAACATCTGATATATAAACTTTATCCTTGAACCTCAAAACTCCATCACTTCCTTCCTTAAAACTAAGGTCTCTACCCTAAGCAAGCAACTCTCTCTAGTCTAAGAGGTACTTATCTATCTTTCAGCCCTTTCTAAATTGATCCATCAAACTGTTGGTAACCTTCAAGGTTCCAAGCCTAATACTCTTAGGGTGGATTCTAGGGTGAGAGACTATGACAAGTCTCTCACCATGGACCACGTTTTAGAGCCATTGATTAATATATTCCACCATATCATAATATGAACATACTGTATTCTATCATTTCTCTTGTTCAATCTCTGACCCCCCCACCCCAACGAAACAGTCCAACCCCACCGTCCCCCACCCCCTTCAGCTCCCCATATCTGTCCACCGGCACAGAGAAGCAGCAACGATGGTTGGTGACTGTGGTGGTTCTATCCTCCTTTTCTTCACGCGTGACTCTCCTTAGTTCGTCCTCATCCATTTCTCACTCCTTATGTTCCCATTCCGTTCCAACTGCACCTGGTCCAACCATCGCCAGCTCGGCCGCCCCAACTCAGTCGTATGTGGCAGCCTATGGCATCCCTATGTTGTGAACATATTCGTGTGGGGGTCCGAGTGAGGGAGATCTAGGCTTTGACGACTCGAAGGCATGACTTCCGTCAAGGGGCCGAGCTTGCTGGGTGAATTCGCACGAATCGTCATCAATGGAGAAAAGGATATCAGTGCCGACGAGTTATTGCTAATATTGGTGGAGTTACGGTGATGGACGGTTCATGGCATGATCAAATTTGGATGCCCGGATCTGTCGTGGTCATTTTGTTATGGACGGCGACAAACACACTTCATCACCCGCCCTCTAGAAAACGCCCCTGAGGAGCATCAAAGATTCCGATATGGGTTTGTAGGAGATGAAGTTTCAATGTGGGTTATGAGGGAAGATGATGGTGGGTTCCAAGGGAAAAGAGAAAACGTGATCAAGGGAGGAGGGCAGAGGGAGAAATAGTGGAGGGCGGCAGGAGGCGGAGGGATTGAGGGAGAAGGCAGAGGGGCAGGGAGGTTAAGGGAGAAGGTGGTAGTTTCTGATGAGTGGTTGTGGATGGAGTTGAGATATAGTGTGGAGGGTGTAGGATCATATCATGAGGATTATTATGTATCAATGATAAATAATAGTGATACATGGTGATAGACTTGTCATAGTCTCTCACCCTAGAATTAGCCTACTCTTAGGGGTAACTTCCCAAACTAAACTCAGATCTCTAAACTCCTCAATCAAATCTATCTCCCTAACCATCAAAGCAGAGACGTGCAAGGTTTTCCTACTTAAGGCATCCGCCACTACATTGGCTTTTCCTGGGTGGTAGGTCAACTCAAAATCATAATCCTTAAGAAACTCCATCCACCTGCGTTGCCTCATATTCAACTCTTTCTGGTCAAAAAGATATTTCAAACTCTTATGCTCACTAAAGACCTCAAACCTCGCTCCATAAAGGGAATGCCTCCAAATCTTCAAGGCAAACACCACAGCTCCTAACTATAGGTCATGGGTAGGGTAGTTCTTCTCATAGGTTTTCAACTGCCTAGAAGCATAAGCTACTACCTTACCATTCTGCATCAACACACCACCTAAACCTTTCTTAGAAGCATCGCAGTAAACTACGAAAGGTTCACTAGGATCTAGCAAAATTAACACTGGTGCTGATGTTATCCTATCCTTCAAGGTTTGGAAACTCTCTTCACACTTAGAGTCCCACACAAAGAGCTGTCCTTTCTTGGTGAGGTGAATTAAGGGTAAGGCTATCTTAGAGAAACCTTCTATGAACCTCCTATAGTACCCTGCTAAACCCAAGAAACTCCTAATCTCGGTCACCGACTTTGACGCTTCCCACTGGAGCATCATCTCTACCTTAGCCGGATCCACGGCTATCCCACCTTTAGAGATGACGTGACCCCAGAAACTCACCTCTTCTAGCCAGAACTCACACTTAGACAAGTTAGCATACAACTAGTTCTCTTTAAGGGTCTGCAAGACAACCCTAAAGTGTTCCTAATGTTCCTCCTTGGTCTTGGAGTACACTAAGATGTCATCTATGAAAACCACCACAAACTTATCCAAGTAAGGGTGAAAGGTTGTGTTCATGTAGACCATTAACACAACATGAGCATTGGTCATACCAAAAGGCATAACCAAGTACTCATAGTGACCATAACGCATCCTAAACGCTGTCATCGTGATGTCCTCAGACTTAACCCGAATCTGATGGTACCCTGACCTCAAATCTATCTTAGAGAAGACACACGCTCCTATCAACTGATCCATTAGGTCATCAATCCTAGGGAGGGGATACCGACTCTTAATGATAACCTTATTGAGCTATCGATAGTCGACACACAACCTCATACTGCCATCCTTCTTCATTACTAGCAATACTGACGCTCCCCATGGGAATACGCTAGGCCTAATAAACCGTTTGTATCAGGTCCTCTATCTGTTTCTTCAACTCATATAGCTCTAGATGAGACATTCTATAGGGTGCTATGGATTTTGGCCTGGTGCCAGGAACTAAGTCTATGGTGAACTCAATATCTCTCTCAGGGGGAAAGTTATAAACATTCCCCGGAAACACTTCAGGAAATTCCCGCACAATAGGCACACTTCCAACATCAGGAGGGCTCTCTACTTCCAAGGAAGATAGCATCATGTATACTTGGGCCTCTACTTTCATAAAAGACTTAACTTGGTTGGTAGAGAGGAACCTAGGATCCTTAGGCTCCACATGAGTTCCGAAAACTAAGGTCTTATCAAAACAATTCAAAAGGATGTGGTTGGAAGACAACCAGTCCATGCCTAGAATAATGTCAAGCTGTTTTAAACGTAAGCATACAAGATCAACTATAAAGTCTCTACCATTAATGGTAATGACACAATTTGTGCATGCATGTAAAGTAAGAACATGCTTGTTTGTGGGTGTGGCAACAATCAAATCATATTCAAGAAAGGTAACAGGAAATTTAGACTCTTAACCCTATCATGTGATATAAACAAGTGTGTAGCACCCAAATCATACAAGACAGTTAAAGAAGTTCCATCAATTAAGCACACACACCATAGAGAGCCATTTTAAGCTTAAAAACAAAATTTGGTTTTTCAAAGTTTTCAAAACCGGGTGGTTGATCTGCATAAACTTCTTCTTGAATTAAGTCATTTAGAAAAGCACTTTTGACTTCCATTTTATAGAGCTTAAAATCAATAAGACATACAAAATCAAGAAGCAATCTAATAGCTTCTAACCTAGCAACGGGTGCATAAATTTCCTCATAGTCTATGCCTTCTTCTTGATTATATCCTTTGGCCACTAATCTTACTTTGTTTCTAACAATTATACCATTTTCATCTAACTTGTTCCTAAAAACCCATTTGATTCCAAATACTTGTTTATTACTAGGTTTAGGTACAAGTTCCCATACATTATTTCTTGTAAATTGATTTAACTCATCTTGCATAGCAATTACCCAATGTTCATCTATGATAGCCTAATCAATTGTCTTAGGTTCAACTTGAGACACAAAAGACATAAAATGACATACATTCCTAAGAGAAGAACGAGTAGTTACCCCTTTGGTGATGTCACCTATCACCTTATCAATTGGATGGTATTTAGTCATTCTCCACTCCTTTGGAAGTTACTCATCTCTTTGTTGTTGATCTTGAGGCTCCAATCTTGGTTCTTGTTCATTGTCCTTTGCTTGATTTTCTTGAGAATCCATTCTTGTATCTACAATGTCATCATTATGCACTTTCCCAATTTCTTGGGGGTTAGACTCATCAAATGACACATGAATAGATTCTTCTATTGTCTTGGTTCTTTTATTGAAAACTCTATATGCTTTACTTGATGATGAATAACCAAGAAAGATTGTTTGATCTGCTTTAGCATCAAACTTTGCAAGATTGTATTTTCCATTATTTAAAACATAGCATTTGAATCCAAAGACATGTAAATGATATATTTGGTTTTCTACCTTTATACAACTCATAAGGAGTTTTCAACAAATAGGCCTAATAAGCACTCTATTAGACACATAGCAAGAGATGTTAACCGCATCCGCACAAAAATATTTAGGTAGGCTAGATTCATTTAACAGGGTTCTTTCCATCTCCTCTAAGGACCTATTCTTCCTCTAAACAACTCCATTTTGTTGAGGGGTCCTTGGAGCCGAAAAGTTATGTTCAATTCCATGTTTATCACAAAAACAATCAAATTCATGGTTTTCAAATTCCCCACCGTGATCACTTCTAATGCATGCTATTTTCAAATCTTTTTCATTTTGAATCACTTTAGCAAGTTTCTTGAAAGCATGGAATGCATCACTTTTATGAACTAAAAATAATGTCCATGTAAATCTTGAGAAATCATCAACAATCCCTAAAGCATAATAGTTTCCACCAAAACTCATTGTCCTTGAAGGACCAAATAAATTCATACGAAGCAATTGGAAAGGTCTAGAAGTAGAAACAACATTCTTGGGTTTAAAACTAACTCTAGTTTGTTTACACTTTTGGTATGCATCGCGTAAACCTTCTTTGCTAAATTTTATCTTAGGCAAACCAATCACTAAATCCTTAGAGAGAAGTTTGTTAAGGTGATCCATGTGATTGTGTGCAATTCTTCTATGCCATAGCCATGTGAGACGTCCCAATGTCTCATTAAAGAAAAACCCGAAATTATTAAAACCTAATCGTGATATTAGCGTTAAACGTTAATATATAAACAGTGGAAAATTAAAACTTAAATATAACAACTATCACACACACTCACACACACACACACACACACACACACACACACACACACACACACACACACACACACACACACACACACACACACATATATATATATATATATATATATATATATATATATATAATATATACATTCGTAACTAAACATATACATCATATAAGTACTGTCAGGGAATTCCATCAGTAGGATCCCAAATATGTACAGACTGAGAAACCAAACCAAAAATACATCAAAAGACGGAACAGAAAAATACCTCACCACCACTCAACACACAGTCCTATCTCTCAAAAGTACATTAAAATCCTCACTCATACCTATGCACACCTAATTGAATGGCACTGACCCCGTACCATCACCTACTACTACCCTCGCTGTCACCCCTGAGTCTGGAGGGTCCCACTACCCCTCTGCTACCACTAGAAGAGCTCCTTCAGAAGACCTCTGAAACAATCGTCAGTAAGCTCTGTTGTCTCTGATTGACAACCTCGAGGACTCAAGCCACTGGTCTAACATTTGGCCTCTGTGGAACCTCTGGGGCAAGTAAATGATCAATGTCAGGTACTACATGATCCTCCTCATGAACTGTCTCAAGCATAGGTACTGGCTTGGGTGCGGGCACTGGTGTGGGAGCTGGTGCTAGTACAGGTGCCTCAAAAGGTACCTGGAAGGGAAGTGGTACCAAGTCTGGCATCGGCGGCTTAGGCAGTATATGCACTGCTGGAAATCCAACAAGAAAGGGAAATGTTTGGTCGGCCCTAAAGGTCCCAACCAAACCGAATGGAGCTCCCTCTCCTAACCTGGTATTCACCGAGATGGGACCCGTATATACAGTAAAGCACGTGACGAGGTCCACGAGCCACCCCTGCTCGTAAACAAACTCAAACTCAAAGGTTCCCGTCAAGGGGAACCCCGCCGACTGCGTCATCTAAGGATGATCCAAATGCGCCATCAGTGAAGTCTGGGCCTACCTAAAACAATACAGAAACAACATACGAAGAAGGAAAAATGGGGATAAGAACCCATTTAACATCAACATGGAAAGGGTTTCACAATATTTAAATCAATACAACACACAAAACATACATCTCCATATATCTCTGTATATATATATACAACCATCCTCAAAAACATATTATTTTCCTCTACCCTTCACCATGATGCAATGCAATGCAATGTGTATGATAATGATTCGGCCATCAATCTGGATATTCACATCCCAATCAATCAAACGACACGTCTCCATTGTCCCCGACGCACATCCTCATCCGCGATGAGAATGCCCATGCAAAGCAATGACACTATAGTTGCACCGTACACGTCGGTGCACCCCCTGGTACCATCGTGAGGGTGCTCATGTAATGCATGAACTATAGCTGCGACTCAATAATAATAATGTCTGGGACGATCCTTCAAATCCTATGAAGCACGGGTATACACCCCTTGGGAGTAAATCCCTACGCACATGAAATATCACTGACCATCTCTCGGGTCGTCCCCTAGTGCCTTAACCTTTTATCATTATCTCATAGATAACCTCAACAATGATCATATCTCGTCAGTCTCATCATGATATCACAATAATTATCTTGGTAAGGCACTTCTGAACACATGTATCATGAACCCCCACATATGTCACCAAATCTCATCATGAATTAACACTTAGAAAATCTCTAAGCACATTAATCACAGTCATAACACCATTTCCAATCATCTCCAAATTATATTCAAAATAATATATAACTATAACCAATAATAAATTAATAATAAATAATTCCAAGCCATTCATCAAATATCAACAGCATACCAAAAACAGTCAAGTAGTCAAACCAGTCAACCTCAAATATAATATCTATAACCTAACGGCGATAAAGCTACAATTCCAATATCATCATTGGTACCACTAAGTATTCCCCAATGAGATATTGATATTGTTCGTTACTCGCTCCCTAATAGGGTTTAGGTCTCCCTACGCCGTTATTGAAATAAATGCCAATTTGTCATTTCTGACGTTAGATGGCTTCTTTCCCTCACCTGAAGTGTCGTAACTAAAACTGAGACGACAAAATGAGCTCTCCCTAACTCTTCAATTCTACCACGCAAGGAAACAAGGCCTCTGAGCCTCTGAAAATTCACCTAAACATCACATTGCGAAGCGTATGTTACAAGGTAGTTCCTCTCTCTAACTTCCTCACTCAATCTCTCTAACTCCCACTTTTCTGCTAGAGCCTTATATCTTCGTATTGTAACTTAAGTGACTTAAGTCACTAAAGTCCCTTTTTATTTTGCTGAAACACGCACTAGCTCTCAAACGCTGGGACCCTAGCGCTTGAGCGTTGGCTTCTCCACGCTCGAGCGTTAGTGGTTGGTAGCATCACCGCGCATGCAATCAATCAGGGATTGCCGCATAAGCCATCTTGTGACAAGTGGAGTCAATTCCAGAGTCTGGTCTGGTTGACTCCCATGCTTGAGCGTTGGATATGCCATGCTCGAGCGTTGACCATTGACCAGAGACATTTTGTCGCGTTCTGAGTCCGTTCGACATCCGATTGATCCCAAATTTGAGATATAGGCTCATCAAGACCTAATAAACAACTTCAAATCCTCAAAAATGCCTAATCTCATTCTTAAATCCAAATGTCTTATTTTACACCCTTACGCTCTTTTTAAGCAACGTATGGAAACACTAGGATATATTTACGTCTGATTCCACTCCAGGTGATTGCGTACTTTCCATGCAAAGGTCTCTAAACCTTAATCAACACATTAAACACATAATCCAAGTCTTAAACCTATTCCTCATACGTGAAACAAATTATAAAATCTGGCAGTTACATTTATACCCCCTTAAAAGAAATTCCGTCCTCGGAATTTACATACTTGAAAACAAGTGTGGATACTGCTGCTGCAAGTCTGTCTCATGCTCCCAAGTAGCATCTCCAATAATAACATCCCAAATGACCTTAACCAAGGGAATCTGTTTACCATGGAGTTCTTTAATCCTTCTATCTGCAATCTTAACCGGTAAAGCTCATATTCTGGATTCTCTCAGAGTTGTATAGACTCAAGCTCAAGGACATGAGAAGGATTTGGATAATATTTTCTAAATTTAGAGGCACGAAAGACATCATGAAGGTTGGAAAGGTTTGGGGGTAAGGCTATATGGTAAGCTACTTGACCAATCCGTCGAAGATGAAAAGGTCCAACAAATCGGGGAGTAAGCTTTCTAGACTTTATAGCTCTGCCAATTCTAGTCTTCAGAGTGACTCTCAAAAACACGTGATCACCTTCCTGTAATTCTAAGGGTCTCATCCTCTTATCATTGTAGCTTCTCTGCCCATCCTGTGCTTCCTTCATTTTGTCTTTTATTTTCTTGACTTGCTCCGTTGTCTGCTGTACCACATCAGGACCCAACATTTGACTCTCACCAGTCTCATACCAACACAACGGAGTCCTAAACTTTCTGCCATATAAAGCCTCGTACGGAGCCATCCCTATACTGCTGTGGAAATTGTTATTATAAGTGAACTTAATCAAAGGTAAGAATTCATCCCAACTGCCAATATGTTCCAACACACAGGCTCTTAAAAGATCCTCCAATGATTGAATCGTTCTTTTTGATTGTCCATCTATTTGAGGATGATAAGCTGAACTCAACCTCAACTTACTTCCCAAAGCATTGTGTAACTGCCTCCAAAATCTAGATGTAAATCTAGGATCTCAATCGGAGACAATACTTGACGGCACACCGTGCAACCTCACAACTTCCTTGATATAGATCTGGGTCAACTTCTCATGACTATAACTCTCACCAATAGGTAAGAAGTGAGCACACTTCGTTAACCTATTAGGATTACCCAAATCGCATCAAACCTCTTCGGAGTTCGTGGTAATCCAACCACAAAGTCCATAGCTATACTATCCCACTTCCACTCTGGGATATCCAAAGATTGCAACAACCCAACAGGTTTCTGATGTTCTATCTTAGCTTTCTAACAAACAAAACAAGATAGAACATATTCCGCCACTTCCTTCTTCATCTTTGGCCACGAAAACATCTTCTTTAAGTCCTGATACATGTTGGTGGTTCCTAGGTGAAAACTCAACTTACTCTTATGTGCCTCCTCTAATATCATTTTCCTAAGCTCTAAATCCTCTGGCACACATATCCGATCTCTAAACCTCAAGACACCATCCATACCACTACTGAAATCAGCAAACTTACCCTCATCTATGCCTCGACTCACCTCTTGCAGATATTCATCCTGAACCTATTTAACCTTAAGATCTCTCAGGAACTCACTACTGATGGTGATCATACCTAAGCATATTCTATCCTTAGTAAAATCCATACCTAGGTTCATATGTCTAAACTGTTCAAGCAATTCCATTTCCTTCACCATTATTGGGGACACATGCAAAGATTTCCTACTCAGTGCATCCGCCACTACATTCGCCTTCACAGGGTGGTATTGAAGATCAAATTCATAATCCTTAATAAATTTCATCCATCTACACTGCCTCATGTTCAGCTCCTTTTGATCAAACAAATACTTTAGACTCTTGTGATCGCCGAACACATTAAACTTGGCTCCATAGAGATAGTGTCGCCATATCTTCAATGCAAACACTATCGTTACCAACTCCAGATCATGGGTCGGATAATTCCTATCATGAATCCTCAACTGTCGAGAAGCATAAGCAACAACTCTTCCCTCTTGCATCAAAACACAACTCAATCCTTGATATGACGCATCACAGTACACGTCAAATTGTCCTAAAGGATATGATAATGTCAGCACTGGAGATGTAGTCAACTTCTTCTTCAACTTCTGAAAACTATCTTCACACTTCTCCGTCCAAACAAACGCTTTACCCTTTTTCCTCTAATAATCAGCTAAACCTAGAAAACTCCTCACCTCACTTACTGACTTAGGTCTCTCCCATCTAATCACAGCCTCCACTTTGGCTGGATCAACAGCTATCTCTTCCTTATTGATTATATGACCTAAGAACTGAACCTCCTCCAACCAAAATTCACACTTAGAAAGCTTAGCGTATAGCTGTCTATCTTTCAACACTTTCAAGTTGCAACACAACTCTCAGGTGTTCCTCATGTTCTTCCCGTGAATGGGAGTATATCATATATTAACATCACTACAAACTTGTCGAGAAATGGTCTAAAGATCTTGTTCATGTAATCTGTGAACACTACTGGAGCATTAGTCACACCAAAAGGCATAACCAAGTACTCGTAGTGTTCGTACCTCGTCCTGAAAGATGTCTTAGGTATATCCTCCTTCTTCACCCTAATCTGATGGTATCCTGATCTTAAATCAATCTTAGAAAACACTGAAGCTCCCTTCAACTAATCCATCAGATCATCTATCCTAGGCAACATATACTTATTCTTGATTGTCACCTTGTTCAATTGCCTGTAATTTGTACACAACATGGAACTTCTATTCTTCTTCTTAACAAACAGCACCCGTGCTCCCCACGGCGAAACACTCAGTCTAATGAATTCCTTATTCATCATATCATCCAACTGTTTCTTTAATTCAGCCAACTCTACATGTGACATCCGATAAGGAGCTACTGATATAGGTCCTGTCCCTGGTATGAGATCTATCGTGAATTCAACTTCCCTCTCTGGTGGCAAACCTAGAACATGAGGAGGGAAAACCTCAGGAAACTCTCTCATGATAGGCATAGAATCTATACTCGGAGTCTCCTTAGCTTCCACTAAGAAAAGCATCACATATTGCCGATTATCATCACTCCTCATAGATACTCCTTCATTGGCAGATACTATGCTAGAAGCCACAAGAAACGATAGCGTCTTTCGGGAACAGTCTAACACTAATGGTTAGTCAAAAGCCAATCCATGTAGAGAATAACATCTATCTGTTGCATAGGCAAACAAATAAGATCCACAAGGAATGTCCTATTTTCAACAACTATAGGACACTTTAGACAAACAGACATAGTAACAAAGGAATCATTTGTCGGGGTAGATACTGTGAGAGTATAAGGTAACTGGGAAACAAGAAATTGTAAAAGATCCACACACTCATACGAAACAAATGAATGTGTAGAATCCGAGTCAAACAACACAGATGAGAGTCTGCCAGATATTAAACACATACATTGAATAAGATCTGCATGTTGAGAGGATTCATCTCCTCTCACAGTAAATACCCTCCCTATGGCCTGAGGTCTGGCCGTCTGTCGTCCTGCTGCTGGAACTCCTCTCCCAGCTCCACCTCTGTAAGTACCGGCTCCTCTACCTACAGCTGTCTGCTGCTGCACTCCTCTCTGCCTGCAATCCCTATCAAAGTGACATGGTTTTCCACAGATGAAACAACTAGATCTCTCCTGACTTTCTCTGACAACTGTTGGGCCTCTCTAACAACTGGTGATGCTGTAACTGGTACTGGTGCAGATGTTTGAGCACTCTGCATTGGTATGGTGTATGGTCCTCCCCTCCACTAAGAACCTCTATCTCTTCTCCTCTAATAACATGATCTAGTAGGACCTTCACTCCGATGTTGCCTCAACTCTGCAGCCTACCGTTGATCCATACTCTCAATGGCACTGCACCTCTCTACTAACTCTGGAAAGCTCAAAATGCCCAAAGGCACTATAGCCCTCTTCAGCTCATGCCGTAACCTCTTCTCAAACCTCCAACACTACCATTCCTCGTCCAGAAACCTCTGGTAGCACTCAGAAAACTATAGCAAAGCCTCAAATCTGACTACGTAGTCACCAACACTCATGTCCCCTTGTCGGAGACTCATGAACTCTTCCTTCTCGCGTCTGACCAACCGCAGGAAGTACTTCTCGAAGAAGCAGTCTCTGAACAAATCCCAACTAATCAACCTGCTATCTACCTCTAACAACCTCCTCTTTCCTCTCCACCATGACTCTATTCCTCCTGTCAGCAGAAAAGCAGCATATGTCACCTTCCTGTCATCTCTGTACCTAATGGTATCAAAAATCATCTTGAGCTCCTGAATCCACCACTCAGCTCGTGCTGGATCATAATCACCTATGAACTAGGGTGGCTTCCCTTTCAAGAAGTCATCCAACCCTGCATCCTCGGCCTCAGTAGCTCTCCTCCAATCCTACTGCTCTTGTAACTCTGCATCTCCCTGCATCCTCTGAGCATTATGTTGCACCTGCTGCAATAGAATGGATGCCAACCCACGAATAGTCTGGAGAGTCTCAGATGACTCTCCTCTACCTCTAGCTCCTACCTCAGACTGAGAAGGGATCAACGGATTGGTCGGGTAGTGGGTGGGTCAGGCGGCGGGTTGGTCGGGTGGCGGGTGGGTCGGGCGGTTTACAACGGGTCAATGGATTTTTTATTAATTTATTTTACAAAAAAAAATCAGCCCAATTTCCAATTGAATCCAATTAGCCCAAAACACATCTGAAGGGAAACTTTAGACCGAAAAAAAAAGAATAGAGAGAGAGGAGAGAGCCGTGTAAAATCTGGAACCCTATTTATCCACAACTCTCTCCACTGGTCCACCATGTACACACCTGCAAGGAGCTAACACGACGAGGGGTGCTGCTCTCGGCGGCGGGCAAGTCGAGAGGGAGGATCTGAAACGTCTGGATCGTACGGCGGGGCTAGAGGTTTTGTGGTCCTGCGGCGACGGCATGACTAGAGGCATGGTCGCGGCTTGGACAGAGGCATGCATCGGTTCTGGGCTTCAACGGAGGATTGCAGCAGTTGGACGAGAACTGGAAAAGAGGAAAGGGACAAATAGTGGTTGCGGTTTACACTTTGCAAAGAAAAGACAACGAGATCTGTCATTTTTGAAAGGGTGGGATGAGATCTGGAAGAGAGGAAAGGGTGGAGCGGTGGATCTGTCGGTGGAGGAGCAGATGAGGTCAGATCTGAGCTGTTGATGCAGGAGCAGATAAGGCGGCGGTGGAGGGTGGCTGAAATATCCCTAGTTCGTGATGGATGAGCACCGTGAATCGTCCTTGTTTTTTTGTATTTTCTTTTGGTTCTGTTTTATCGATTATATTTTATCATCCTAAAGATAGAAATCAGAAAAATATGTAAATTAAAATAGGAAAAACATGCATTGGTCGGGTTCGGTTACCGATGGATGAATTTTAGTGAAATCGAACCCGACCGTTGATATCCGTATCAACCGTGTTTCTTTCACCCGCCAACCTGTTGACCCGAGCGAATCCGTCCATTTTACAAAATCTCAGAACGGTTAGCTCGGGTACGGGTGGGTCACGGGTCCATGCTCACCCCTAGGTTCGGCCCACAACCTGAGTGGCCTACGTCCAGTCCCCAAGAATCCTCTAGGAGAAATTCACTATGACAAAGTCTGTACAAGAGATACCACACTCCTTACAAAAGTCATTTTCCCTTGCAGGATGCCTCACCCACAAGTGCCACACTCTCAAGAGATACCTCACTCTTGAAACTTGTTGGATACCTCACCAACAATTCACTAAGGGATGCCTCACCCATACACCTTATTGGATACCTCACCAATAATCCACAATAGATACCACACTCTTGCCAACAATCCACAAGAGATACCACACTCTTGCCAACAAAGGGATGCCTCACCCTTACTTTGAAGGATACCTCACCAACAAAGAATTTTCTCCAATGGTCACTTTGATGGACCAACAAAGATTTACACCCCTCAAGAGATGACTCACTCTCGAGTAACCTTGGGAATCACACTCTCAATACAAAACTCAATTACAAATTGAGTAGAAGAAAAAATCCCAGCACAAACACTTGTGCATCAAAGCTTGTAAGCTTCTAAGATCACTTGTAACAAATGATGAATAGATGGCTTTCTATTTTGGCATTATAAAAATATATTTTTGCATATGATTTTGTTTTAAAATAGGAAAAACATGTATCGGTCGGGTTCGGTTATCGATGGATGAATTTTAGTGAAATTGAACCCGACCGTCGATATCCGTATCAACCGTGTTTCTTCCCCCACCCTACTCTCAACCCTTCAAACTGTTTCTTTCACCCACCAACCCAGTGACCTATGTCCAGTTCCCAGAACTCTGATCCATTTTACAAGAGATACCACACTCCTTAAAAAAGTCACTCTCCTTTGAAGGATGCCTCACCCACAAGTGCCACACTCTCAAGAGATACCTCACTCTTGAAACTTGTTGGATACCTCACCACAACTCACTAAGGGATGCCTCCCCCATACACCTGGTTGGATAACTCACCAATAATCCACAAGAGATACCACACTCTTGCCAACAATCCACAAGAGATACCACACTCTTGCCAACAAAGGGATGCCTCACCCTTACTTTAAAGGATACCTCACCAACAAAGAATTTTCTCCAATGGTCACTTTGATGGACCAACAAATATTTACACCCCTCAAGAGATGCCTCACTCTCGAGTAACCTTGGGAATCACACTCTCAATACAAAACTCAGAATTACAAATTGAGTTGAAGAGAAAATCCCAACACAAACACTTGTGAATCAAAGCTTGTAAGCTTCTAAGATCACTTGTAACAAATGATGAATAGATGACTTTATCTTTTGGCATTATAAAAATATATTTTTGCATATGATTTTGTTTTAAAAACTCTTAAGCATATGCCCTTTATATAGACTTCAATTGGAGATGAAAAAGTTTACTGAAATTTTGGGTGAGTATTCGAATACTCTCACAGGGTGTTTGAATACTCCCTGTTACAGAACCCAACAAACTCAACAGAACATGGGGGTATTCGAATACCAAGCAGGGGTATTCGAATACTCTCCCCTAAAAGTGTCAAAATGCTTGTGTAATGGCATATAATGAGTTGGTATTTGAATACTCTTGAAGGAATTTTGAGGTTTCCTCAAAGTAGACCAATAAACAACTATGTATGTGATTACTTATATACTTTCAAAACATTTTTCATCATTTGGCTTTTTATAGAAGCTAATTGATTTCTATCTTTAGGTTTAGCATAATCATCTTCTTAATTTTGTTAAGCCATCTAAACAAACTAGGTTATAAAATGACTTACATCAAAACCCTAGTAAAGCAAACATTAAACATCAAAACGATTACATCATCTTCAACCATCATAATCATCATCAAAACACTTTTCATTTCTTCATTCTTGAACATGGGTGGAGATATTCTTCACGGAAGCATACTTGAGACTTGTATCTCATCATCATCTACACCCTTTTGTACTGCCTATGCCATAATAGGTCATTCTCTTTCGGACTGCAAGAAGAATTTGTCATTTAGAGATGCCTCCAAGAAAGAAAATATTGGTTCCTTAGCTCTCAAGAAATTGGGTGTGTGATATGGTCTTAAAAATAATGCATTGAAGAATGATATTGTTAGTAATGTTACTATTAAAACAGGTTCCATTAAATGCAAAGAGGTTTTGATAGACTGTAGCCCTAGAATTATGCAGGAGGGTCAATCAAGTAAAGTTCAGAATAAGGACTTTGATCCAAATGTTAATACTACTAAATCAAGTGGCAAAAAGGTTTTGTTAATGTTCAAGACGGAGACAAAATTCTTGATGTGCAAGAAAAAAATTTCAGTGAAGTCCATCTCAGAGAAGTTGAAAATAACATCTTTTTGGAGGATACAGTGTTGAACCAGGTATCTCCATCTCATGTTTCTGATTCTTTTGGCCCTATTTCTGCTTCTATGAATGTCTTAGATGGGAGTGTTGGTAATTTAATAACTTCTGAATCTACCAATGGTCTCTTTACTGATAAATTAAAATCAATTGGTTCTTCAAGTAATGTAGTAGGAACAACATGTTATAATGATTCAGAAACAGGTAAGGATCCAATGACTCCTCCCCCTTTGTCTGGAAACCAGAATATTGAAAATGATTTAAGTGTCATTAAGAGGATTTCAGGAAAGTTCTAGAGTGATGATGCAAATTATGTGGGCGATTCTGAAAAATGTGATGATAGAGTCATCAGATAAGGGTGCAACAATCAATGCAAATGGTAAAACTTCAGATGACAGTTTCACTACCGTTTTGTCTAAATCTCAAAAGAAAAGATTAAGCCAAAAGAAGAAGGTGGCTATTAGAACAGAACATTACACTACCCGAAATAGGGCGGGCTCATGGTCTATTTCCTTTTAATCCTGATGAAGATCTTATATTGGAATATGAGAGGTTTGAAAAATCAAAAAACGAAGCTTATGCTTTAGGAGTTTTGTGTCATTAACAAGCCAGACTTACTGTTTATATATGAACCTTGGACGGTCTTAGATCACTTCCCTAGTTCCTTTTGGAGTGGTTTAAGGTTATAGCCAATTGTTCAAAATTATAGAGGTTCATTCCTCCCAAACCTTTGGGGTTTTTATCCTGAAAATCTTAATCATGTTCTGGTGTTGTCTGCAAAATAGCATGTTATATTCTCCTTATGTTAGGATTAGCAAACCATTTTCATTTCAGTCATCTATGCTTCTACAAACTATGTTTTAAGAAGAGACTTATGGCATAAGCTGACATGTTTGATTCAGGGCAATTCAGGTCCATGGCTCTTAGTTGGAGATTTTAATTCCTTTTTATGTGCTCATGACCAAAGAGGTGGTAGTTTGCCTAATGTTGCTGCTTGTGACCGATAAGTAGTATATTATATGATAATTATGTAGGGAGACCTAAACCCTACTAGTGGTTGAGTAATCGACAAGATCAAAATCACATTGGAATCGTTTTACGTAAAACCAATGGTGATTCGGGGATTGTAGGTTTATCGACAATCGAGTTGATTTTAGGTATTTGATGAGGTCTGATTTGATTGCTTGATAAATTTATTGTGATATCTTTGGTTAAGGTATTCCACCCGCATGTGACATATTATTTTTGGTGTTTGAATATTTCCGATATTGTGTTATGCATGATCTGCCTGATTTTTAATATTGAACATAGTCGATTTTAAGCAAAGGTATATGTTGTTCAAGAGATAATTGTTGGTTTGGGTGTGAGGATAATTGTGACTTAGAGGTGCCTAACCTAAATGATTTATTTTAAAGAGGAGTTGTCACATAGAGTGTGTGTTCAGATTTTGATGGAAGGGTAGGTCACTAGGATATTCATAATATGGGTTGGTGAGATTCATGTGTTTGCATCGTTGTTCACAACCGTATATTTGGAATATACGAGGTCAAGAGTTCTCTCTAGACTGTTCCACCTTAGAAATAGGTTGTGCGGCTATAGTGTGATATGATCCTGATCTGGACCGCCTTGAAGTTTCAGACAAAAGAAGGATATCGACGCCACACTCAATATATAGGTGAGAAGGTGAGTGATAAGTCATAAGTTTGATCGCCACAAGTTACCTTGATAAGATCAGATTTAGTTCTTTTACCTAAGAACCCAAGGGAAGCTCTCACAATAGAGAAAACTCTTCAAATTTTATTCATATTCCAAAACTGATTTGTGTAGTACAAGAGTTCCCTTTTTATAGGCTAACTTGGAAATACAAGAAATAAAACTCCTACTACCATGCATTTACCACATAAATTGATAAATCCATTTACATTACCTAGTAAACGAGCATAAACATGGTAATAAATTTCCACTAGCCATTATTATGACTTAGAGCACTAATATGAAGCATTTAGTGAGGCTAGGAGAATACCAAAGGTCATCATAAAATTCATCCTGAAAATATTATGAAAATTAAAAATAAAATGACAAAAATTGAAATTAATTATTATCTTATAAGCCCCCTAATAATAGTACACTAATCTGGATCTGAATATGCTTCTTTCCACATGCTCAAGTCATCCATGCTTCTATCATTCCCCTCCTCTTGAAAGTGATTTGTCCTCAAATCCAAACTTGCATCAAAAGTTAGTGGATTATTAAATAACATCTTTCTTTTGTTATTTCCACCTTTTACTTGAAAATTGGCTCTTCCATTTATTTTTCTCTTAAAGCTCTCATTTTTCTTGAGATATCCATCATTGCTTTCTTTTTCTTCAACTTTTATCTGGATCTGAATATGCTTCTTTCCACATACTCAAGCCAATGATAGAAGCATGGATGGCTTGAGTATGTGGAAAGAAGCATATTCAGATCCATATTAGTGCACTATTATTAGTGGGCTCACTAGACAACAATTAAGTCCAAATTTTATTCTTTTATTTTTTATTTTCGTAATATTTTTAGGATGAATTTTATGATTGAACCCATATACTTGATTTGGACATATCTTGAGTTATAGATCTCCGATTAATACATTCTTTGGTGCATTGGAAATATAAGGAAATTATCTACAAATGATATCTCAAGCCTCTTGACCAGATTCATCTTCTATCATGGTGAAAAATGGATTGGAAGTTTGACACGGATTTTTGGACGAGTTTGAGTTCTTAGGAGGTTAACTTTTGGCTTGCATGCCTAATTAATTCCTTTTTAGAATTTATGGATCATTTTTATTATTTTACTTAAGTATGCTAGTAACTCCAATTAGTGGAGAGTTAAGTCTTTAATTAGCCACTTAGTGGGTAGTAAATGATTTTATTACTCTATGAGTGTAATAGTTATGTTTAGAATAATGACACCTTATGATGACCTTTTGTAAGCCTTCTCTTGGCAGCCCCAATTCCCTATATGTACACACATATTACAAGATGAAATACAACTTTGAGTTCATTTTGGATTGATTCCAATTGTGAGAGTGTTTTCTCTCTTAGTTTCTTCATTGAACCAACCCCTTTGATCTTATCAAGAGTCAAAGACCCTTGTGGCGATCTTCAACTTGGCTTATCAAATCCCCTTGGATTTGTGGCGCCTACCTTCCATTCCTTACCTTGTCCATTTTCTTGTGTTTTTCTTCTTTGAATTTTGGCAGCCACTCAAGGATAGATCCGATTTTCTACATGGTCTTTTTTAGGATCATATCATTTGGTATCTAGATCCATCCTTCCTAGAGTGACTTTTGATTTTGTTTTTTGATTTTTCCGAAAGTTTGAATTTTTCTTAGTGGGTTCTTCATGGAGTCACTAATAAAGAAAAATGATGTCAAGCAAAGGGAGGATTTTTTCTATTCTAGATGCTATGCGAAGGACAAGATATGTCGCTTGGTCATTGATAGAAGGGGTTACGTTAACCTAGCTAGTACCACCATGGTAAAAAAGTTGGGACTTCCTGTTCTAGAGCATCCACAACCGTATGTCATTTGGAGAATCCCGGAGTTTAGTGATATCAGTGACGTGATGGTGAACAAACAAATACGAGTGCCATTCCAGATTGGGAGATATGAAGATGACATGTTATGTGATGTGGTGACCATGGAAACGAGGCACTTGTTACATGGGCGTCCTTGGAGGATTGACCGACAAGCGAGATATGATACCGACAACAACAAGTACTCATTTGTTTATAATAATCGCAAAATTACTCTTGGACCATTGTCACCAAAACAAGTGTATGAAGATCAAATGTACTTGAAAGGAGAGAGTGAGAAAAGAAGAATGAGTGAGAAGAAAATAAAAGAAGAGGGTTCGGTGGATGAGGAAAAAGAAGAAGTAAAGAAAAAGGAAACTCATGAGAGAAAGGAAGAGGGAAGGGAGAGTGACGAAAGAAAAATAGAGAAAAAAAGAAAACCATGGTATAAAAGTTGAAGGAAAAGAAAGCAATAAGGGATATCTCATGAAAAATGAGCTTTGAGAGAAAAAGAAATGGAAGAGCCAATTTTCAAGCAAAGGGTGGAAAGAACAAAAGAAAGATGTTATTAGATAATCCACTAACTTTTGATGCAGGTTTGGATTTGAGGACAAATCACTTTCAAGAGGAGGGGAATGATAGAAGCATGAATGGCTTGAGTATGTGGAAAGAAGCATATTCAGATCCATATTAGTGCACTATTATTAGTGGGCTTATTAGATAACAATTAAGTCCAATTTTTATCCTTTTATTTTTAATTTTCGTAATATTTTTAGGATGAATTTTCTGATTCAACCCGTATACTTGATTTGGACATATATTGAGTTAGAGATCTCTGATTGCTACATTCTTTGGTGCGTTGGAAAGCTTAGGAAATTATCTACAAATCATATCATAAGCCTCTTAACCAGATTCGGCTTCTATCATGGTGAAAAAAGGGCTGACAGTTTGACACTGATTTTTGGACGAGTTTGAGTTCTTAGGAGGTTAACTTTTGGCTTGCATGCCTAAGTAAATCCTTTTTAGAAGTTATGGAACATTTTTATTATTTTACTTAAGTATGCTAGTAACTCCAATTAGTGGAGAGTTAAGTCTTTAATTAGCCACTTAGTGAGTAGTAAATGGTTTTATTACTCTATTAGCTCAATAATTATGTTTAGAATAATGACACCTTATGATGACCTTTTGTAAGCCTTCTCTTGGCAGCCCCAATTCCCTATATGTACACACCTATTACATGATGAAATACAACTTTGAGTTCATTTTGGATTGATTCCAATTGTGAGAGTCTTTTCTCTCCTAGGTTCTTCATCGAACCAACCCCTTTGATCTTATCAAGAGTCCAAGACCTTTGTGGCGATCCTCACCTTGGCTTATCAATTCCCTTGGAATTGTGGCACCTACCTTCCATTACTCATCTTTTCCATTTTTGTATTCATCTTCTTCTATAATTTTGGTTGTTCACTCAAAGATAGATCCGAAAATCTACATGCTCCTTTTTAGGATCATATCATATAGTGTCATTGAATTTCATTGAGCACCCCCGGGAGTGGAAGGGGTATGCACCGGGAGCATCGCGCAGCTATAGTGTCATTGCTTTGCGTGAGCATTCTTACCATGGAACAGAATGTGCACCGGGAATTTGGAACCTGTCGCTTGAACATTTGACTGACATTCCCCATGTGGAATGCGTGAAAGAAATGGTAGTGGCCACGTCAGGATAAAGTGTTAGATTGCATGAGTGAGGGTAGAAGTTGATATAGTGATTTATGGAGGATAGTTAGTGTTGAATGATGTTATGTCTGTGACAATTACTGTATAATATGTTATGACTCTTTTCCGCTTTTTGATGATAGAATTGCTTCTTATCCCTATATTTCTGTATTTTTGTATGTCTACTTTATTTACGTTAGAAGACCCGATGGAGGATTATGTTATTGAGGAGTAGGAAGGAACTCTGTATGAAATGGAGGTTGCTGAGGAGTTGGATGGAACTCCTTACGAACCAGAGTCTGGAGGTCGAGCTGTGACCCGTGGTGATTAGAGTATAGACATTATGGCTAGTGTGTCTAGGGAATATTTTTATATTTCTCGCTAAGTATAGTTGTGGTTAAGTATATGCCTGTGAGGTATCCTACTGAGAGGATATCCTCGACAGTGTTTTATAATATGAGTATAAGACTTAAGTGTATATGTATCACCTAAATATGGTGTGTTGTTTTTGATAAACAAAAGTTGTATGTTATTTAACTGAAGTTTTAATTTTTATGTATTTTTCACGCTAAGCGCGCGATTAAGAAATGAACTATGAGGGAATTAATCTAATAAAACACCGGGGCACAATGGGGTGTCTCATTTTGGTATCAGAGCAGTTTGATTCTGATCGGACTGCAAGGTCTAGGATGTTGTTACTGGCCGTGTCTAGTTAAATCTACCTCTGATTTTGTCTATGCTTAGAAGTTGGGTAGTGTGTCCGATTTTACTATGAAAATTAATATTGGTATGGCATATGGTATGTATATACTTGCCTATACAGTATTATATGTCATACTAATAAGAGCGTATGATTTCTTTTACAGAATCATGGCTCGAGGAAGAGGACGTCCAACCAACAGTGGTGACAGAACTCTGGAAAGAATTATAGGAGCTGTCAACAATGACACCAATGGACGAGTGTTATCTACGACTCCCAATACCATGGAAACGATAGCTGCTGCTATGATGTTACAAACCCAACAGAATGCTGAGATGCTGCAGATGAACAGAGAGAAATTGGAACTGAAGAATCAAAGGAGGGCTGTAGCAGCATAAGATGCCGGATTGACTACTTTTCTGAATAGGAAGCCACCTCAATTCCGAGGAGAGTATGACCCGGAGAAGGCTGAATGGCTGATTGAGAAGATATTTGAAACTGTGTGCTGCAGCGAGGAGAGGAAAGTGACTTATTCTACCCTTCATGCTAACTGAAGGAGAAGAGTTCTGGTGGAAGGGAAAGAAGCGACTATTGGAGGCTGAGGGCAGAACGATTAACTGGCAGTTATTCACTGACTGCTTCTTCGAAAAATATTTTCCACGTCTTGTTCGACGTGAGAAGGAAAAAAAATCACAAACCTCAAACAAGGCAACATGTCTGTAAGTGATTACACATCACGTTTTGAGGCGTTGATCATGTTTTTAGAGTACTATCAGAGGTTTCCGAATGAAGACTAACAATGTAGGAGATTTGAGGAAGGACTTAGAAATGAGCTGTAGAGGTCTGTGGTGTCTCTCAACATTCAGTATTTCCCGGAACTAGTGGAAAGATGCAGTGCTATTGAAAGTATAGACCTGAGGATGGCCAATGAGCAGAAACAATTAGGAAGTAGAGGTCCTAACCGTTCAAATTTTCAAAGGTGCCAAGGAAGTGGTTCTCAGTGGAGACAGAGACCATATGCTAGACTAGTGTAGGCACCTGCATCAGCACCAGAGGCTAGAGCGGGTCAGCAACAACAAGACTTAGTTTGCTTCAGATGTGGAGGACCTCATTATGCTAGAAACTATATGAATAGGCCTAGTTGTTTCAACTAGGGGAAACCAGGTCATATGGCACGAGATTGCAGACAACGGTTTGTGAAACAACCGGCAGCTGCGGGAAGAGGAGTTGGAAACAATGGAGGTGGAGCTGGAAGAGGAGTTCCAGCAGCAAGACCACAAGTGGCCAGACCTCAAACCACTGGAAGAGTTTTTACCGTGAGGGGAGCTGAATCCTCTCAATCAGTTGATCTTATACAAGGTATGTGTTTGATAGCTGGTAGGCTCTCGTATGTGTTTTTTGACTCAGGCGCTACACATTCTTTTATTTCACATGAGTGTGTGGATCATTTAAACTCAACTTTTTCCAAATTACCTTATACCCTTACAGTATCTACTGCAACTAGTAATCCTTTGACTACTATGTCGGTTTGTTGACAGTGTCCTATTATTGTTGAGAATAGGACATTTATTCCTGGCATGGATTGACTTTCGGCTAACCATGTAGTGCTAGATTGTTCTAGCAAGACTTTATCATTTCTCGAACCTCCTAGTATAGTATCTGCCAATGATGGAGTATCTATAAGGAGTGACAACTCTCAGCAGTTCGTGATGCTTTTTACAGTGGAAGCTAATGAGACTCCTAGCATAGATTCTATGCCTATTATAAGAGAGTTTCCTGAAGTTTTCCCTCTAGATGTTCCAGGTTTGCCACTGGAAGGAGAAGTGGAATTCAGCATAGATCTTGTACCGGGGACAGGACCTATATCTATAGCACCCTACCGGATGTCACCAGTTGAGTTGACTGAGTTGAAGAAACAATTGGATGACAGGTTAGGGAAAGAGTTCATCAGACCGAGTGTTTCACCTTGGGGAACACCGGTGTTGTTTGTTAAAAAGAATGATGGAAATGCTAGGTTGTGCATGGATTACAGGCAGTTAAATAAAGTGACAATTAAAAACAAGTATCCATTTCCTAGGATAGATGATTTGATGGATCAGTTGAAAGGATCAGTAGTATTTTTCAAGATTGATTTGAGGTCTGGATACCATCAGATTAGAGTAAGGAAAGAAGATATACTTAAAACAGCTTTTAGGACGAGGTACGGGCATTATGAGTATTTACTTATGCCTTTTGATGTGACCAATGCTCCAGCAGTGTTCATGGATTACATGGACATAACTTTTAGACCATTCCTCAATACATTTGTCGTTGTGTTTATTGACGATATCCTTATATATTCTCGTACGCGAGAAGATCATGAGGAACATTTGAGAGTAGTGCTGCAAGTTTTGAAGGATTGGCAGCTTTATGCCAAACTTTCTAAGTGTGAGTTTTGGCTGGAGGAAGTTCACTTTCTAGGTCATGTGATCAATAAAGAAGGAATATCAGTAGATCCAGCTAAGGTTGAGGCAGTTCTTAAGTGGGAACGACCTAAGACAGTAAGTGAGGTACGGAGCTTTTCAGGATTAGCTGGATACTATCGAAGGTTTATAGAGGGATTCTCGAAGATTGTGTTGCCTATGATGCAATTGACGAGGAAAGATACAGCTTTTGTATGGACAGATAAGTGTGAGCAAAGTTTCCAAAGGTTGAGGGATAGGTTGACTACATCACCTGTGTTGACTTTACCCGATCCTTTAGGACAATTAGACGTATACTGTGATGCGTCATACCAAGGTTTGGGATGTGTATTGATGCAAGAGGGAAGAGTTGTGGCGTATGCTTCCCGACAGTTGAGAATTCATGAGAGGAATTATCCGACTCATGATTTGGAGTTAGCAGTCATAGTGTTCGCATTAAAGATATGGCGACACTTCTTGTATGGAGCAAAGTTTAATGTCTTTTGTGACCATAAGAGTCTGAAGTGTCTATTCGACAAAAAGAATTGAATATGAGACAGCGAAGATGGATGGAGTCTATCAAAGATTAATATTTTGATTTACTGTACGATCCTGGAAAGGCGAATGTTGTAGCTGATGCTTTGAGTAGGAAATCTTTGCATGTGTCTGCAATGATGGTTAAGGAGTTAGAGTTACTTGAACAGTTTAGGGATTTGAACTTAGGAATGGAATTGGTCTAGGATAAAATTTGTTTAAGTATGATCACTAATAGTAGTGATTTTATGAAAGATCTTAAAGATAAACAAGTTCAGGATCTATATCTTCGTGGAGATAAGTAAAGGTATAGATGAAGGTAAAGTTTGAGTTTAGTAGAGGAACAAATGGTGTGTTAAGGTTTAGAGATAGAATATTTGTGCCAGAGGATACAGAACTTAAGAAGATGATTTTGGAGGAAGCACATAAGAGTAACTTGAGTTTTAATCCTGGATCCACTAAGATGTATCATGATTTAAAGAAAATGTTTTGGTGGACAAAGATGAAGAAAGAAGTAGCGGAGAATGTTTTATAGAGTGTTTCAGAAGGCTAAGATTGAATATCAGAAGCCGACATGCTTATTACAATCTTTAGATATCCCATAGTGGAATTGAGATAGCATAGCTATGGATTTTGTGGTTGGATTACCACGAACTCCTAAGAAGCATGATGCAATTTGGGTTATCATTGATAGGTTGATGAAGTGTGCTCACTTCTTACATATTGGTGAAAGTTACTGTTTGGAAAAGTTAACCCAAATCTATATCAAAGAAGTTGTTAGGTTATGTGGTGTATCATCAAGCATTGTCTCAGACCGAGATCCTAGATTAACATCCAGATTTTGGAGACAATTGCAGAATACCTTAGGGACAGAGTTAAGAATGAGTTCTGCTTATCATCCCCAGACCGACGGACAGTCAGAAAGGACAATTCAGTCATTAGAAGATCTATTGGGAGCTTATGTGTTGGAGCACACTGGCAGTTGGGATGAATTCTTACTATTGATTGAATTTCCTTATAACAATAGTTTCCACAGTAGTATCGAGATGGCAACATATGATGCTTTATATGGTAGAAAGTATAGGACCCCGTTATGTTGGTATGATACTGGTGAGTACCAAGTTTTGGGTCCAGAAGTAGTGCAATAGACTAAGGAACAAGTCCGGAAGATAAGGGAAAAGATGGAGGAAGCACAGGATAGGCAAAGGAGCTACAGTGACAAGAGGAGGAGATCATTGGAATTCCAGGAAGGTGATCACGGGTTTTTGAGAGTCACTCAGAAAATTGGAATTGGCAGAGCTATCTAGTCCATAAAACTTACTCCTCGATTTATTGGACCTTTTCAGATTCTTCGACGGATTGGTCCAGTAGCTTACCATATTGCCTTACCACCAAATATTTCCAATCTTCATTATGTCTTCCATGTCTCTCAGTTAAGAAAGTATTATCCTGATCCTTCTAATGTTATTGAATCCGAGTCTATACAACTACGAGAGAATCTAAAGTATGAGGCTCTCCACCGTAAGGTGAGCAAATAAAGAGATTAAGGAGCTTCGCGGTAGACAAATTCCTTTGATTAAGGTAATATGGGAAGAAACTGCTGGAGATGCTACTTGGGAACGCGAGGCGGATATTTAACAACAATATCCACATCTTTTCTAAGGTATGTAAATTCCGAGGACCGAATTTTTTTCTAAGAGGGGTAGTAATGTAACAGCCTGTTTTTAATTAAACTAAAACCTATTAAGTGTTTTACTAACCTTATTAATCCTTTGTAAACAATCAATTTTGGAGGTTCCTTCATTGTTTTGACTCAATAATCGATTATTTGAACCACCATAATCAATTACAAGGTTTTTGGACTGAGTTTCTAAAGTTCAGGATCATCATAATCGATTATATGTAACCCATGATCGATTATGAGCTGTCTGGAACTGAAAAACCTGAAAACATTGAAGTTGACACATGCAAACACAAGAAGAGGGGTTGAATTGTGTTTGTTAATAATTTTCGAAAACAACCTTTTTCCAAAACAATTTTCTTACACAAAAAGATTAATACATAAATAAGCACACACAAATAGATCTTTTGAAAGCTTAACAAAAGCAATATCAAAACCCCACAGTTAGTATATGCAAATAAAACTGAAGAGTTTTAGGGATAGAAGATTCACACAAGAGATTTTATCCTGGTTCACTCTCTTCCAACCAAGAGCTACGTCCAGTCCCTTCGACTTGAAGGTTTTATCCACTATTTCTCCAAATAGATTACAACCAAGTATTCAACACCTCTCTAGGCTTACAATTATTCCTTTCTTACCAGGCCTCTCCAGGCTCTAACTCTAACAAAGAGATTTAACGTTTGATCTTCTTAACTCATTATGTGTGAGGATATGACAATTTAAGATCAGATGAATGTTTACACAATATTCAAACTAAGATATACTGACCCTTGCTCTCTAAAGAAATATGAGTATAAGTGATTGTAGTTTTACAAAAGTTGAGCTCGTAAGGTTGTGTAATGTAGACCTTCTTCTTCACTTGTATTTCATCAACGGTTACTTTGAATAATCCCGTTTAGAGATAGAATTTAATGCATGATATCCGTTGTGACTGATAGCTTGATTGTGGCAATGCTGAATAGTACTCTTGGTTATCGAGGTAGCATGAAATTGGAGGTTCACTCCTCTGAGTATTGCAGCTTGAGCACTTGTTGTTCCTCCTTTGTGTATAATCCAGCTTTTTCAGCCATAAAGTTGTCATCGTACAGATCGTTTTGCAATATCTTATTGTACGATTCTGGTTTTTGCATTTCTTGATGGTACTATGTTTCTTTTACAACAAGGTGAAACATTAAAGCAGATAAAACAAATGTGAAGAACAAATATTCTATTGAGATAAATATCAATCATTTGAAATAAATTCAAGAGATTCGGATTGCATTTAATTCATTTCAAAGATGGAGCTCGCCTAAAAAGAAACTTCGTCTACTTAGTTATACGAGAGACTAAGTCTATTCAATATTTTATTTTGCTCGTCTGATGATGTGGCATATCCTCTTGTCTATCAAGTCTTCGGACTTGTTATTCCTCAATGAGTTATAAAGATCTCCATCTGGTGACGTGGCGGTTAGAGCTCGTCTACTAGATTACTTTATTTTTCAGTTCATTTACTTCTACTAATTACTTCCGTCTGCTTACGTGGCAAGACGGACGTGCTTATTATCAAGTCTTTGGACTTGCTGTATCTAACAAGTTACTTTGGTATTCATCTAGCAAACATTTAGAGCCTCGATCACTTAAGAAAACCAGTCAACTAAATTAAATGAACAAGTAACTTTACCAAGGTAAGCAGCCCGTCTACAAGGATGGACACGTATTTTTCAATGAAAACTTATCATATGTTTACTTATATTAAAGTATTCTTGCATAACTGAAAGCACATGTTAGATCTTAACTAACACTTTGCCAAGTAAATTTAATCCTTTTGTTAGCATCAAAACTTAGAGATTATTAAATCCAAAACCACTTTGGTTTCAACAATCTCCCCCCTTTTTGATGATGACAAAACTAATTAAATTTGAAAAGCAAGGTCTAAGAGAGATTGCAGGGCTCCCCCTAAGACAAAGCTTTCAAATAATTAAACAGAAAAAGCATATGAAAACAACTTCATGTAAGCTAACTATTAGGTGCAACAGCTTATCATACTTAGAATATATATAAGGGAATAAATAAACATAAGTATCAGAGCATCAGATATCAAAGCAAATAAGCAAACATAAGTATCAGAGCATTTAGCAAGTAGAAGAGAATATGCAAATGCAGACCAATATGAGCTTTTCAAAAATGACATTATATATATGAATATAAACAAATCTCTTTTCTTTCCTTTATCCGCCTTTTTGTCGTCAGCCAAAATGGTAAAAGGAGAGGACCATCATTGTCAGTATAAGAGACAAAAAAATAAAGGTCAAGGCTAAGCAGGAGGTGATGGTGGAGGAGGAGGGTTCAGAGTCTGACTTTTCTTGAAGTCCATGACGAATTCCAGCATTTTATTTTCAACCTCTAAGGTTGGAGCCATTGAAGTTTGAACTTGCTGTTGGACATCCTCCTTAATCTTCTCAGTCATCTTTTCAACCTTTTCATCAACTATCTTGTCAACCCTTTCATCAACTATTTTTCCAAGAACCTCTTCAATCTTAGATGGCAGAGCCTATTGCCTTGAGCTTTTAGCAGACTCTTGAAATGTGCTTAGTGTTCTTGAATGATCTGAATGGTGCATCACAACTAGAGCTAAAGGTTGAGGAGATGGTTTTTCTGATGAGATCTGATGGTGAATGGATTCAGCTGTATCTTCTAAACCAACAACAGTAGCAATTTGTTCAGGTTCTACAACAACAGGTTCATCTGCAATAGGCTCAGAAGCAGGTGGGGGATCACTGAGACTTCCTTTGCCCATCTAATCGGGTAGTTGAATTCCACATTTTTACTATTTATAGGAAGTCCCTAGAGATCTTTATAGATCATATATCTAAAATTTGACAGACCACATTGTAAGACTAAGCCCTCATTCATGTTTTGGTGTCAGACAAACAAAGTGGATTTTGCATAAGATTTTTTATTTTGAACATATACTTATTAGGTGTTAAGTTGTATGCAAGATCACTTATGAAAAAGGAAAATCAAGGATTAAAGGATAGAAGATCAAGGACACAAAGCAATGGACAAGGACTAAAGCATCAAGCAATGAAGATCTCATACTTTAGATGCTATTGTAAAAATAGCACATTTGATTTCTTAGGTGAAGCACTTAAATTTAAGAAGATCAAGGAATCATCAAGACAAGAGCTTAACAGTGGAATAATATAAGCGCTCGTCCAATAGTGGAATAATATAAGCGCTCGTCCAACACTGGAATAAAAGCTAACGTCCAATGAACTACTAAAAAACTGACGTCCAATGAACTACTAAAAAAAAACTGACGTCCAATGAATTACTAAAAAGCTGACATCCAATGAACTACTAAAAAGATGGTGTCTACTAAAGTGACAGAAGCTCACGTCCAATAAAGTAACAGAAGAGCGCGTCTACTAAAGTAATAAAAAGCGCTCGTCTACTGATGTGGCACATGGAGCTCGTCTACTGAAGTAATAAAAAGCGCTCGTCTACTGAAGTAACGAGAAGCACTCGTCTACCAAAGTGGCATATGAAGCTCCGTCCACTAAAGTAATAAATGGAGCTCGTCTACTAGCCTATCTGAATGTAAATCTTAATGGCTAGATGGAAACAGTTATTTTTCAAGATGGACGCGAATTCAACAAGAAAAATCAGAATCTTATTTCAAGAACGAGAATCAAGAAAACAGATTTTATTAAATCAGATCCAAATCTGTTTTAATTGATCCCAACGACTGTAACTTGTTTTCTATATAAAGAGGGATCAAAGGAACACTTTTCATAACATTACCTTACACATTCTTAAAGTGAAAATACAAAAGATTCAAAAGCTTCCAAAAGTGCTTCATCTTTGAGAGAAAAGTGTGATATTTCTTAGAACTTCAATTTGTATAATCAGACTTTTAGAGTCTTTCTTCTACTCAATTCTTTCTGTGAATTAGTGTGATTAATAGAGGGTATCTCTTAGGATTGAACAAGGATAGAAGGGATCCTTGGGTATAGAAAATCAAGTGTGCTATTTGGTGTGTTCTTGAACAAGGAGGTTATCCTTGTAAATGTTGTAATTGGATATTGTAATTTCTGGTTATAGTGGAGAAAACCACAGAGGTGTGGGACCGGATATAGGCTTACCAGAGGAGGTAGCCGAATGAGGATAAATCGGTTTCTGTGATCTTCTCATCTCTAAACTCCATATACTTGTTATATGCATGTGTGTGTTGTGAATGAGTTTTAAGAATGCTTGTTAACTTGAATCTTTGATCTGCAATCCGTGTTATCCTTGTTGTTACTTCTTATAATTCTTCTTAACATCATTACTTGTTACATAACCTGATTCTTGGGAATTAAAATTGAGTGAAAAACAATTTTCTTTAAGAAAACTCTGTTTTGCTTTAAATTGTTGAAAAAGTTTTCAATGTCTCAATTCACCCCCCCTTCTTGAGATTGTAGCCATTACCAACAAGTGGCATCAGGGCTAAAACTCTTGTTACAAAGTTTAATGACTTCAAGAGATGGCTACAAATGATATCTTGGGTGATGGGGCTTCACTCACTAGACCCCCTGCCTTTAATGGCTCCCAATACATGTATTGGAAAGAGAGAATGCTTATCTTTCTTGAGGCTGCAGGTTTAGATGTATTAGATGCTGTTGAAAATGGTCCCTATGTTCCATTTATTCTTGATGCTAAGGGAAATAAATAAACTAAACCAAGAGATGATTAGAATGATGATGATAAAAGAAGAGTTGGTTATAATGCTAAGCCAAAAAATATTATAACAGCTGCTTTGAATTGTGATGAGTTTTTCAGGGTCTCCAATTGCAAAACGGCAAAGCAAATGTGGGATATTCTTCAACTCACTCATGAAGGAACCAACGATGTGAAAAGAGCAAGAATGAATGCACTAGTCCATGAATATGAACTCTTTCATATGAAGAATGGTGAGGAGATAGATGAACTGCAAAATAGGTTTACACACATTGTGAACCAGCTAGAAGGACTCGGACATACAATCACAGATGAGAAAAAGATTAACAAGATAATGAGATGTTTGAGTCGTGAATGGCAGCCAAAAATTACTGCAATTGCTGAAGGAAAGGATCTAGACACCATGAAGATTGCTACTTTATTTGGCAAGTTGAAAGAACACGAATTGGAACTCAATAGATTGAAAAGTCATGAAGATAAGGAGAAAAAGAAGAAAGGACTCCCACTCAAGGCTCATATCTCCAAAGAATCAATAGAAAGTGATGAAGATGAACACCTTGATGAAAGTGAAGAATCCGAAGAAGAAGACATGGGATTGCTTGTGAGGAAATTTAGAAGATTCGTCAAAAAGAATAAAAACAAGAAGCAATTCAATTTTCCTACCAAAAAGAACACGAACAAAGGTGAAAGCTCTTCCTCAGCAATCAAATGCTTTGAATGTGGAAAGCTTGGACACTACAAAAATGAATGTCCAAAGCTACAAAAGAAAGAAAAGAATGAGAAGAATGACAACAAAGAGAAGAAAGGGAGAAAGCCTAGAAGAGCATACATAGCTTGGGAAGAAAATGATATGGATTCCACTAGTAGTGAATCTGAAAATGAAGAAGCCAACCTATGTCTCATGGAAAATCAACAAAGTGATAGTGAAATCGAGGTAAATGATTCTTCTCCTACTTATGATGAGTTACAAGATGTTTTTGATGAATTGCATGAAGAATATGTTAAAATTGGTAAACAACTCATATCTTCTAGGAAGATCATTGCAAAACAATGTAGTGACTATGCATCTTTACAATTAAAGCTTAAAGAACTAGAAGCTAAAAATTCACAATTACTTGCATCTAGTTCAATTTGCACCAAATGCACTACACTAGAAAAGGAAGTTGAAAAACTGAATACAACTCTATCTAAGTTTACTTTGGGTAGAGATAACTTGAATGCCATATTAGGACAACAAAAGGGTGTTTATGATAAAGTTGGAATTGGATATAAGCCAATGGTATATGAAAAATCTTTCAAGAAGCTTTTTGTTGCACCGAGTTCTTCAACTAGTCCTTTTGTGAAATGTTATTATTGTTTAAAGAAAGGTCATACAGCTGCTACTTGTATACTTAGAAAGAATATACATGTTGGCATTAAACAAATTTGGGTTCCAAAAGGAACTTATGTTGCTACTAACACCAAAGGACCCAACCGGATTTGGGTACCTAAAGGAAAAGTATATAAAAAAAAATATGTTTTGTAGGTGTGTTTGAAGGCCAAAAGCTCAAGCTGGTTTTTAGATAGTGGCTGCTTCAAACACATGACCGAAGACATCACAAAATTTACATCTTTCACTCCCAAAGAAGGTGGAAATGTCACCTATGGAGACAACAACAAAGGAAGAATTCTTGGTGTTGGAACAATAGGAAAAAGTCCAGCAATCAAGATTAAGGATGTTCTCTATGTGGAACGGCTCAAACACAATCTACTAAGTATAAGCCAATTATGTGATAAAGGCTACAAGGTAAACTTTAACTCAAATTTATGTATGATTGAATCTATTCATGATAATAACATAAAATTGATTGGAAATATAATCCATAACATCTATATGCTAGACTTAGACAATTTAACTTCCAATGATGCATGTTGCTTAATTTCCAAAGAAGATGAAAATTTGCTTTGGCATAGGAGAATAACTCACATTCATATGGATCACTTGAACAAATTGATTTCCAAAGAACTTGTAATTGGTTTACCATATAATAAGTTTGTTAAAGACGGCTTATGTGATGCATGCCAAAAGGGTAAACAAGTGAAAACCTCATTTAGGGCTAAAAACATTGTTTCAACTAGTAGACCCTTACAATTGTTGCACATGGACCTTTTTGGACCTTCTAGGACTAAAAGCTTTGGTGGAAATCTTTATGCTCTTGTAATTGTTGATGACTTCTCTATATTTACTTGGACCTATTTTTTTAGCACAAAAGAATGAAGCTTTTAAAGCTTTTAACAAAATGTCTAAGGTTGTTCAAAATGAGAAAGACGTGAAAATTGTTTCAAATAGGAGTGACCATGGATGAGAATTCCAAAATGAGGATTTTGATAACTTTTGTGATGAACATGGTATAAAACACAATTTTTTTGCACCTAGAACTCCAATTTAACAATAGGTCACTTGAGGAAATTGCTAGAACCATGTTAAGTGACTCTAATTTAACAAAGTATTTTTGGGCTAATGCTGTGAGTAATGCATGTTATGTTTTAAATAGAATTATAATAAGGCCAATTTTGAAGAAAACTCCATATGAACTTTACAAGGGAAGAAAACCTAACATTTCTCATTTTCATGTCTTTGGTTGTAAGTGTTTTGTGCTAAATAATGGCAAGGAAAATCTTGGGAAATTTGATCCCAAAGCTGATGAGGGTATTTTCCTACGTTATTCATTAACTAGCAAAGCATATAGAGTGTTTAATAAGCGTACTTTATCAATGGAAGAATCTGTTCACATAACATTTGATGAGTCTAACCCCAAAAGGTTGGGAAAGGACATTTTTGATGATGCAGAAACTCATGAAGATGAAGTGAAATCTGATGAAGGAAAAGACAGCAATAAGGAAAAGGAAGATGAAGGGAGCAATAAAAAACCTCTAGAAGAAATCCAACAAGAAAATCTTCCTAAGGAGTGGCAAGTTTCAAAGAATCATCCCCTAGACAATATCATTGGTGAGATCACCAAAGGGGCAACCACTAGAAACTCTTTAAGGAATATTTGCAATACCATGGTGTTTGTATCTCAAATAGAACCAAAATGTGTTGATGATGTTATTAATGATGAACATTGGATGATTGCAATGCAAGAGGAGTTAAATCAATTTAAAAGGAACAAAGTTTGGGATTTAGTTCCAAAACCTAAAAGTAACCAAATAATTGGAACTAAATGGGTGTTTAGAAACAAAATGGATGAGAATGGAATAATAGTAAGAAACAAGGCTAGACTAGTAGCTAAGGGATATAATCAAGAAGAAGGAATTGATTATGATGAAACATATGCTCCCGTAGCTAGATTAGAAGCCATAAGAATGTTATTAGCCTATGCATGTATAATGAACTTTAAATTGTACCAAATGGATGTGAAAAGTGCCTTTTCAAATGGAATAATTCAAGAGGAAGTGTATGTAAGCCAACCCCCTGGCTTTGTTGATAGTGAGTTCCCAAATCATGTCTATAAACTCACTAAATCTCTCTATGGACTCAAGCAAGCTCCTAGAGCTTGGTATGAGAGGTTAAGCAATTTTCTCCTAGAGAAAGGCTTTAAAAGAGTAAAAGTTGATACAACACTTTTTACTAAAACAAAAGCACACAATATCTTACTTGTTCAAACATATGTTGATGACATTATTTTTGGTGCTACTAATGAGTCTTTATGCAAGGAATTTGGTAAACTAATGCAAAATGAATTTGAAATCTCCATGATGGGAGAGCTTACCTTCTTTCTTGGACTTCAAATTAAACAATGCCAAGATGGAACCTTCATAAGCCAAACAAAGTATTGCAAGGAACTACTAAAGAAGTTTGGAATGGAAAGTGCAAAGGAAATTGCAACACCAATAAGTCCAGCCTGCTACTTGGACAAAGATGAACATGGTAAATCTATAGACATATCCAAGTATAGAGGTATTATCGGATCCTTACTTTATCTCACTGCAAGTAGGCCAGATATAATGTTTAGTGTGTGTATGTATGCAAGGTATCAAGCTAATCCTAAAGAATCACATCTTACTGTAGTTAAAAGAACCATGAAGTATCTTTTAGGAACAAAAGAAATGGGGATGTGGTATCCCAAGGAACTTGCACATTAATAGGATATTCCGAGTCTAACTTTGCTGGATACAAGTTAGATAGGAAGAACACAAGTGGAACATGCCATTTATTAGGAAATTCCCTAGTGTCTTGGTTTAGTTAAAAGCAAACTAGTGTGGCCTTATCCACAATTTGAAGCGAGAATATGTTGCAGCAGGGAGTTGTTGTGCTCAAATCCTATGGATGAAACAACAATTAATTGACTATGGTGTTCATCTAGATCATGTACCAATAAAGTGTGATAACACTAGTGCAATTAATCTAACAAAGAACCCCATCATCCATTCAAGAACCAAGCATATTGAAATTAGGCATCATTTTATCAGGGATCATATTCAAAGTGGTGATGTTGTGATTAAACATATAGATACAACCAAGCAATTAGCTGATATATTCACCAAACCACTAAATAAGGAGAGTTTCTTCTTTATAAAAAGGGAACTTGGCATAATTGATCCTCAAAATGATTGATATCACATGTTATTTTTGATAATATAGTCAATATGGCAAGCGAGGCAGCACAAGATGCTGAAAATTATGAAGGACATGGGCAAGATGCTTTTATCTAGTCTCAGTTTAGACTAAGTGTCCTTAGGTGTCTGTAATTCCTTTTTTTTTTATTTCAATGTTTTGGTTGTTTTGATGTCTTGCATCTGCTCTGTAATGATTTATTATCAATGAATGCAAGACTGTTTTTCAGTTTGATTTCAATATTCTCCATAGTTTCTTTTTGATAATGACAAAGGGGGAGAAAGATGAACCATACAACCATTAATTATGTCTTGCATTTACTGTAAATTTTTTCTCTGATATGTAAATTCTTTTTTCTCTGATACATAATTATGAACTGCATTGAAAAGACATACTTGAACTTATAATAAATGCAAGATGATTTTTTTTCATGATAATGATATGATAACACTTGATTTTTTTTGAAAGATATCAATGACACAGGGGGGGATGAAAATGACTCAATACCATGCTTACTGAACAGCTGCACTCTGATTTTCTTTTAATAACTAAGGTTAAGTATGGTAAGGTTTGTCATAATCAAAAAGGGAGAGTTTGTAAGACTAAGCCCTCATTCACATTTTGATGTATGACAAACAAAGTGTATTTTGCATAAGATTTTTTATTTTGACCATATACTTATTATGTGTTAAGTTGTATGCAAGATCACTCATGAAAAAGGAAAATCAAGGATTAAAAGATGGAAGATCAAGGACACAAAGCAATGGACAAGGACTAAAGCATCAAGCAATGAAGATCTCATACTTTAGATGCTATTGTAAAAATAGCACATTTGATTTCTTAGGTGAAGCACTAAAATTTAAGAAGATCAAGGAATCATCAAGACAAGAGCTTAACAGTGGAATAATATAAGCGCTCATCCAACAGTGGAATAATATAAGCGCTCGTCCAACACTGGAATAAAAGTTGACGTCCAATGAACTACTAAAAAGCGGTCGTCCAATGAACTACTAATAACAACAAACAAGAGTCCCCGGCAACGGCGCCAATTTTTGACCGCGCTGTCGCCACGCGCCAAAAAGAACGAGCGATTATAAAATAATGCAGTATAGTGCGACAACTCGGATCGTCTCTCAAGGACTCTTTAGTTGTTGTTATTATTAACAGAAAATTAGTAAAAGTTAGAAATGGGGGTTTTGGATTGAAAGCTAAATTAAGAAAACAAAATAATAAAAACAAAGCAGTTAAAGAAAATAGCAAATAGACAAAAGCGATTAACCTACTGTTCTTAGTTTCCCACTATCATTGGTTCATGCAAATCCTAAGCAGATACTAATCCCCTCCCGGTTGTAGTAACAATTAACAAACGAAAACCATTACTACAGATGTATGTTCCTATTCCCGAAATAACAAACGGGGTTAAGCTCTCATGAACAAACGAACATGAATGAACACACGCGAAATAACAAACGCGATTATATATAGGAACATAGCATCACCGAGATGAAACAATACAACACTATATATTCCTGAAATAACAAACAGAAACATACAGCATTGCATTGAAAAGAGAAAAGCAAATGATCATGAAATACAGAACCTCAAATGTTAACAGAAACCAATTACAGTAGATTAATCTAGGAGACTAATTCTCCATTACAAAAGGAAAACAAAACATATCTAAAAAGAAGACAAACTACTACTACTGTCTGACAAAGATTAGCCAAAACTGGCTAACTCTGATTAGCCTCCTCATTTCTGCCTAAGACTGCTTATATACACGTTTCTGGAGTCAGAGAACTCGCGAGGCGAAGCACTGCTCGCGAGGTGAATTACATGAAAGGTCTGCAACTCTTTGTCTTATCGCGAGGCGAGCACATCCTTCGCGAGGCGAACTCTTCAGCTTCTAACTGTTACGCCCGTGGCATTCAACACGCCCAAACCGTGATGGCTTCTGATCTTCCAATACTCGCGAGGCGAAGGAATGCTCGCGGGGCGAACTCTTCAACTTCAGAATTGCCACAGCTGTGATCTTCAACACGGGCAAGCCGTGATCGTCTCTGACTTTTTCATGGTTGCAATACTCGCGGGGCGAGAGATTATTCGCGGGGCGAGTGGCTCCAGATTTATTACTTTTTATTAACCTGAAAATAGAAAATAAAAGTAAATAATTATTCAACTCTAAAACAACTAAATTAACATAAAAACAATTTACAGACTCAAAATACTACTTAGGAACAATCAAGCCTAATTTGGGTAAAAATGATATAAAATAAGCACAAAGCCAGGGTCTTGACTAGTTATAAAACCAGTCAAACAGAGGCTCATCAAAATACCCCAAACTTAAACTTTGCTTGTCCCCAAGCAAACTACACTCAAAAACTTAAAAAGACTAAAGACCTGGTAAGCTCAAAAGATTCAATCAACTTTCCATAGATTTCAAGCAATTTTTCAAAACAATTTTTCTTTCAATGTTCCCCCATTTCAAGCAAAGCAATCCAATCCCCACATTCATTTATTCTAAACAGTTGAGAAATTAATCATTCAGACAATCAGAAATCTAAGCAGGGGGTCAAAGTTACACATACAAGGGAGATCACCAAAATCAAACAACTGCCTTCCTCACAAGGGAAATTTATGTTCACTCAATCGCTCAGTTTGTGTCAGGCTTTCACTCAATTTCACTTTTAAGAGCACTTCCCATAAATTTGATTTTCATCTCAAAATGGTTCCCACAGAAAATATGCAAGCAACATCAAAAGGTCTTTTATGGGTTGTAATGGGGCCTGGCTAAGGGTAGGATATACAAAGGAACTAGGCTGAAGACCCTAGGAACTAAGAGAGCATGAAACATTTTTACACTTTGAATTTAACTCAAGTTCCTTTTTCATTTTTCATTTCCAATTGTCATGGGTGACTACAGCCTTTTTATTTTCTAATACTTTTTCCCTTTTTTTCTTTTTTTCTTTTTTTCTCTTTTTTTTTTCATTTCTGTTTTTTTTTTCTCAATCCCAACAACACATTTACTGTAGCCACCCCAAACTTAATTTCTTGCACCCATTCTAAGATTACATGCTCTCCTAATCCTAAGATCGGGTTAACATGGTTTTCCAGATTTTTGGGCTTATAACATTAGGTTATCAAGAATTAACAGGCTAATAGGCTCAAAGGGGCTAACTAGGGAACATGCATCAGGAATGGTTATTTTAGGCCAAGTAGCTATTTACAAAGAAAATGCCTAAATCATTTGCTACACACATATAATTATGCAAACCAAAAAGAGATTCAAGCAAATCCAGGGAAGTGCAACTTGAAAAGTTATTTTCACACAATTTAAAACATGTTGGAGGCTCAAAACCTCACCTGGACATTTTTTTGCAAATTATTTGAAAGAGATTCTATCCCTAGTGTGTGCTTCCTATCACCCCAAACTTATCATAAATCATGCCATCATAATAAAATCTCAAAGTTCAGTTTCCAATCATATGGGGATCATTTTTCAAAAAATTTTCAAATCCTAGGGGGAAAACAGTCAACACTATCATGCAATCCATCTATGCAAAAATTAATAAAATCCAATAAACTTGCCATAACCAAGACACAAACACAACTCCTGAGCTTCTCAAATTATTCAGGAGCATTATTGACAATAAAACAGAAATAAAGCAAGGAAAATAAAATTAAAAAGAAGAAAGGGTTAAGAAAAGCTTATTCAGAGGCGGTTCCACCAGGATCCCATAGCTTGTAACATAAGTCCCACATGGTAGCCAAAGGACTGAAATTCATTCCAAGCCTCCCTAACTCGCAGCTTTGATGCGGAGGTGAGCACTTGATAACTATGATGACTTCGCCGAGTGCGGCGGACTTCTCACTCCCCTTCGGGTCACAGATGACCTCTTTCTCAATAAAATCTCCCCAATAGAATCGGGTTTCAACCACTTGGACTGGCCATGGTGCAGAATCCAAGGGTGCAAAATCTAGAGCTGGTGGCTCCTCAGGGGGAGGTGGCAAACAGTTAGAAACGGTTACCGGTGTTGCTTCAACTTCTGCAATGTCTTCATCCACTGCACTATCAAATTTTTCACCTGCTATACATGCAGAAATTTCAGCACACACCAAACAAAGGTTAGAGTTAGTACATATATTACAAGAAAATGAATCAGAAAAATCTACAATGTCTGGAAATTCTGCAATTAGTTCATCATCCACCCCACTACTCTCAACACATGCATCTGTTCTACTTGAATCATCCACTCCCAAGGGTTCTTCTTTATCTCCAGGCACGGGGGAGCAGCTGCCCTCTTGATCCTCCTTTTCTAAGTTTCCTGAACAGAACAAACCTGCAAAACGATCCGCATTTTCTATTTTTCCTGAAAAGTATAAACCTGTAAAACATTCAACACATAAAGCAGTTCCATCACAATAACAAGCATTAGGATCAGGGGATTCAACACATAAACCATCATCAACAGAAACATTATCATCAGAATTATTTTCAAAAATATTTTCAGGAATAACCATCTGTAAATCCTTATGTTCCTCAAGGGGCTGTGGAGTTAGCATCGCAGCCGAGTTGGCGGTAACTTGATCAATTAGAGCCCACAATTTCTGAGATTCAGCTTGGCTCCTCTGGTACTCAGCCTCCATCTTCTATTGAAATTCCTCTATCATCCGTTGAGTTTGCTCGGCCATTTGTTGCCTCAGTCCTTCCATATTTGCACTTATCTGTGCAGTCATCTGTTTGCACAGGTCCTCAAGGGAAGGTTCGGAAGGTGCAGAGGTGGTCACTTGGGTAGGATAGTATGGTGGTGGCTCACTAAAATTAGGATAATACATGCAAGGCGGTGGTTCATAATAACCATTAGGCAAATATCCATACATGTAATTATCCATGGTGGAAAATTCCAAACAAAGCAGTCAAAACTAATTAGCAAATAAATTTTTTTTTTTTTAAATGTAACTTTCTACTAATAACAACAAACAAGAGTCCCCGGCAACGGCGCCAATTTTTGACTGGCATGCCGCCACGCGCAAAAAAAGAACGAGCGATTATAAAATAATGCAGTATAGTGCGACAACTCGGATCGTCTCTCAAGGACTCTTTAGTTGTTGTTATTATTAACAGAAAATTAGTAAAAGTTAGAAATGGGGGTTTTGGATTGAAAGCTAAATTAAGAAAACAAAATAATAAAAACAAAGCAGTTAAAGAAAATAGCAAATAGACAAAAGCGATTAACCTACTGTTCTTAGTTTCCCACTATCATTGGTTCATGCAAATCCTAAGCAGATACTAATCCCCTCCCGGTTGTAGCAACAATTAACAAACGAAAACCATTACTACAGATGTATGTTCCTATTCCCGAAATAACAAACGGGGTTAAGCTCTCATGAACAAACGAACATGAATGAACACACGCGAAATAACAAACGCGATTATATATAGGAACATAGCATCACCGAGATGAAACAATACAACACTATATATTCCTGAAATAACAAACAGAAACATACAGCATTGCATTGAAAAGAGAAAAGCAAATGATCATGAAATACAGGACCTCAAATGTTAACAGAAACCAATTATAGTAGATTAATCTAGGAGACTAATTCTCCATTACAAAAGGAAAACAAAACATATCTAAAAAGAAGACAAACTACTACTACTGTCTGACAAAGATTAGCCAAAACTGGCTAACTCTGATTAGCCTCCTCATTTCTACCTAAGACTGCTTATATACACGTTTCTGGAGTCAGAGAACTCGCGAGGCGAAGCACTGCTCGCGAGGCGAATTACATGAAAGGTCTGCAACTCTTTGTCTTATCGCGAGGCGAGCACATCCTTCGCGAGGCGAACTCTTCAGCTTCCAACTGTTACGCCCGTGGCATTCAACACGCCCAAACCGTGATGGCTTCTGATCTTCCAATACTCGCGAGGCGAAGGAATGCTCATGGGCGAACTCTTCAACTTCAGAATTGCCACGGCTGTGATCTTCAACACGGGCAAGCCGTGATCGTCTCTGACTTTTTCATGGTTGCAATACTCGCGGGGCGAGAGATTATTCGCGGGGCGAGTGGCTCCAGATTTATTACTTTTTATTAACCTGGAAATAGAAAATAAAAGTAAATAATTATTCAACTCTAAAACAACTAAATTAACATAAAAACAATTTACAGACTCAAAATACTACTTAGGAACAATCAAGCCTAATTTGGGTAAAAATGATATAAAATAAGCACAAAGCCAGGGTCTTGACTAGTTATAAAACCAGTCAAACAGAGGCTCATCACGGACGTCCAATGAACTACTAAAAAAAGTTGACGTCCAATGAACTACTAAAAAGCTGACGTCCAATGAACTACAAAAAAAACGGCGTCTATTAAAGTGACAGAAGCTCACGTCCAATAAAGTAACAGAAGCGCGCGTCTACTAAAGTGACAGAAGCTCACATCCAATAAAGTAACAGAAGCGTGCGTCTACTGAAGTAATAAGAAGCGCTCGTCTGCTGATATGGAACATGGAGCTCGTCTACTGAAGAAATAATAAGCGCTCGTCTACTGAAGTAACGAGAAGCGCTCATCTACCAAAGTAGCATATGAAGCTCCGTCCACTTAAGTACTAAATGGAGCTCGTCTACTAACTGGTGGGCTCCGGCTGTAACACCCTGTTTTTCCGTGTGCTTAATTATTAGTAAATGCATGCTTTAATGTATTTAATTGTGATAAAATCCAGAGGATGATTTTATTTTAAATAAAATCATTTTCTTGTGTTATTTTACTGTATGAAGTCACAGAAAAATTTTCAGTATAAAATTCAGACGCTAGCCGATCTGGGTTTTCAAAGCCAGTACGAGTTTACTGAGCTAGAGACCTAATATTGACTCGTGAACGAGACGATTAGTGTTTTTTTATGTTTTGTGTGGGTTTGGAGTGTTTTGAGAAATATTGTTCCGGGCCGAATTTCCGAGTATTACCCGGGTGAATCGTCGGGAAATACGATCGGGAAATTCATCTGATGCATGTTGGAGCAGAGCAAAAATGGAGTAGATTGACAGATGTGAAGGCTATGACATAGGCATGTCCATGGCCATACCTTCCTTACACCAATCAAGTCAAATCACCATACTTTTTTACACACACCTTACCTACACCATACCTCCTTTCTTCTCAACCAAGTCAAGCTCTTCTCTCCCCTCCAATCTGCCCCAAAACTGACGCCCTCCCCCTCTCTTTTCCTTCTTCTATTTAAGTTTCAAAGTGTAACCATTTCACACTTTTGCTTCCTTTCACAAAAACACTTTTTTTACAACTATTCATCTTCTTCTTCACACAACTAAAGGTACCATTTTTACTATGTTTCTCAAGTTGTGTTCTTCATCAAAGTTGTTCATATTGGTAAGGGTAATGTCCCTATACCATTTGTTTTTCAAGTTTTGGCTTTATTTTCATAGTTGATGTTTTGAGTTCATAATATGCTTTTAAACTTCAAAAAAATCTCAAAAATTGTAGAAAACTCCGATTGAGGTGAAACCAATTTCTATATTCTTATTTTTACTTCCTATACAACATACTAAAATCTTGTGGAAAACAAAAATCTCGAACACCATTTTCTGTGCTGGACAGAATCTATGTCTTTTGTGCCATATGAGTTTTGTTTCATCTTTGCTTGGTTAAGCTTGTGTTTGAGTGTTATTCCAACATGATCATGACCAAGAGCTCCTATGTACATAAGGATGCTAGGTTTAAGTGATTGGAAAAGTTTAGAAACTTTTATGTATTTTCATGAAAAAGTGAAAACTCTAAGTGTTTTGTTATATGTACTTTGAGGTTTTTCCAAAGTGATCATGGATTTGGGCTCCTTGATGTATAAGGATGCTAGATCCAAGAGATTGGAAAGTTTGAAAACCTCTAACCCTCATTTTTACTCAAGGCCGAATGGTAGTGTTTGTGGTCTAGGGTATTTGATTTTTTCATTTTTCCAAAATGATCAAGGTTTTAGGCTCCTTACTAGGTATGGATGCTAACCTAAAGAGATTGGAAAATTTAGGACATCCTAACCTATTTTAGAGGATGAAAACCGAAACCCTAAGTTGATGACTTAGTGGGATTCTTGATTCAAACTTGTTAAACTTTTGGGGTTTAAGAACTCCTAGCACTTAAGGATCATAAATCCATAAGTTGCATGATTTTTGGAAACCTTAATCCAAAACCATTGTTGAAAACCGAACCTATGCCTTGTGGCTAGTGTTCTTTGATTAAAAATCTAACCTATGGTTTCATGTGTGTAACCTTAGATTCGTTACGCGCGGACATTCGTGATCCTTAGTTTTCGTAGTCGGAACCCTTATCGTCTTTTGAGGTAAGAGGGGATTTCCGAAAGATATTCAATAACTGTATGCATGTGTGTATTTTATTAATTGTTTACTTGACGGTTATTGAGTTACTGGATTAACTAAAATGTTATGCTATTATATGAAGTTGAACTGTATCGTTATATATGTTGAGATGTATAATTGTGATGAACTGTGATATTGGCATTGAACTGTGAATATATATATATATATATATATATATATATATATGTGTGTGTGTGTGTGTGTGTGTGTGTGTGTACATACTGCTGTTGTTGTTTGAAGTTTGCTAAGCCGGACGTGTGTCTGTGCTCAATCATTAATAAGGATTAAAAACCTTAATAAGCTTTGAAGATGAAAGGATGGGTGTTCTTTTCCAAAAAAGCTTGAATGTTTAAAAGTACTTGTTTTATATGACAATATAGTTTTAGTGATTTCTAGAATGCAAGAGAAAAACCCTTTTCGAACTATGTGTTTTAAGTGAAAACTTTCGAAAATATTTTACAATATCCTATTGGGGATTTTCAAAGTTAAAAGTGTTTCAAAAACGTTTTATAAAGGATTTTCAAAAGAAAAGGTTTTCTCCCAAATGATTTAGAAACTTTCCGATAGCCAGCATAGGTTATCGAGGCTTTCGATTTCGAAAACTGTTTTCGTCAAATGAAAGATAAGTACTAAAAGAATAGGAATCTAGACGTGCGACCTCGCCTCTAGTTTTCCATGCTTAGCACGTGATCTTGGATCAGTGTTAATTCTGGACCGTAAAGTCCTATTCGTAATGTTATGGACTTCAAGTCCAATTCGCGGAATCGAGGACAGTTCGTTCTGATTTCCGTTGTTGTGGGCTATTGTCCTTAGCATGATAAGTAAAACAAGACTAAAAGTATATTGATTTCCATTACCACAAACCTTGACTGCGGCCACGGTCTAGGTGTTGGGATTGAGCATTCTGACTGTGTGTCCTATGTTTCTACGTTTTCAAGTAATGGGGAAATAATGTTAAGTCATTAGCTTTGAGCTTTGACAGTGAAATATTTACACAAAGAAAAACCTTAAAAGGAAAGTTTTTATTCATATGCATTTCCCCCAGTGAGGCGTGCCTTTGCTTATTGAGGATACCCATGGGGTATCCGAGAGTCGACCACATTGCTAGCTGTTTCGTTAAGGGCATGTGGCGTTGTTCGACCAAGAGGCCTGGTGCATCAGGATGCGGTGGCAACAGCCCGGTGGGCGAGCTTGACCAACTCTATCTTCTCCAAGTGATAACATGGTGTTGTGATCTCATGAGATTAGGATAGAGCCCGATATTGAAGTGTCATGCACATTTTAAAACCGATTGTACGGGCTTGAGGACCCCTTGATATAACATTTGTTATATTATGATGATTATGCATGCTTTAATCGTTGATCTGATTTCGTGTTGCATGTATCATGTATATGGTTGTTGTGGGATATATCTTATGACGATATCTCACTCTTGCATGTCTGTATGTTCTTTTATTTTCCTCGTACCGGGTATGCGTATGCTTTAGATGGACCCTCTTGTCCCTCTTGTACCTGAGGTCACACGGACAGAGACTTTTGACGAGGCCGACAGGATTGGGAATTTGAGGATGGACGCGAATGCGACTCACGGCGACGCATCGAGGGCCAATCACTACTACTCAAGCTAATATACATGGAGAGCTGTTAGGAGGATCCACTCGGTGGAATCCGAGAACGTGATTCTTCCACAACCATGGTTGTACACGAACACGCTACGGGAAGCCGGTCTACTTCACCCTCACGTTGAGCCCGCCGAGCCGTAAGAGGAGGAACCGATGGAGGAAGATCCTGAAGAAGATCCCGAAGAGGATCCTGAGGAGGAGCCTCATGAGCTGGTAGACGACTGGTGGGATGAGGAGCTCGAGGCGGGTTATCACCCTTTGGATATTGAGGAGGAGGATGTCCCATTGGATGACGGAGGAGAGGTGATTGACCTGAGCCGGAGACTTCTTCTTGTGGGAGCGTTTGTGGCCACTCCGAGTGTCGTAGGCATTGGTAGTGGTTGGAGGCTTTGTTTTGAGTGGTCCGTTAGTCTTGGCTTTTGAGCTTTTCTTTTGAGTTTAGATTCCCGATTCCCATTCCCGATTGGTGTTTTATTTACCTTATCTTCTCGGTTATGTTTCGATTATGTTTTCGTTTCTGTTGGCCATATTGATTAAGGCCGTGGTGTAATGTTAAAACCTAAGACCTTTCGAGGCAATATTATATGTATGTATCTGTTGTCGTCTTCAAGTTGTGAGTTTCTTTACCTTTTACTTCTTTTCTTTAAAGAAAAAAAAAATTAAGTACCTTTTTGGTAACCTTGTGTATGTTGAATAATCTTTTTACTAAAGAGACAAGCATTTAAACGAGCATTTTTCCGCAAAAAGGGTAACCATGTGATGACCAAGTTAGGGTGTCACATTAGTGGTATCAGAGCTAGTCAAGTCTTTCGGGAATGTCTGGGTTAGGTCTGTTGTGTTGCTGTTGTGTTTTCTCTGATTGTGTGTTGTTTGAATTACTTCTTTTGAGGTAATGTGTGGTGACCGGCGGGTTCTCTCTTTCGGATTGTCATCTGACTGCTTGTGTGATCCAGGTCAGTATGAATCAGAGAGGTGCTCGTGGACGTGGACGAGGCAATGGAGGAATGGACTTCGCTGCTCAAGCACTGGCTGATGTGGCTGCTGCTATAGCTCATCAAACGGTCAATGCTGCTGCACAAAATCAGCAAGAACAGCTGCGAACGGAACAAGCTGCAGAGGGAAGGCATCTTGATGCATTCAGACGTCAGAATCCATCTCAATTCGATGGAGACGTGGATCCGATTAAGGCAGATCTCTGGATTCAAGAGTTAGAAAAGATTTTCGAGTTGGTACACACTCCTGAAGAATCCAAGGTACCTTATTCGACGTTTCAGCTCGTGGGAGACGTCGAGTATTGGTGGAAGGGTACTAAGCAACTGCTAGAGGCTGAACATCAAGTGATCACCTGGGGAGTATTTCGCGGCAAGTTTCTGGACAAGTACTTTCCCCAGAGTGCCCGAAAGGAGAAAGAACAAGAGTTCTTGAGGCTAAGTCAGAAAGATCTGACGGTGGGGGAGTATGCGGCAAAGTTCGAATCACTTGCCAAATACTTCCTCTTCTTTCAGAACAACCCCAGTGAAGAGTGGAAGTGCGAATAGTTCGAAGCCGGTTTACGCTTTGAAATCAAGGAATCAGTGCTGCCCTTGGAAATTCAGAGTTTCCAAGCATTAGTGGAGAAGTGCCGGAAGATTGAGTTGATGCGCAAAGGAAGGGATAGCAGAGAAAGCGCAAGTGGACCAGTTCGTCATAAGGGTCAGAATCAAGGACATAATTTCAAATGGAAGCAGAACCAGAGGAAGCCATACCATCAAGCACCTAGCTACAATAACAATCATAAGCAACAAGCTCGTTCCAGTGTGTCAGGAACTGGAAGTGGAGGCCAGAGAAACAACGATCAAGGCCAAGGAAGGAGATGTTTCCGATGTGGGGATCCGAATCACTTCGCAAATGATTGCCCAAAGAAGGACTACAAGTGCAACAACTGTGACCGTATTGGGCATTTGGCAAAGGAGTGCCAAGCACCGAAGAGGGAGCAGTCATTCAACCTCACTAGAGCAAGCAAGCCAACCGCCAAGGGAAGAGTTTACACGATGAGTGGTGCGGAGGCATCGAACTCCGGTGATCTCGTGTAGGGTGAGTGTGACATTGATGGTAATCTCTGAATTGTACTGTTTGATTCTGGTGCAACCCATTCATTTATTTCGATGGATCGTGTGAAAACATTGAACTTGCCTGTTTCTTCCTTATCTTATAATCTGATTGTTTCTACCCCAACTGCTAAACTTGTGACTGTTAATTCTGTTTGCTTAAACTGTCCTATCATTGTTCAGAATAGACATTTCCTTGTGGATTTGATCTGTTTGCCCCTAGTACAACTAGATGTGATCTTAGGCATGGATTGGTTATCTTCCAACCATATCCTAATAGATCGTGCTCGTAAAACCTTAGTCTTTAGGGATGAGATTTCCGGATTATTATCTCGCTAGTCGGTAAGAGTTTCTTTGAAAGAAGGGGCTCAAGTTTACATGCCTTTGTGTTCCTCGGAGGTCAAGAGCGAGTTTGACTTAGAGTCGGTACCTGTCGTCCGAGAGTTTCCGGAAGTTTTTCCAGAGGATGTACCTGGATTGCCACCTGTTCGGGAGATTGAGTTCGCGATTGATCTAGTCCCAGGTGCTGGACCAATATCCATGGCACCATATTGCATGTCACCATCGGAGTTAGAAACCTTGAAGGAGCAACTTGAGGAATTGATGAGGAAGGAGTTCATATGGCCTAGTGTGTCACTGTGGGGAGCTCCAGTCCTGTTAGTGAAAAAGAAAGATGGATCGGCCAGGCTATGTGTGGATTATCGCCAGTTGAATAAAGTCACGATCAAGAATCGATATCCTCTTCCAAGGATAGATGATCTCATGGATCAGTTGCGTGGCGCTGCAGTGTTTTCAAAGATAGATCTACGGTCAGGATACCACCAGATACGAGTGAAGGCAGAGGATGTTCCTAAGACAGCGTTTCGAACACTGATTGAGCGTTGCTTCACTGATTGGTCTGTCACGGCCGTGACCACCATCATGGCTAGGTCGTGATCAGTTCTGCCTGTGAGGGTCTGGTTCAGTTGACATGTCACGGCCGTGATGGACATCACGGGCTGGCCGTGACCAGTTCTGACTTTAGCCTTCTTTCTTTTCAGTTTTGCTCGATCATGGCCGTGATGGCTGTCACGGCTGGTCCATGATGGGCTCTATTTGGCTCATTTTCTTTACTTTTCAAGCCTCATCTTCATGTAAGCTCCATCATGGCTAATCTTGAGCATTTTGATCCTTAATTCCTGCATAACAACACCACATAACCGCCTTACCCGTTCCAAGGTAAAAACTAACTAAAATCAATTTAGAAATGCCTAAACTATATGAAAATGCATGCAAAATGACAATGAAATATGAGGTGAAATCACACTCATCAAACCACCCCAAGCTTAAGATTTTTCTTGTCCTCAAGCAATCACTAAGGCTAGACAAGATAAACAATCAGAGCATGGATAGTGAACCAAGAACCCGAGTAACTAATCCAAGTGATAGGCATTTTCAAATAAGAAACCAAGAGACAATCAATTTCAAGTCCAATTAGAAGCTTAGGTTTCCTAAATTCATATTCTCACTGATTCAAGCACTCTTCTCACCTCACTCAAGTGTTTAAGGATATATGACAATTCGCTCAATTTCCTCAAGGAAGGTATTCTACCATAAGCTTGACTATTAACCAAATCTCTACTTTATTAATGAAAACACATAAGAATCAAGAGGTCTTTTATTTTGGTTGTAATGGGGCCATGGGATTAATTGTTAGGTGGGGAAATCAAGAAAAGGAAAATTCAAGAAGGCTAACAAAATGTCAAAAGTGCAAAGCATGACAACCTTCTAAAATATATTTTTGGGCTTTTTAGTTCACTTTTCCACCTTTCTTTCTTTTTATTTTATTTCTTACTTTCTTTTTGTCATCCCCTTCTCCATTTTTTTTGTTTATTTTATTTTATTTATCCGGAGAAGGGGAGATTTGCAACTTAAGAGAAATGTTTTTCTAACTTTCTCATCCCATAATTTATTTTTCAAACTACCTTTAGACCCTTTTTGCAATACTTTAAAAGGTGTCATACCAAGCATCATTCATCAAAATATTTCAAGGTACCAAGAAAAGTATTTTATTCTTTTAGGCTCAAAATTGGGCAACTAAGGGGTAGCATTTAATCAATCAAAGCTCAGAAGGCGGGAGAAATACCTAGTGCCTCGATCATTTTCAAATATGTTTTCAAAAATTTTTAAGTTTCAAAACGGTTTCAAGTCAAGTTCTAGAGAATACAATCCAAGAGGAATAAAACACTATCACAAAGAACGGGGTAAATTTAGTGAGTACCCCTTTTAGGCTCAAAAATCTCACATTTAGTAGTTTAAAATCAGTGAGAAACACAAATCTAGGGAACCACATGCTAATTATTAACTATCAAAAGATCATCTCAAGCATTTTTATTTTCTGCCTATCACAAGAATAAAAAATTTGGGTTCAAAAATTCACTATCTCAATTTATTTGGCACCGAGTTCTCACAATTAGATGCAAATTCTAAGCAAGGGGCAATCTAATCATGTGATCTTACAAAACTATGCCTATATGAATGCAACATGAAATATGCAAAAATGCAAAAAAAAAAAATGCAAAAATACCCCTACCCCAAGCTTAAAAACTTACATTGTCCCCAATGGAACAACTCACCGAGGTGGTAGCGGGTGCCGGCTCGCATGCCAGTCAAAGAGATGCTGGAAAATGTGTCACGGTCGTGATGCTCAACACGGCTAGGCCGTGATCAATTCTGGTCTATAGGAGCTGGCCTGTCACGGCCGTGAGTTCCATCACGGCTAGGCCATGATACATTCTGATCTTCAAGGTCCTTCTCATCATGCCCGTGATGGATATCACGGCTGGGCCGTGATCCTTTCTGATCTCCTTTGGTTAGCTAAGCACGGCCGTGATGGCCGTCACGCCGTGGGCGTGATGACTTCTGACTTTATTTTTCTTTGCCTTTTTGCTCTTCCTACTTTCATAACCTGAAAATACTTGGAAAAGCCATCAATTAGTGATCTTTCTACTCTTAATCTTCTCAAATTATAAAAAAACAAAATTCAAAAACAAATGGAAAGCTTCGAAGTTGCTTCCATGTTAAGCTCTTCCTTCACCTCTGGAGGTATTATCTCAATCCTGCACACATGACTCTCAAAAGGAGGGTTGTTATATGAGTTAGTCAAATCAAAGTCTACCCTACATTCCTCTACATTTAAAGAGAGCTTGCCATTTTTTACGTCTATTATCGCTCCAGCTGTGGCCAAGAATGGCCTTCCTAGAATGATAGGGAATTTAGAATTCCCGTTCATATCCAACACCATGAAATCGGTAGGAATGAAAAATTTCCCTACCTTTATGCGGACATTCTCTAGTATGCCTAGAGGAGTTTTAGTTGAGCCATCCACAAATTGTAAAGAGGATTCGGATGGACTCAATTTCTTGGTTCCTAACCTCTCAAAGATAGTAAGCGGCATCAAACTCGCACTAGCCCCTAAGTCACATAAGGCTTGGTCTATTTTCACCTCTCCAATTGAGCAAGCAATAGAGAAACTTCCTGGATCTTTTAGTTTAGGAGGCATATTAGTTTTTATCATGGCATTATGCTCCTCAATTAAGCTCTTAGTCTCCATCTCTACTTGCTTTTTCTTGACCAACCTTTGTGAGAAAGGTATTGGGGGTTGGTAAGGTGGTGGAGGGACATACTTTGGCTCTACCTCTTCATCTTCGCTCGTGTTCTCCTCACATTCCACGTCCTTTTCCCCCACCCCAAGCTTATCATCCCTGAAGTATATGACATTACAATGTTCATTGGGATTAACTTCGGGTTGTCCTAGAAACGCACCTTTAGGTCTAGAATATGTACTAGCTTGTTGGGCAATCTGAGTTTCTAACATCTTATTATGGATGTCTAAGTTATCTACCTTAGATGCTAATTCTTTTATTGCCTCGTTGACTGCCCTACCTTGTTGTCTAAACTCTTCATTTTGTTTTGTTTGAGTTTCAACAAAACTTTCCAAAAGAGACTCAAGTTTATACTTTTGTACCGAGGATACCCCGATGGGGGTTTCCTATTACCTTGGCCTTCTTGGAACTCGTGGTTCAACGTGTTGTTGTAGTTCCCATAGGAGAGATAAGGGCTATTCTTCCTTCCTTGGTTGTAAGGATTTGGGGGAGCATAATTTGGCAACTTCGGGTTCGTGTCATAGAAGTTGTGACAAGAGTTCACTTGTTCCCCCGAAGCGTCGGATCCATGAGCAATACCATGTGGGCACTCCATTATGTCATGTCCCTGCATTCCACAAATCTCACAAACAATATTAGTAGCACCTATTGAACTCACATTAGCCTTTTCAAGCTGATCAAATCGTTTATTCAGTGAGTCGATTTTAGACATAATGAGATCAGGGCTATTCATTTCAAACTTACCCCCCGAAATCTTTTTCGGGTTATTACCTCTTTCTGAACCCCATTGGGGGTAGTTGGTGGCCACGTTTTCAATGATGTTGAATGCCTCAGTCAGAGGCCTATTCATAAAGGCTCCACTAGTTGCGGAGTCAAGTGACACCTTCGAAGAGTAATCCAATCTGTTGTAGAAGGTGTGCACTAGCAACCACCTCTCGAGTCCATGATGTGGGCAAGATTCCAGCAATCCCTTGTAGCGATCCCAAGCTTCGGATAAGCATTCTCCGTCCTTGAGATTGTAGCCATTACCAACACACACTTCCCTCTGACCTTAGGAATATTCTTCTTCTCTTCTTCAAACAGACCAGAGGAAGATGCCTCTCTTGAGCAGCGAATAATATGAGATATCCAGAAATCAGCTGCTCTATGTTCATTGATCAACTCAATGGATTCAGTATGCAAAAAGAAATCCAGCATTGAGTAGTCAAAATTTTCTTGGTCCAGATCAAGCATTGTTGATTCAGCTTAAGGCATCACTCCCTTGAATCTTCTTTTTTCATGTCCTTGTCTTTATTTAGATCTAACATTGGCAGTCTTGGACAGATCCTATAAGGCATGATTCCAACTCTGGTTGCTTCATTATGTCTCAGCCAGGATGGAGGGACAAAATGCGCGGCTCTATCAACTCTGAAATGACTGAATTCCCACTTCAGTATTTCATAGATGAGTTGACCCATAAAGAAGTCAGAGGCCCTCCCATAGACTTTGGGATGCTCAAAAGACACCCATTTGGTGTCCCTTGGCATGATCATAGGAACATGCTTTGAGGATCTTGCGCTACGCTCAGGGATGGTAGGAAGATTTTTCCTATTAAGGTCAGTCTCCTAGACAGGTATGATATGTCTCTCAACTCCATCAGTGAGTGGTAAGAAAGGAGGAGTTTTGACAATGTTAGGGTAAATTTTTATTTTTTTTTGGGGGAGGAGTTGTTTAGGGGTAGGTGAGTGACTAATGTTCCTAAGTTATGGTGCATTTAAGAAGGCACATTTTTGATTAATTTACAATCAGGATGAGGTAGGTAAAGGGGTTCATCAGGTGGACTGACTTCTTCCTCATACTCGGGTAGAGGATACCATCTGTTTCGAATGTGTTCGGGTTCAGGTTGGTAAGAATGAAACAGAACTTTCCATTCCCTTTTTACCTTGGCCCAATCCTCATATTTTCCATCATAAAGAACATAAGTTGGGGTGAAGGGAAATAAGATTCTCAAGGGTTTTGGGAAAGGAGCACCAGGGGAAATGCCATCATCTGGTTGATTGAACCAGGGATCATCGGCAGGGATAATAGGTTGAAATTGTGGAGTGGCTGATAAGCCTCTGGCTCGTCAAGTTTTATAACTAGTAAGACCATGGATTTTACACTAATTACTCGAGTTTAATCTCGTTTTCGCCCGAATTTGGATTTAATTGTCCTCAAGCAACATTTTGAGTCTCTTAAGTAGTTTTAGGATATTTTAGTTAATTTTCAGTCAAATAAAGCATTTACTGCTATTTCATGTTTTCAGGTTACCAAGAAGAGCAAAAAGGGAAGGACACCTAAAGCAGAAGCCATCACAGCCAGGTCGTGACACTGGTCACGGCCATGATGAGCTACCCCTGAAAGTCAAAGCATCACGGCCCAGCCGTGATACCGATCACGGGCGTGATGAGAAGACCCTGAAAAACAGAGACCATCACGGCCCAGCCGTGATACCCATCACGGGCGTGATGAGAGAACCCTGAAGAACAGAATTGATCACGGCCAAACCGTGATGGAGGTCACGGCCAAGCCGTGATGGAGGTCACGGCCGTGACAGATCAGCACCCATGGACAGAAGCGATCACGGCCTGACAGACTGGAATTTGAATGCGCACCCTTGGCAGAATGCGTCACGGCCTGGCCGTGATGGCCATCACGGCCATGACGCGAATCCTGATCTATAAAAAGGCACCAGGGCAGACGCAAAACATATAGAATTTTCACTGTTTACAATTTATTTCAAAAGTTTTTGTTATGTTTGTGATGGAGAACTAATCACCAGGGATTAGTCTGCTGTAATCGGTTTCCGCCGACACTTGATGTTCCATAATTCCCGATCAAACTGCTTATCTCTTTCAATATTATGCTATATGCCTTGTTTGCTTAATTAAAGTTATATATAATAAATATTGATTAATTTCGATGATTCTATGTTCCTATACCTTGATCGCGTTCGCTTAATTCGCGTGTGTTTGTCGTGTTTTCTTAATTCACGAGAGCTTCAATCCGGCTACATTTTTTTCCAAACACTCGTTTTTGACCCGTGTGCGACAGCGGATCAAATTGGCGCCGTTGCCGGGGACTCTTATTGTTATTAACAGATTTGTTCAGTTCTGGCTACTAGGTCTGGTTGTTCTGACCTGTTTGATTTTGATCCTGAAATTGAGAGAACCTTGCACACACATCGTAGGGCAAGTCAAGCTAGCACTAGTCTACCAACCAATAGTGATAACATGGTTGATCAAAGAACATTTAGACAGCTTGCTGCTCCTGATGTTAATTACAATGGTTTATGTATTGAATATGTTGATGTCGTTACTCCTTTTGAATTGAAATCTGGTTTAATACACTTGTTGCCAAGGTTTAGTGGTCTTGCAGGTGAGGATCCGCATAAGCATCTGAAGGAATTCCAGGTTGTATGTTCTACACCTCTGAGACCCGAAGGAATAACAGAAGACCATATCAAGCTGAGAGCCTTCCCATTCTCACTTCAAGGTGCTGCGAAGGATTGGTTGTACTATTTGGAGCTGAATTCCGTTACAACCTGGAATGATTTGAAGAAGGTCTTCCTAGAGAGATACTTCCCTGCCTCCAAAGCTGCATCAATCAGGAAGGAAATATGTGGTATTAGACAAGGCAATGAATCATTGGCCGAGTACTGGGAGAGATATAAGAAGTTAGTGTCCAGTTGTCCTCAGCACCATATTTCCGAGCAGCTGCCTATTCAGTACTTTTATGAGGGATTGCTACCAATGGACAGAAACATTTTAGATGCTGCTAGCGGGGGAGAACTTGTTGGTAAGACTCCAGCTGCCGCCAAGTCATTGATTGAGAACATGTCCCTCAACTCCCAACAGTTCACAACTAGAAACAATTTTGTCGAAACAAGGGGTATGAATGAGGTCCATGTTTCTTCTTCCCACAAAGCCCTTGAAACCAGACTTGATGAGCTTACTTCCTTAGTGAAGCAGTTGGCAGTGGATAAAGCTCAAACAGCAAGGTTGTGTGGTATTTGTATTTCTCCTGAACACCTGACCAATGCATGTCCCATTCTGAAAGATGAGTCGGTCACTGATTTGCCTCAAGCATATGCAGCCAATCTTTACAATCAAGGCAACAATCAGAACAGGTACAACATTCCTGACCTTTCCACTAATAAGTACCACCCCAACTGGAGAAACCATCCAAACCTGCGGTATGGAAACTCATCCACACAACAACAACAACTGATGTTACAGCCGGCACCACCACAGAATTCTCCCCAAGTGACCACCTCTGCACCTTCTGGACCTTCACTAGAGGACCTTGTCAAGCAAATGGCTACGAACAATCTCCAGTTTCAGCAACAAACAGATTCTAGTATTCATGCTTTGCAGACACAGATTGGATAGCTTGCCACTTCGATGAATGCCATGCAGCAAGCTCAAGGATCGAACCAACTACCTGCACAACCAGTAGTGAATCCTAATGTCCCTAATCCTAATGTGAGTACAATTACTTTGAGATCCAGAAAGGTTGCAGAACCAGCCCCTGAAAAAAATAAGAAAGTTGTTGAGGTAACACCTGAACCTTCTGTTGTTGTTGAGGCTGAAAAAGAATATGTGCCACCAATTCCCTTCCCGCAAAGAGTACTGAAAAATAAAAAGATTGATGAGGAAGACAAGGAGAGAGAGATTCTAGATGTATTCAGAAAAGTGGCGGTAAACATTCCGCTTCTTGATGCGATTAAGCAAGTTCCGAAATACGTGAAGTTTCTAAAGGATTTGTGCACACACAAGAGGAGGTTGAAGGGAAATGAGAGAGTAAATTTGGGACGAAATGTTTCAGCCCTAATTCAACCTAGACCTGCACCTGAAAAGGTTACCATTTCAGCCCTCAATCAGGCAATGCCACAGAAATGCAAGGATCCGGGAACTTTTACTATTCCATGTACCATTGGGGATAGTAAATTCGACAATTGCATGTTGGATTTAGGAGCTTCTATTAATGTTATGCCTACCTCTGTTTTCAACAATCTTGATCTTGGTCCTTTGGAGCATACAAGTCTTACTATTCAGTTGGCAAACAGGACCAATGCTCGCCCCATTGGAGTAGTAGAAGATGTGCTTGTTCAAGTCAATGACTTGATTTTCCCTGTTGATTTTTACATCCTGGACATGGCAGGGGAAACGAATTCAAGCAGATCACCAATCATTCTGGGCAGACCATTCATGAAAACGGCGAAAACAAAGATTGATGTTGACGATGGAACCATGTCCATGGAATTTGGTGACATTGTTGCGAAATTCAACATTTTCAATGCTATGAAGCATCCCTTGGAAGATCACTCTGTTTTTCAAATAGAGTTGCTTTCTGAAATTGTTGATGACACTTATTATGATTTGGTTGCAGCTGTTGATTTTCCATCTGTTTCTGGTTTTGATGATGTTTATTCATGTGCTGGTTGTACTAACACTGACCTTTGTGCTGTTTGTGCTGAGATTGATGCTGCCTTGCAGGGTGACAGTGTAAATGAAGCTGTTTATTCAGCTGAAGTTCTTGACAGCACGACTGCCCCAAACATACCATCTATTGAGCAGCCACCCTCCTTGGAGATTAAGCCACTTACTGAAAATCTGAAATATGCTTATTTAGAGAGGAATGAAAAACTTCTGGTTATAATTTCCTCTAACCTTGATTTTGACCAGGAAACTAAGCTCCTGCAGGTTTTGAAGAAGCATAAGAAGGTGATTGGGTGGACCTTGGCCGATATACCAGGTATTAACCCATCCAGGTGTATGCATAGGATACTGTTGGAGGATGGGGCTAAAACAATTAGGCAGCCCCAAAGGCGGCTCAACCCCTTGATTCTTGATGTTGTGAAGAAGGAGGTAACAAAACTCTTGCATGCAGGTATCATATATCCTATCTCTGACAGTAATTGGGTGAGTCCAGTGCAGGTTGTACCTAAGAAATCTGGACTCATAGTGGTAAAAATTGAAAACAATGAACTTGTTCCCACTAGAGTTCAGAATAGCTAGAGAGTTTGTATTGATTACAGGAGATTGAACCAGGCTACTAGAAAGGATCACTTTCCTTTATCGTTCATCGATCAGATGCTTGAACGGCTAGCTGGTAAATCACACTATTGTTTTCTTGATGGTTTTTCAGGTAATTTTCAGATCCACATTGCACCAGAGGATCAAGAAAAAACAATCTTCACGTGCCCTTTCGGCACTTTTGCTTACAGGAGGATGCCATTTGGTCTTTGTAATGCTCCTGGCACATTCCAGAGATGCATGATTAGTATTTTTACTGAATATATTGAGAATTGCATGGAAGTGTTTATGGATGATTTTACTGTTTATGGCTCTTCATTTGATGCATGCTTGAATAGTTTGAATCTGGTCTTGGAGAGATGCATTGAAACTGACCTTGTTTTGAATTATGAAAAATGCCATTTTATGGTTGAACAGGGGATTGTTTTGGGGCATATTATTTCTGAAAAAGGTATTTCAGTAGATCCTGCTAAGATTGAGGTGATTTCTACACTGCCTTACCCATCTTGCGTTCGCGAGATTCGCTCTTTTCTTGGTCATGCAGGTTTTTACAGGCGCTTCATAAAGGATTTCAGCAAGATAGCTCTTCCTCTGTCAAACTTGTTGAAGAATGATGCCATTTTCCACTTTGATGACAACTGCAAAAAGGCGTTTGATTTCTTGAAGAAAGCATTGACCTCTACTCTCACCATCCAGCTTCCTGACTAGACCTTCCCTTTTGAGATTATGTGTGATGCCTCTAACTATGCCGTGGGGGTGGTCCTTGCACAAAGGGTGGACAGGGCTTCCCATGTGATTTACTATGCTTCAAGAACTTTAGATGCTGCACAGGCTAATTACACCACTACTGAAAAGGAACTTCTATCTATTGTTTTTGCTCTTGATAAATTCAGATCATATTTGCTAGGTTCCAAGGTTGTTGTTTTCACTAACCATGCAGCTTTAAAGTACTTGTTGAAGAAACCAGAAGCAAAACCGAGATTGATTCGGTGGATGTTGTTGCTCCAAGAGTTCAGTGTGGAGATTAAAGATAAAAGTGGAGCTGAGAATTTAGTGGCTGGTCACTTGAGCAGAATAGAGAGGGATGAGGATCCTTCTCCCATTCAGGATGACTTTCCTGATGAGCAGCTTTTACAGTTACATGGGGTAACTCCTTAGTTTGCTGATATTGTTAATTATCTTGTTACTGGTGTTTTTCCGATAGGTGCAACTAGGTCACAAATTCACAAACTCAAGAGTGATGCCAAATATTATGTTTGGGATGATCCATATCTTTGGAAATTTGGTAGTGATCAAGTAATTAGGAGATGCATCCCGGACTATGAGATTGAATCTATTTTGCATTTTTCTCATGCTTCTCAAGTAGGGGGACATTTTGGGCCACAAAGGACTGCAAGAAAAATCCTAGATTCAGGTTTTTATTGGCCCGCTATTTTTAAGGATGCTTATGAGATTTACCGGACTTGTAAGGAGTGTCAGATAGCAGGTACATCCATCACTCGTAAGAGTGAAATGCCTCAGCAACCTATGCTTTTCTGTGAGGTGTTTGATGTGTGGGGAATTGACTTTATGGGTCCTTTCCCTGCATCTTTTGGTTTTCTCTATATTTTGCTTGCTGTTGATTATGTTTCAAAGTGGGTGGAATCTATCCCCACTAGGACTAATGATTCTAGAGTTGTTGCACATTTTGTCAGGTCCAATATTTTTTGCAGGTTCGAAATACCTCGTGCTATCATAAGTGACCAAGGCACTCATTTCTGTAACCGCACAATGGAAGCTTTACTCTGAAAGTATGGAGTTTTGCATAGGGTCTCCAATGCATATCATCCCCAAACTAATGGGCAGGATGAGATCTCAAACAGAGAAATCAAACAGATCTTAGAGAAAGTGGTGCAGCCAAATAGGAAGGACTGGAGCCGCCGTCTAGAAGACGCACTTTGGGCTCAAAGAACAGCCTTCAAGACACAATAGGGATGTCTCCCTATAGACTTGTGTTCGGTAAGGCATGTCACCTTCCTGTAGAAATTGAGCACCGTGCTTATTGGGCGGTCAAAAGTTGTAATTTGGAAATGCAAAAAGTAGGCATTGAAAGGAAACTCCAATTACAGCAGCTTGAAGAGCTTAGGTTGGAAGCCTGTGAAAGCTCTCGAATTTATAAAGAGAAAACTAAGCACTTCCATGATAAGATGATTTCTAGGAAGGAATTCTCTGTGGGCCAACAGGTTTTATTGTTTAACTCCCGCCTAAAAGTGATGACCGGGAAACTTCGATCCAAGTGGATTGACGCATTTATTGTTACTGATGTTTTCCCTCATGGTGCGGTAGAAATAAAAAGTGCAGGTAGCAACAAGGTTTTTAAGGTTAATGGGCAGCGCTTGAAGCTATGCCATGAGAGCTCGGTGCCTGAAGATGCAACCGTAGAAGAGCTCTCCTTGGAAGAGCCCACCTACACTACAACTTGATCAGGGAACTAGTGGAAAATATACATTAGACGGTAAAGGTTTACGTCAGTTAACCAAAAACTAGACGTTAAAGAGGGGGCGGTGGCAGTTTTGTAAATAATTAATTCACTTGTTAACGCCGTTGTTTTAATGATCGACGTTAAAAGTGAGGCGGTGGCAGTTTTGTAAATATGAAATCACTATTTGGCGTCGCTTGTTTAATGAACCGACGTTAAAAGTGTTTTGCAAGAAATTATTAAAACTTTTAACGTCCGTTGTTTATAAACCTGACGTTATAAGTGTGATTTTTACTTCAGTTAAATAAATAACTGACGTAAATAATCAACTCATTCCTATCTTTCTTTCGTTGTCATCTCCCTGTTGTCACTCTTAACGCAGATCATCACTCCATATAGTGCAGTTTATTTCTAATCTTTTTTTTTAAAAGTCTATTTTTAATCTTAATTAATTAGCTTGAATTAGTAAATTAACAAATTCTTGTGCAAATTTAAATAAATAAACACTTAACATAAAACAAGTTATATATGTATAATCAAATCGTATCTCATTGAAGCGATTCATAAGTTACAATTACATGTTTAAAAGATAAAAAATTTCTGCAAGATATATAGCACTAAAATATAAAAAAGTTTCTGCTTCAACATCATTTTCTTCTCAGTCCTGTGCTCAGAATCTCCAACATTGAATGCATCCCCTCCCTCATTTGAAGTCGATGCTCCATCTGAATCCACAGTCACTTTGGAGCCGCGGCAGAGTGAAGGGTGCACTCGATCTGTTTCAAAGAATATTCTTGGAACAAGCCACTTGGTTCCAAAGCCGAGGTTTTGGAATCGTAGCTGCTGATTCTCCCGAAGGATGATGGTGTGTGCAATTCACATAATGCGATTTACACACCCTTATCACCCATGTAATGTGATTTACTCAAACTCAGAAGTTGTTTGACCATTAAGACAGAGACCTTTAAGTCTAGCTATAGGAAGAAAGAGTGATGAAGTTAATCTCCATGGCAGAGCCATATTGTGAAGAAGAAAAATTAAACGAAGGAAGGAAGCTATTTATAGGAGTAGGGGATGAAGTTACTAGGCGTCGTAAGTTGCTAAAAAAATTAAATTGATCATTAAGATCATTAGGTTCCAAGGCGCATTGGGAGTTGGCATGGCAGTCATATATTATAAACGTGCAGAAAAGAAAACGCCAGAAGGACACTTTTAACGTCAGTTGTTAAATAAAAATGATGTTAAAAGCATTTTTAAAATAAATATTTTTTATTTTTAACGTCAGTTGTTTATAAAACTGACGTTAAAAGTGTGATTTTTAATTCAGTTAAATAAACAGCTGACGTAAATAATCCTATATCCCTATCTGAAATGCCCTGTTGTCACACAGGTCTGTTAACGTCAGTTGTTGAATAAAACTGAAGTTAAAAGTGTTTTTAAAATAAAAAATATTTATTTTTAACGTCTGTTGTTTATACAATTGACGTTAAAAGTGTGATTTTTACTTCAGTTAAATAAATAGCTGACGTAAATAATCCTCTATCCCAAACTATCTGAAATGCCCTGTTGTCACTCAATCTCAGAGCCATTTAAAAAAAATATTAATATTTAACATCAGTTGTTAATAAAACTGACGTTAAAAAATTAATTTGAACGTCAGTTGTTTAATACAACTGACGTTAAATGTTGTTTTATGTTTACACCCGCGTGCCTTCTCGTGACTTCGCTCCGCACGCACGCGTCTCTTTTCTCTTTTCATCACGCTCAACCCTAAATCACTCTCAACCCTCACTCTCACTCTCACCCAGCACAAAACCCTAATCGCGAGCTCATCTCCACCGCAACCACCGCGAGGGCTTCTTCGTCACCACCGTGAGGTACACTATTAACCCTAACTCTGTCTTTCCATTCATTCTTTGCAATAACTTGACGTACATCTCTCTTTCCCCTTCCCGCGCACTAACTCTCCTTGTCCCTCTGCTCTCAGTAACCACATCGAACGTTGGCCACCACTCGAGCTCCCCTCCCCACCACCACGCGAGCACCTATTTCTGGTGAGTATTTAGGGCACATTTTTGTATTTTTGGTTTTGAGCGTATGTTGAAACTGTAGTCTCACTAGTAGAAACTTGAAACCGTGAGTTTGAGTTGTTTGGAATGTACGTCTCTGTTTTTGGTTTTGAGTGCATGTTGCTCTACTGGTTGATCTGTCACGGCCGTGATGCTAATCACGGCTAGGCCGTGATCAGTTCTGCCTGTGGTGGCATGGTCTGTTCAGTTGGCACGTTACGGCCGTGATGGACATCACTGCCAGGCCGTGACCAGTGCTTGGCAATTAATCTTTAAAAACTATAGTTTTCAATCTCCCGTATTGTCCTTATATTGGATATATATGTTTTGTATATCTACAGGACCTATCTAGTTATGGATCGTAGTTGGATGGTTTGTAAGCGTACTAGTGCTGAGTATTTGAAGGGGGTGGGAGAATTTATAGAATTTGCTCAAAGGAATGTTCCTAATAGTAATGGAATGTTCTGTTGTCCTTGTGTCAAGTGTTTGAATACGAGGAAATGTACGGTGAAGGAAATACGTACTCATTTGATTTGTGAAGGGATTTGCTTGAGTTATACAAGATGGATATGGCATGGTGATATGTTGTTGAGTAGTAATACGGCGAGTGTCTCCCAAAGTGAGGACGTTGACGTAGTTATGGAGGATGATCGAGTAGAGGACATGATCCGTGATATTGGACAAGAATCTTTTCATCGAGCGCATGTGTATGATAGGTTGTGCGGTAATGCGGATAAGCCTTTATATCCAGGGTGTACTACTCATACACGGTTGTCGGCGGTGCTAAAATTGGTTTGTGTGAAGGCGAGAAATGGTTGGAGCGATAAAAGCTTCACGGAATTGCTTGAAGTGTTGAAAGACTTGCTTCCGGAGGACAACACATTGCTTGACCGTAACTATGAGGCCAAGAAGGTATTGTGTCCTATGGGTATGGAGTATAAGAAGATACACGCATGCCCCAATGATTGCATATTGTACACCGGTGTTCATGAAGACAAACACGATTGCCCCAAATGTGGGTTATCACGATACAAAGTGAAGGGTGGTGATGATGATGATGATGTTGATGATGTGAGAAAAAAGGGTCCTCCTGCGAAGGTGTTGTGGTATCTTCCAATAATTCCAAGGTTCAAGCGATTGTTTGCCAATGCGAAAGATGCGAAGAATCTTAGATGGCATAATGATGAGAGGAAACGCGATGGAAAGGTTCGCCATCCTGCTGATTCTATTCAATGGAAGAATATCGATACTATGTTTCCGGATTTCGCCGATGAGCCAAGAAACCTAAGGCTTGGACTTGCTACGGATGGAATGAATCCTTATGGTAACATGAGTAGTATTCATAGTTCATGGCCTGTTCTGTTGGTGATTTACAACATGCCCCCTTGGTTGTGCATGAAGCGCAAATACATGATGTTGTCTATGATGATTTCGGGCCCAAAGCAACCGGGAAATGACTTAGATGTTTATCTAGGTCCCTTGATTGAAGACTTGAAAACGTTGTGGGTGGAAGGTGTTGATGTAGTTGATGGGTATTCTCATGAGACTTTCAAGCTTCGTGCCATGTTATTTTGCACCATCAACGACTTTCCAGCATATGGTAACTTGTCTGGGTACAGTGTCAAGGGGCATAAAGCATGCCCTATATGTGAAGAAGGCACATGCTACACTCAGTTGCATCATGGAAAGAAGACGGTTTACCTTGGGCATCGGAGATTTCTTAGACGTGGTCTGATGAGCCTCTGGTTGACTGGTTTTATAACTAGTAAAGACCTTGGCTTTGTGCTAATTTTATATCATTTTCACCCAAATTAGACTTGATTGTCCTTAAGTAGTATTTTGAGTCTATAAAGTATTTTTAGGTTAATTTAGCCAATTTTGAATCAAATAAAGCTTATGGCTATTTTGTTGTTTTCAGGATAATAAGAAGAGCAAGTAAGGAAGTGTATCTGAAGCAGAGGCCATCACGCCTAGGCCGTGACACTGGTCACGGCCGTGATGAGAAGATTATGAAAGTCAGAAAGGATCACGGCCTGCCCGTGATAAGCATCACGGCCGTGACAAGAGAGAAACCAAAAGCCTATTTGAAGGCAGAACTGAGGGAAAGCTAAAAGGAATCCAAACAACTTTCATGAAGAACTCAGACGCTTAATTGGATGTATAGTGGGTCACATTGGGCCTTGAAGTTAGAACATAATTGCTGTCACTGGAACCTGAACTAGTCATGAAGATTGGGCCATAACTTGGGCTGTAGATGTCGGTTGGAAGTGAAACCGGTGGCAAATGAAAGATCAAACAAAGAGCTTTAACTCTCATGAAGACCATTATTCCAAACAGAGACGTTCTGAGGGGCTCCAATCCATGTGAAGATAGAGACGTTTCAGCTGCCCTATGAATTGAATGTGGACATAACTCCCTCATCTTAACTCATAATTAAGCAAACTAAGTGGTTTTGGAAAGCTAAGAGGCAGAGGTTGAAGACAACTAAAGGAGCATTCAGATATTGAGAGAATATATATAAATAGTTAGTCGAGTTAGTCATAGAGAGGTTAGTTAGAGAGTTAGCGATTTTGGCTAGTTCTTAGGCAGTAGTAGTAGTTTACTTTCCTTTCTTTTCTTTTGTTTTTAAGTCTGTAATGGAGAACTAGTCTCCTAGATTAATCTACTGTAATTGGTTTCTGTTAACACTTGAGGTTTTGTGATTCTATGATCATTTGCTTCTCTCTTTTCAATGCAATGCTGTATGTTTCTGTTTGTTATTTCAGAATATATAGTATGGTATTGTTTCATCTCGGTGATGCTATGTTACTATATATAAACGCGTTTTTTATTTCGAGTGTGTTCATTCATGTTCGATTGTTCATTAGAGCTTAAAAACGTTAGTTATTTCGGGAATAGTAACATACATATGTATTATCGGTTTTCGTTTTTTAATTGTTGCTTCTAACGGGAGGGGATTAGTATCTGCTTAGGATTTGCATGAACCAATGATAGTGGGAAACTGAGAACAGTAGGTTAATCGCTTTTGTCTATTTGCTATTCTCTTTAACTGCTTTGTTTTTAGTGTTTTGTTTTCTTAATTTAGTTTTAGTCTCAAAACCCCCATTTCTAACTTTTACTAATTTTTCGTTAATAATAACAACACCTAAAGAGTCCTTGAGAGACGATCCGAGTTGTCGCACTATCTGCATTATTTTATAATCGCTTCGTTTTTTTGGCGCGTGGCGGCAACGCGGTCAAAAATTGGCGCCGTTGACCGCGCTGCCGCCACGCGCCAAAAACGAGCGATTATAAAATAATGCAGATATAGTGCGACAACTCGGATCGTCTCTCAAGGACTCTTTAGGTGTTGTTATTATTAACGTAAAATTAGTAAAAGTTAGAAATGGGGGTTTTGAGACTAAAACTAAATTAAGAAAACAAAACACTAAAAACAAAGCAGTTAAAGAGAATAGCAAATAGACAAAAGCGATTAACCCACTGTTCTCGCTTCCCACTATCATTGGTTCATGCAAATCCTAAGCAGATACTAATCCTCCCTTGTAGCAACAATTAACAAACGAAAAACCGCTACTACAGATGTATGTTCCTATTCCCGAAATAACAAACGGGTTAAGCTCTCATGAACAAACGAACATGAATGAACACACGCGAAATAACAAACGCGATTATATATAGGAACATTGCATCACCGAGATGAAACAATACCATACTATATATTCCTGAAATAACAAAAGAAACATACAGATTGCATTGAAAAGAGAGAAGCAAATGATCATAGAATCACAAAACCTCAAGTGTTAACAGAAACCAATTACATAGATTAATCTAGGAGACTAGTTCTCCATTACAGACTTAAAAACAAAAGAAAAGAAAGGAAAGTAAACTACTACTATCGCTTAAGAACTAGCCAAAACCAGCTAACTCTCTAACTAACCTCTCTATGACTAACTCGACTAACTATTTATATATATTCTCTCAATATCTGAATGCTCCTTTTGTTTTCTTCAACCTCTGCATCTTAGCTTTCCAAAACCACTTAGTTTGCTTAATTATGAGTTAAGATGAGGGAGTTATGTCCACATTCATTTCATAGGGAAGCTGAAACGTCTCTATCTTCACATGGATTGGAGCCCTCAGAACGTCTCTGTTTGGAATAATGGTCTTCATGAGAGTTAAAGCTCTTTGTTTGATCTTTCATTTGCCACCGGTTTCACTTCCAACCGACATCTACAGCCCAAGTTATGGCCCAATCTTCATGACTAGTTCAGGTTCCAAAGGACAAGAATTATGTTCTAACTTCAAGGCCCAATGTGACCCACTATACATCCAATTAAGCGCCCGAGTTCTTCATGAAAGTTGTTTGATTCTTTTAGCTTTCCTCAGTTCTGCCTTCAAATAGGCTTTTGGTTTCTCTCTTGTCACGGCCGTGATGCTTATCACGGGCAGGCCGTGATCCTTTCTCGACTTTCATAATCTTTCATCACGGCGTGACCAATGTCACGCCCAGGCGTGATGGCCTCTGCTTCAGATACACTTCCTTACTTGCTCTTCTTATTATCCTGAAAACAACAAAATAGCCATAAGCTTTATTTGATTCAAAATTGGCTAAATTAACCTAAAAATACTTTATAGACTCAAAATACTACTTAAGGACAATCAAGTCTAATTTGGGTGAAAATGATATAAAATTAGCACAAAGCCAAGGTCTTTACTAGTTATAAAACCAGTCAACCAGAGGCTCATCAAAATACCCCAAACTTAAACTTTGCTTGTCCCCAAGCAAACTACACTCAAAAACTTAAAAAGACTCAAGACCTGGCAAGCTCAAAAGATTCAATCAACTTTTGCACAGATTTCAAGCAATTTATCAAAACAATTTTTCCTTCAATGTTCCCCCTTTTAAACAAAACAATCCCCACATTCATTTATTCCAAACAATTGAGAGTTTCATAATTCAAACAATCATTGATCAAAGCAGGGGGTCAAAGTTACAACACAAAAGAGAGATCACCATATCCAAACAACTGCCTTCCTCACAAGGGAAATTTATGTTCACTCAATCGCTCAGTTTGTGTCTAGGCTTTCACTCAATTTCACTTTTAAGAGCACTTCCCATAAATTTGATTTTCATCTCTAAATAGTTCCCACGAAAAATATACAAGCAACATCGAAGGTCTTTTATGGGTTGTAATGGGGCTGGCTAAGGGTAGGATATACAAAGGTATTAGGTGAAGACCCTAGGAACTAAGAGAGCATGAACATTATTTACACTTTGAAATTCACTCAAGTTCCTTTCTTAATTTTTTTTTTTTTTTTTACACTACGGGTGGCTACAGACCTTTTTATTTCTTTTTGCCATTTTTGCACTTTTATTTTTTTTTTTCATTTTTTTCTTTTTTTTTCAACTTTTTTTATTTATTTTTTTATTTTTACACTTTTCTTTTTTTATTTTTTTCTTTTTCCTAATCCCAAACAACACATTGCACCCTGCAGCCACCCCAAACTTTAGTTTCTTGCACCCATTCTAAGATTACATGCTCTCCTAATCCTAAGATCGGGTTAACATGGTTTTCCAGATTTTTGGGCTTATAACATTAGGTTATCAAGAATTAAAGGCTAATAGGCTCAATGGGGCTAACTAGGGAACATGCATTAGGAATTGGTTATTTTAGGCCAAGTAGCTATTTACAAAGAAAATGCCTAAATCATTTGCTACACACATATAATCATGCAAACCAAAAAGAGATTCAATCAAATCCAGGGAAGTGCAACTTAAAAAATGATTTTCACACAATTTAAAACATGTTGGAGGCTCAAAACCTCACCTGGACATTTTTGCAAATTATTTGAAAGAGATTCTATCCCTAGTGTGTGCTTCCTATCACCCCAAACTTATCATAAATCATGTCATCATAACAAAATCTCAAAGTTCAGTTTTCAATCATATGGGGAAATTTTTTTTTTTTTTTTTAAAACAAAATTTTTTTTTCAACCTAGGGGGAAACAGTCAAAACATATCATGCAATCAATCTATGCAAAATCAATCAAACCAATAAACTTGCGATAACCAAGACACAAACACAACTCCTGAGCTTCTCAAATTATTCAGGAGCATTATTGACAATAAAACAGAAATAAAATAAGGAAAAGAAAATTAAAAAGAGGAAAGGTAAAGAAAACTCATTGCAGGTGGTGGTTCCACCAGGATCCCACTGCTTGTAGCATAAGTCCCACGTGGTAGCCAAAGGACTGAAATTTGTTCCATGGTCTCCTAGCTTGCAGCTTTGATGCGGAGGTGAGCACTTGACAATTATAATAACTCCACCCAGTGCGGCGGACTTCTCACTACCTCTCGGGTCACAGATGACCTCCTTCTCAATAAAGTCTCCCCAATAGAAGTGGGGCTCAACCTCTTGGACTGGCCATGGTGCAAAATCCAAGGGTGCAAAGTCCAGAACTTTTGGTTCCACAGGGGGAAGTGGCAAACAGTTAGTTGTGGTTATCGGTCTTTGCTTCAACTTCCGCAAGGTCTTCATCCACCGCACTATCAAATTTTTCACCCGCTATACATGCAGAAATTTCAGCACACACCAAACAAAGGTTAGAGTTAGTACATATATTACAAGAAAATGAATCGAGAAAAATCTACAATGTCCTGGAAATTCTGCAATTAGTTCATCATCCACCCTCTACTCTCAACACGTGCATCTAAGACCAAAGAGTCTTCTTTATCCTCAAGCACGGTGGAGCAAATGTTCTCCTGATCCATATGGATGCTTTGCTTAACATACCTTTCAAAATAGCAATCTACACACAAAGCATTGCCATCACAATAACAATCATCAGGGGATTCAACACACAATTCAGTAACAGAAGTATCAGTATCAGACTCATCCTCAGAGGTATTTTCAAGAATAAATTGTGCCTCTGTAGGTTCTTCAATGGGCTGTGGAGCTAGCATTGCAGCTGAGTTGGCGGTAACTTGATCAATTAGAGCCCACAACTTTTGAGATTCAGCTTGGTCTCTCTTTTGGGCTTCAAGATTACTTGCCTCCATTGCCTCCATCCTCTGTTGAAATTCAAGATTGTATGCTTCCGTTTGTGCAGCCATTTGTTGTAGCATTTCTTCCAAACTGAGTTGGGCTAGTGTGGGGTCAGGCTGGTATTCTTTGGCTTACTGCCATCCGTTGATTGTTCTCTTCCATTTGTTGTATCATAGAAGCAATCTCATCCAAGGTGCTCTGTGAAGGTTCGGAAAGTGCAGAGGTGGTCACTTGGCTAGGATAGTATGGTGGTGGCTCACTAAAATTAGGATAATACATGCAAGGTGGTGGTTCATAATAAACATTAGGCAAATATCCATACATGTAATTATCCATGGGGGGAAAATAAAATTTACAGACCAGACAAAACTAATTAGCAAAGCAAAAAGTTTTTTTTTTTTTTTTTTCAAAAATTATTTTCTGCTAATAAAAACAAACCGTAGTCCCTACAACTGGCGCCAATTTTTGACCATGGCTGCCGCCACGCGCCAAAAAAAACGAGCGATTATAAAATAATGCAGTATAGTGCGACAACTCGGATCGTCTCTCAAGGACTCTTTAGGTGTTGTTATTATTAACAGAAAATTAGTAAAAGTTAGAAATGGGGGTTTTGAGACTAAAACTAAATTAAGAAAACAAAACACTAAAAACAAAGCAGTTAAAGAGAATAGCAAATAGACAAAAGCGATTAACCCATCTGTTCTCGGTTTCCCACTATCATTGGTTCATGCAAATCCTAAGCAGATACTAATCCCTCCCGGTTGTAGCAACAATTAACAAACGAAAACCGCTACTACGGATGTATGTTCCTATTCCCGAAATAACAAACGGGGTTAAGCTCTCATGAACAAACGAACATGAATGAACACACGCGAAATAACAAACGCGATTATATATAGGAACATTGCATCACCGAGATGAAACAATACCATACTATATATTCCTGAAATAACAAAATGAAAACATACAGCATTGCATTGAAAAGAGAGAAGCAAATGATCATAGAATCACAAAACCTCAAGTGTTAACAGAAACCAATTACAGTAGATTAATCTAGGAGACTAGTTCTCCATTACAGACTTAAAAACAAAAGAAAAGAAAGGAAAGTAAACTACTACTCTGCTTAAGAACTAGCCAAAATCGGCTAACTCTCTAACTAACCTCTCTATGACTAACTCGACTAACTATTTATATATATTCTCTCAATATCTGAATGCTCCTTTAGTTGTCTTCAACCTCTGCCTCTTAGCTTTCCAAAACCACTTAGTTTGCTTAATTATGAGTTAAGATGAGGGAGTTATGTCCACATTCAATTCATAGGGCAGCTGAAACGTCTCTATCTTCACATGGATTGGAGCCCCTCAGAACGTCTCTGTTTGGAATAATGGTCTTCATGAGAGTTAAAGCTCTTTGTTTGATCTTTCATTTGCCACCGGTTTCACTTCCAACCGACATCTACAGCCCAAGTTATGGCCCAATCTTCATGACTAGTTCAGGTTCCAGTGACAGCAATTATGTTCTAACTTCAAGGCCCAATGTGACCCACTATACATCCAATTAAGCGTCTGAGTTCTTCATGAAAGTTGTTTGGATTCCTTTTAGCTTTCCCTCAGTTCTGCCTTCAAATAGGCTTTTGGTTTCTCTCTTGTCACGGCCGTGATGCTTATCACGGGCAGGCCGTGATCCTTTCTGACTTTCATAATCTTCTCATCACGGCCGTGACCAGTGTCACGGCCTAGGCGTGATGGCCTCTGCTTCAGATACACTTCCTTACTTGCTCTTCTTATTATCCTGAAAACAACAAAATAGCCATAAGCTTTATTTGATTCAAAATTGGCTAAATTAACCTAAAAATACTTTATAGACTCAAAATACTACTTAAGGACAATCAAGTCTAATTTGGGTGAAAATGATATAAAATTAGCACAAAGCCAAGGTCTTTACTAGTTATAAAACCAGTCAACCAGAGGCTCATCATGGTCACCCATATCGTAAGATGAAAAAAGCTTTTAATGGATGCCAAGAGACAGAAGAAGCGCCGACGGCCTTAATTGGAGAGCAGGTTTATCAGAGGGTAAAGGACATCGATGTTATATTCGGCAAGTCCAAAAAGAAAGGTAAAGCTGTTGAGAAAAACATATGGAAGAAGAGGTCGTTATTCTTTGATCTTCCATACTGGCGCAAGCTTGATGTCAGACACTGCATTGATGTGATGCATGTGGAGAAAAATGTGTGTGATAGTGTGATCGGAACGCTTCTCAACATTCAGGGCAAGACAAAGGATGGTGTGAATGCTCGTCTCGACCTCGTTGCTATGGGTATACGAGAGCAGTTAGCTCCAGTTATTGAGGATGGTAAGCGGACTTATTTGCCGCCAGCATGTCATACTTTGTCAAAAAAAAAGAGACAAAGTTTCTCAGGGTGTCTTGGGGCATCAAAGTTCCACATGGTTACTCTTCAAATATGAAGAGACTTGTCTCTAGTGATCTTAAATTGGTTGGCTTGAAGTCTCATGATTGTCACATCTTGATGCAACAACTTCTGCCTGTTGCTATTCGTGGTATTGCTACAAAAAATGTGAGACATGCCATTACTCGTTGACCCCCGTATGTTGGATGACTTGGAAGTTGAGGCTGCTACAATCTTGTGCCAATTGGAGATGTATTTTCCTCCTTCCTTTTTTGACATAATGGTTCACTTAATTGTTCATTTGGTGAGGGAGATTAGATTATGTGGGCCGGTTTTTCTGAGATGGATGTACCCAGTTGAGCGCTACATGAAGATCTTGAAAGGGTACGTGAAGAATCCTCATCGTCCGGAAGCATCTATTGTTCAAAGGTATGTTGCAGAAGAAGCTATTGAGTTTTGTTCGGACTACCTTCATAACACGGATCCTATAGGGGTTCCTAAGCCTCGGCATGATGAGATCAGATGTCAAGGTAAGGGTACACATGGCTTAAGAATTAATAGGAAGGATCGGGAGGAAGTGCTTCAAGCACATTTGTATGTATTGAACAACATCGAATGTGTTCAGCCTTTCTTATTTGAACATAAAAGAAAAGTCAATCAAGAAAACCCTCGAATGAGCGAAAGGTGGTTGTTGAACAAGCATAACAAGACTTTCTTACCATGGTTCAAGGAAGAAATGCTTAAGGATGGTAGTCTTCGCTTCTGATGACGTAAAATGGCTAGCACGTGGGCCTAACTTCAACGTCATATGTTGGAGTGGATACGACATAAATAACTTTTCCTTTTATATAAAGGAACAAGATAACAAGAGTACCATGCAAAATAGTGGGGTTATGATCGTGGCGAAGCAATGCACTTCTCTAGTGCAAAGGACACAAAACCCGTTACAAAGACCGAGACCTTACTTTGGATATATTGAAGATATTTGGGTGCTCGATTACACTAAGCTTACGGTGCCGGTATTTAAATGTAAGTGGGTTGATAGTAACGGTGGTGTACAAACCGACGAATTGGGGTTCAAATTGGTAGACCTCAACAAGTTAGGTCATATAAATGAGCCTTTCATAATGGCTTCCCAAGAAAAACAAGTGTTCTACATCACTGATCCTTCTAACAAAAGGTTGTCCGTGGTTCTCCAAGGAAAAAGCATGTATAATGGTAGTGATGAAAATGAAGATTCAAATCTTGATATTCCTTAGACTCCTTCTTTTTCAACAAACATGCCTACTATAATCGAGGAGACACAGGTGGACGATGTACATGCCACTCGTGATGATCATCACGAAGGGATATTGATATAGGTAGTTTAAACTTAGTATACATTTATAACCTATGTTAATAAATATATATTGTTTTGAACAGGCATACATATGGATCATTGTTCCATTTTTCCTTTGCAATTCTGTAATGTGTGTGATATTCTGTGTTACTGGGATATTTCCTGAATGCAGTGATGGCTTAGGGGAGTGATATTTTAAAACTGAATTTAAAAAAAAAATTAACGTCAGTTGTATCATACAACTGACGTTAAAAGTATTTTATAAAAATATACAGTACACTATTAACGTCAGTTGTTTATTACAACTGGCGTTAAAATTAAGACCTTTAACGTCAGTTCTTGATAACAATTGAGGTTAGTTTTAACAAAATTTACGTCGGTTATGTTAAAGAACTGACGTTAATTTTGACAAAATTAACGTCAGTTGTGTTAAAGAACCGACATTAATAGTGTTATATTTAACGTCAGTTCTCAACTGACGTTAAAAGTTAAACTTTTAACGTCAGCTGTATTTACGTCAGTCAGTATTCTCCTTTCCCTCACTCTTATTTTATATTTATGTTCTTTCATTGAGGACAATGTATGTCTTAAGTGTGGGGGAGGGAACCAATTGCTTTGTTTTTGTTTTGTTTTCCTTGTTTGTGTTGCTTTGTGTCGTATGTGTGTGAGTCTTGTGTCGGTGAGCTTGATGGATTTTAATTAAATTTAGCATAGATTGATTGCATGATAATTGTGTGATTTGATGATTTCCCCCTAGGTTTTGAAAATTGAAAATTGATCCCCACGTGAAAAATTGAAAATTGAACTTTGAGATATTCTATTGTGACTGCATATTTATGATAAGTTTGGGGTGAAGGGATGCACACACTAGGGATTGAATCTCGGTGAAACAATTTACAAAAATGTCCAAGTGAGGATTTGAGCCTCCAACATGTTTTTAATTGTGTGAATCACTTTTAAGTTGCACTTTCCCGGATTTGCTTGAATCTCTTCATGGTTTGCATGCTTTTGTGGTTGCATCAAATGATTTAGGCAATTTTCTTTGAAATAACCACTTGGCCTAAAAAGAACCATCCCTAATGCATGTTCCCTAGTTAGCCACATTGAGCCTAATAAGCCTATTGTTTCTTAATGACCTTGTGTTATAAGCCAAAAATCTGGAAAAACCATGTTAACCCAATCTTAGGATTAGGAGAGCATGGATGCTTAGTAAGACAAAGGTTGAAGGAAACTAAGTTTGGGGTGGCTACAAGGATATGATGTGTTGTTTGGGATTGAGAAAAAGAAAAAAAATAGAGGTTGGAGCCAAAGACAAAAAGAAAAAAGAAGAAAAGTATAAAAATGTCAAAAAGGGTAATAAAAGAAAGAGGCTGTAGTCACCCAAGGCATCAAAAGAAGAATGAAAAAAAAAGGAAAAAGAGTGGAAGTCAAGGCAAAAAGTTTCATTCTCTCTTAATTCCTAGGGATGTAAAGCCTAGTACCTTTGAATATCCTACCTTTAGCCAGGCCCCATTACAACCTTTAAAAGACCTTTTGATTTTGCATGCATGTTTTCGTGGGAACCTTGTTTGAGATGAAAATCAAATTCATGGGAAGTGCTCTTGAAATGTGAAATTGAGTGAAAAGTTGATAGCCTAGACAAATTGAGATAATGAGTGAAATATTAAATGCCCTTGTGAGGAAGGCAATTGTTTGAAATTGGTGATCTCCCTTTTGTGTGTAACTTGGATCCTCAACTCAGATTACCGATTGCATGAATGATGGAATTCTCAATTGTTTAAAGTAAATGAATATGGGGACTACATTGTTGAAAAGGGGGAAACATTGAAGAAAAATTGTCTTGTCAAAATTGCATGAAATTTGTGCGAAATTGGTTGAACCCTTTAAGCTTGCCAAGTTTGAGTCTTTTTGAGTCTTAGTTTGCTTGGGGACAAGCAAAGTTTAAGTTTGGGGTATTTTGATAAGCCTCTGGCTCGTCAAGTTTTATAAATAGTAAGACCATGACTTTTGCACTAATTACTCGAGTTTAATCTCGTTTTCGCCCGAATTTGGATTTAATTGTCCTCAAGCAACATTTTGAGTCTCTTAAGTAGTTTTAGGATATTTTAGTTAATTTTCAGTCAAATAAAGCATTTACTGCTATTTCATGTTTTCAGGTTAATAAGAAGAGCAAAAAAGGAAGGACACCTAAAGCAGAAGCCATCACGGCCAGGCCGTGACACTGGTCACGGCCATGATGAGCTACCCCTGAAAGTCAGAAAGCATCACGGTCCAGCCGTGATACCCATCATGGGCGTGATGAGAAGACCCTGAGAAACAGAGACCATCACGACCCAGCCGTGATACCCATCACGGGCGTGATGAGAGAACCTTGAAGAACAGAATTGATCACGGCCCAGCCGTGATGGAGGTCACGGCCGTGACAGATCAACACCCATGGACAGAAGCGATCACGGCCATGACAGACTGGAATTTGAATGCGCGCCCTTGGCAGATTGCGTCACGACCTGGCCGTGATGGCCATCACGGTTGTGACGCGAATCCTAATCTATAAAAAGGCACCGGGGCAGACTCAAAACATATAGAATTTTCACTGTTTACAATTTATTTCAAAAGTTTTTGTTATGTTTGTGATGGAGAACTAATCACCAGGGATTAGTCTGCTGTAATCGGTTTCCGCCGACACTTGATGTTCCATAATTCCCGATCAAACTGCTTATCTCTTTCAATATTATGCTATATGCCTTGTTTGCTTAATTCAAGTTGTATAGAATAAATATTGATTAATTTCGATGATTCTATGTTCCTATACCTTGATCGCGTTTGCTTAATTCGTGTGTTTGTCGTGTTTGCTTAATTCACGAGAGCTTCAATCCGTTTGCTTAATTCGGAAATTAGGAACATATATCTCGTAGTGTCAATTGCGCTTGTCTAATTGTTGCTACAATCGAAAAGAGATTAGAATCCGCTTAGGGGCATGGAAATTATGTGAATCAATGATGGTTGGGAAACCGAAATAGTAGACTAATCGTTCTAGCTTATTGGTAATCACTTAATTGCACCGTTTTCTTAATCGAATCTTAAATCTAAACCTACCCCCCCCCCCCCCCCCACCCCCCACCCCAAATCGATTTGTAGGTTAATAATAATCCAAGAGTCCTTGAGAGACGATACTCGAGTTGTCGTTCCCTAACTACAGTTTTTTTCCAAACACTCGTTTTTTACCCGTGTGCGACAGCGGATCAGTGGCTATTTGTGTTATTTGGGGTGAAACGGGTGTAGGAATGTACACATCATCTAGCGTGGAGACAGGCACATCATCAATCCTAGTTTCTAAACTAGACACTAGTGCATCTACTGCTATTTGAACAGGATCAGTAGTAGAGATGGTTACCTTAGAAGTCTTAGTTGATCTGGATTTTCTTACTGGTTACCTTCTAGGTTTTGTTGGAACAGGCACAAAGGCCTCAGCAGCAGCAACAGAGATCTTCTGCTTCTTCAGAATTGTACTAATAGGAATGATGTCCTTATCAGCTTCCTCATCTTCATTGTGAGAGAAGATAACTCTTCTTTGCTTCTTTGCAGCAGGAGCATCAGAAGGGTCCCTGATAACAATGCCACCAGCTGGTCTCTTGGGGGAAGGATTCCTTGTTGTAGTGGTCTTTTTCCTAGTTACTCTTTTTACTCCTAGGACTTCAGCATTGTTTTGTTCCACCATCTCTTCTTTAGTTTTCATCAACTCCTCAGTCTTGGCTATTGCAGCAAAAGACGTGGGTGCGAGGTTCATGTTGGCTATATTCATTTTACCAAAGTCTGCAGCCGACATTGGTTTTTCAGTTAATATCCTAGCTTGCTCCTCCTCGCGAGTCTTTGCAGCAAGAATCTCATGAATTCCTTGAGCCTTGAAAATCTTGGAAAGAAGATGGCAAAAAGGAAATGCTGAGAGTCTTTTCTTATTCATCACAGTGTCTCTGAATCTTCCGTAAAGAATTCTTGGAAGATTGATCTTTGTTTCGGTGAGAAGATGGCAGAGGCAGAATTTGTGCAGAGAGGAGAGGTTATCTTTGGATCCAACCTTATGAAGAACCACCTTATTGAGAAGCTGATGAAGGATGCGAACAATGTCCTTCATTTCAACAGCCTTCTAAGTATGAGTTCTGACTGTGTCTTCTTTCCTGAGACAGACTTCAATGGTCTCAGAGCCACCCAAGTCCTCTTCCAATGACTCAGTAAAAACTAAACCCTCCTGAGCACAGAAAATTGCATCAGTAATAGTCTTCTTCGAGACTACAATCTTATTTCTTAACACCGTTGAGAAAAAGTTAGTATCAGTCACTTGGACGTTTCTCCAGAAATCCCTGATCAGGTTGGGAAAGACAGAGACCTTCTCTAGGAAGAGTCCTCCCCACCCGGCTGCATTAACATATTTGCTTATGTCTAGATTGTAGTCTTGCAGCACTCCAAGGTTGAAATGATGCTCTATTGCCAAGTTGAGGCTGTCCATGTTAAAGGTTGAAGAAGAAGCCATTTTAGGTGATCAAAAAGCTTAGGGTTTGAAAGCAGAGAGAGGTAGAGAGAGAGGTTATGAAAGCGTAAAGTTTTTCTCAGAGGGAAAATATTACTTTTAAGGAATTTTGAATCTCAAAGATTAAAAAAAACTTTTGACATGACATGTCATTATGATAAAACGGCGTTGGTAACTTGGAACTATAAAAAGGTTTTGATGGGATTGATAGAAGTACTGATTCAGCAAAGAGAATAAAGGATAAATTTGTCTTGAGACAAAATAAATGCATTTGTTAACACACAAAAAGAATATTCTTAAACATGGGCAGATGTGAACTCATTAAACTATACAATGGAGGCGATAACCAGTATCAGTGGACGCGTCATATGGATGTGCAATACAATATGCAATAGATGCACAACTTTAAATAGGTATTAGACGAGCATAGGTAATAGACGCAGGATTAACAAAACAATTTTTTCTCGATGTTGGACGCCTAAATTAATCCACACATATCATATTAAGATGCTTCCTAATAAAGATAAATCTGTCCTCTGTAAGAGGTTTAGTAAAGATATATGCCCATTGATGGCCAGTATCTATAAATTGAATATAAATCACACCTTTTTGCACATAATCCCTAATAAAATGATGTTTAATCTCTATGTGCTTAGCTCTAGAATGCAAAATTGGATTTTTAGATAGATTTATTGCAGTAGTATTATCACACATAAGCGGAATACTACTTATAAATACATTGTAGTCCTCCAATTTATGTTTGATTCAGAGAAGTTGTGAGCAGCAACTTGCAGCTGATATATACTCAGCTTCTGCAGTTGATAAAGCAATGGCACTTTGTCTTTTGCTTGACCATGAGACAAGATTAGCTCCAATGAAGTGACATCCTCCACTAGTGCTTTTTCTTTCAATTCTATCTCCTGCATAGTCAGCATCACAAAAACCAACTAATCTGTAATCTTCATTTTTCTTAAAGCACAAACCAAGATTAGTAGTACCTTTTAAATATCTAAAAATTCTCTTAACTACTGATAAGTGAGCTTCTCTAAGATCATATTGAAATCGAGCACATAAACATACACTAAACATAATATCAGGCCTAGACGCAGTAAGATATAAGAGAGATCCTATCATACCTTTGTATACCTTTTGGTCTGCCTTTTCCTCTTTATCATCTTTGTTCACTATGGAAGTGGGGTGCATAAGAGTATTCATTGGTTTACAATCATTCATCTTAAACTTCTTCAGAAGCTCTTTTGTATACTTGGTTTGGTAGATGAGCACCTCGTCCATGGTTTGTTTTACTTGAAGTCCAAGGAAGAATTTGAGTTCTCCCATCATGCTCATTTCAAACTCTTTCTGCATTAACTTAGAATTCTTTGCATAGAGACTTATTAGTACCACCAAAAATAATATCATCAACATATATCTGTACAACTATGAAATTAGACTTAATGGATTTTCTAAATAAGGTTGTGTCAACCTTTCCTCTATTGAATCCATTTTCCATAAGAAAGGAACTTAGTTTGTCATACCAAGCTCTAGGAGCTTGCTTAAGACCGTAAAAAGCTTTCTTAAGCTTATATACATGTTCAAGATGGGTTTCACACTCAAAACTCGGAGGTTGCATAACATAGACTTCTTCATTAATAAAGCCATTTAGAAAAGCACTTTAAACATCCATCTGAAAAAGCATAATACTATGATGTGCAGCGAATGAAAGTAGAATTCTAATAGCTTCTAATCTAGAAATAGGTGAAAAAGTTTTAGTATAATCTATACCTTCTTCTTGAGAGAAACATTGAGCAACAAGTCTTGCTTTGTTTTTGATTATCTTACCAGTCATCAAGTTTGTTTCTGTAAACCCACTTTTTTCCAATCACTGATTTGTCTTTGGGCAATGGAACCAGATTCCAAACATCACTTCTTTCAAACTGATTGAGTTCTTTTGCATAGCTAGAATCCAACCATCGTCCAGCAGAGCCTCGTCTACAGTCTTTGGTTCCAACTCAGACTAGTGCAGAATTGTCTTGTTCTCTGAAGGTTGATCTGGTTCTTAACTTGTCATTGGGGTTTCCAATGATCTGATATTTTGGATGATAATTCTTGAAGTACCAAGATTTTTGAACTGTACCATGTTAAGAAGTGAAAGTTTCTGGTTATTGAGTGGGTTCATCTTCTTGATCATCAACTTTTATCTTAGGTGAGTCTCCTGGAATGCTTAGATCAAGATCTGCAAAAACTTCAGCTAGCTCTGATAATTTCTTATCAGGTTGTTTGTCATCAAATTTGACATGAATACTTTCCTCTACTATCATAGTCCTAGAATTATAAACTCTAAAGCCTTTAGATGTTTCAGAATATCCTAATAGTATTCCACTATCTGTTTTAGCATCAAACTTACCAAGTTGATCTTTAGTATTTAGTATATACCATTTACAACCAAAAGGGTGAAAATAAGATATGTTGGGTTTTCGTCCTTTCTACAGTTCATAAGAAGTCTTATTTAGGATAGGTCTAAGGTATATTCTATTACGAATGCGGCCAAGATTAACGACTTGAGCCCGAAGTGTCTAGGGACAGAGTTGTCATTGAGCATGGTCCTATCCATCTCTTGAAGAGATCTGTTCTTTCTCTCTACCACACCATTTTGATGTGGTGTATATTGAGAAGTTGTGAAGGATACCACTCTCTTCACATAACTTATGAAATAGCTCATTTTCAAACTCTCCCCCATGGTCACTTCTGATTGAAGTGATACAAATAATTTTTTCATTATGTACACGTTTTTAGAATACAGAAAAGACCTTAAAAGACTCATCCTTGTGAGTTAGGAACATAACCCATGTCCATCTAGTGTAATCGTCTACTATGACAAGACCATATTTCTTACCACTGACAGAGGCAGTCCTTGTTGGACTAAAAAGATCAAGATGTAGCAACTCTAGAAGTCTATTGGTACTACTAACATTCTTAGATTCAAAAGAACCTTTGACTTGTTTTCCCTTTTGACATGCATCACAGAGAGCATCAGATTTGAACTTAAGGTTTGGTAGGCCTCTCACGAGGTTATGCTTGTTTAGATTTGAAATTAATTTCAAGCTTGCATGACCTAGCCTTTTGTTCCAAATCCATCGCTCATCTTCAATGGACACTAGCTATGAGACATTTTGATTTGAGAGGTCCTCCAAGTCAATCTTATAGAGATTGTTTTGCCTTTTTGCAGTGAATAAAAGTGATCCATCATCTTTCTTGACAGTACACATGTTCTGATCAAAAGACACTTGCATATCCTTTGTCACATAATTGACTTATGCTCACTAGATTGTGCTTCAAGCCATTTACTAAAAGAACATTATCAGTGGAGGGAAAAGGATGTTTACCAATTTTACCTATACCAATGATTTTCCCTTTTTGATTTCCTCCAAATGTGACCTAGTCACCATCTTTGTGCTTAAGGTTTTGGAACATAGACCTTTCTCCCGCCATGTGTCGTGAGCAGCCACTATCCAAGTACCAAGACATTTGTTTTCTTCCTGTTGCTAAGCAAATCTGCAATAGGTATTATCTTATCTTTAGGTACCCAAACTGACTTGGGTCCTTTCTTTTTAGTTGTCACTGGACGAGTATGCTTAGCATGTTTATTGTGTATGTATCTAGATGTAATATGCCCACTTTTTCCACACACTTTGCAAAAGGTGTTGGAGGAGCTAGACTTAGCTTTGGAATATTTATTTGGAACTTTTGAAGCTCTATGATGTTTAAGTGGTTTTCACTTTTTGTGAGATGCTTCTTGCTTCTCTTTGTCATAACCAAGACCAGATTTATCATAAGGCGACCTAGAGTACCTTAAAATGAGACTAAGCTTATTTAAGCCACCTACAATCTTTGACAGAGAATCAGTTAGATATGTTACATCTTGTTTCAGTTTTGCAACTTCACAAGAAACATCAGGTTCACACATCATTTTGTCAGCTAGACTGACATTCACTGATTTTAGTATGTCGTTTTCATTTTGGAGGTTTTGTTTCTCAGTGCAGACCCTATCATATTCTTTAGACAGTTTAGAAAACTTCTTTTTGAGACTCTTATATTCTCGTGATAGTATAGACGACTCATACAACAGTTCATCAAAAGCATTTTGAAGAGTGGATGGATCAGAGTCCTACCTCAGCATCAGTGTATTCGCTTTCTGATGCAGCGTCTTCCATGAGACGAATATTTGCCTCTTCCTCAGCTTCATTTTCTTCATCTAATGAAGACAGATCAAGATCCTCCTATGTAGCCATGAAGCCTTTCTTCTTTTTGAAGAATTTCTTTTTATCCTTTAGATCAGGGCAGTCAGCTTTGAAATGACCAGGTTTCTTTCATTCAAAGCACAAGGGTGGACCTTATTCCTTGGAGTCTGACTTCTCCTTGGAAAACTTTTTGTGGAGTTACTTCCTTCTGAAACCACCTTTCTTTCTCCAAATATATTGAATCTTCTTGGAGATAAAGGACAATTCATCCTCATCTGATCCTTCATCATTATCAGAAGATTCAAACTCATCCGATGACTCAGCAGCTTTGAGAATTTTTGATGAACTTGCTTTCTTTGCCTTTAAGGAAATAAATTTTCCTTTTCTGGAATTTTCTTCTTCATTAAGTTCAAGTTCATGAACCTTGAGAGATCTAAGAAGCTCTTCCAGAGAGAGTGTATTCAGGTTTTTGGCTTCCTGAATAGCAGTTACTTTGGGTCTCCATTGTTTGGATAGACTTCTCAGGATTTTTCTGACATGATCTCTATTTTCATAAACTTTTCCAAGAGATCTGAGACTGTTGATGATGGTTTGGAATCTTCTAAACATTTGATCTATTATTTCATGTTCACCCATCTTGAACAGCTCATACCGATGAACGAGCATGTTGATCTTTGATTCCTTAACTTGTGAGACCCCTCATGAGCTAGGGCAAAAGTATCCCAGATTTCTTTAGCAATATTGCAGCTGTGAACTTTGTCATGTTCAGATCTGGTGATGGCAACATCAAATAATGCTTAGCTTTAAGATTGAGTTGATGCTTTGCCTTTTGATCTGCTGTCCAATCTGCTCTAGCAACAGCAGCTCCATTTTCATTTCTCAGTTCGATATAACCAGTTTCTATGAGCTCCTAGATGGCTAGACTTTGTTCATCCAAAAAGGCCATCATCCTCTTCTTCCAGTAGTCATAATCATAACCATCAAATAGAGGAGGTCTGTCGATAGCTTGTCCTTCTGCATCCATGGTTGTTGGATCGTACTCCCTCGGCACTTGTTAGATACTCAACCCTTTCGAGGCTGAGCTCTGATACCAACTGAAGTTGACACATGCAAACACAAGAAGGGGGGTTGAATTGTGTTTATTAATAATTTTCTAAAACAACCTTTTTCCAAAACAAATTTCTTACACAAAAAGATAAACACAGAAATAAGCACACACAAATAGATATTTTAGAAGCTTAACAAAAGCAATATCAAAACCCCACAGTTAGTGTAAGCAAATAAAACTGAAGAGTTTTAGGGATAGAAGATTCACACAAGAGATTTTATCCTGGTTCACTTGTCTTCCAACCAAGAGCTACGTCCGGTCCTTCGACTTGAAAGTTTTATCCACTATTTCTCCAAATAGATTACAACCAAGTATTCAACACCTCTCCAGGCTTACAAGTATTCCTTTCTTACCAAGCCTCTCCAGGCTCTAACTCTAACAAAGAGATTTAATGTTTGATCTTCTTAAATCACTATGTGTGAGGATATGACAGTTTAAGATCAGATGAATATTTACACTATTCAAACTAAGAAATACTGACTCTTGCTCTCTAAAGAAATATGAGTAAGAGTGATTGTAGTTTTACAAAAGTTGAGCTCGTAAGGTTGTGTAATGTGGAGTCTGTTTCAGTATCTCGGGTCTTCTATTTATAGTGACCTTCTTCTTCACTTGTATTTCTTCAACGGTTACTTTGAATAATACCGTTTAGAGATAGCATTTAATGCATGATATCCGTTGTGACTGATAGCTTATTTGTGGCAATGCTGAATAGTACTCTTGGTTATCGAGGTAGCATGAAATTGGAGCTTTACTCCTCTGAGTATTGCAGCTTGAGCACTTGTTGTTCCTCCTTTGTGCATAATCCAACTTTTTTAGCCATAAAGTTGTCATCGTACAGATCGTTTTGCAATATCTTATTGTACGATTCTGCTTTTGGCATTTCTTGATGGTACTATGTTTCTTTTACAACAAGGTGAAACATTAAAGCAGATAAAACAAATGTGAAGAACAAATATTCTATTGAGATACATATCAATTATTTGAAATAAATTCAAGAGATTCGGATTGCATTTAATTCATTTCAAAGATGGAGCTTGTCTAAAAAGAAACTCTGTCTACTTAGTTATATGAGAGACTAAGTCTGTTCAATATTTTATATTGCTCGTCTGATGACGTGGCATATCCTCTTGTCTATCAAGTCTTCGGACTTGCTATTCCTCAATGAGTTCTAAAGATCTCCGTCTGGTGACGTGGCGGTTAGAGCTCGTCTACTAGATTACTTTATTTTTCAGTTCATTTACTTCTACTAATTACTTCCGTCTGCTTAAGTGGCAAGATGGACGCCCTTATTATCAAGTCTTTGGACTTGCCATATCTAACAAGTTATTTTGGTATTCGTATAGTAAACATTTAGAGCCTCGTTAACTTAAGAAAACCAGTCTACTAAATTAAATGAACAAGTAACTTTACCAAGGTAAGCAGCCCGTCTACAAGGGTGGATGCGTATTTTTCAATGAAAACTTATCCTATGTTTACTTATATTAAAGTATTCCTGCATAACTGAAAGCATATGTTAGATCTCAACTAACAAATTGTCAAGAAAATTTAATCCTTTTATTAGCATCAAAACTTAGAGATTATTAAATCCAAAACCACTTTGGTTCCAACAATCTCCCCCTTTTTGATGATGACAAAACTAATTAAATTTGAAAATCAAAGTATAAGAGAGCTTGCAGGGCTCCCCGTAAGACAAAACATTCAAATAATTATGCAGAAAAAGCATATGAAAAACAACTGCATGTAAGCTAACAATTAGGTGCAACAGCTTATCATACGTAGAATACATATAAGGGAATAAATAAACATAAGTATCAGAGCAGAAGATATCAAAGCAAATAAGCAAACATAAGTATCAGAGCATTTAGCAAGTAGAAGAGAATATGCAAATGCAGACCAATATGAGCTTTTCAAAACTGACTTTATATATATGAATATAAACAAATCTCTTTTATTTCCTTTCTCCCCCTTTTTGTCATCGGCCAAAAAGGTAAAAGGAGAGGACCATCATTGTCAGTATAAGAGGAAAAAAAATAAAGGTAAAGGTTAAGCAGGGGGAGGTGGTGGTGGAGGAGGGTTCAGAGTCTGACTTTTCTTGAAGTCCATGAGGAATTCCAGCATTTTATTTACAACCTCTAAGGTTGGAGCCATTGAAGTTTGAACTTGCTGTTGGACATCCTCCTTAATCTTCTCAGTCATCTTTTCAACCTTCTCATCAACTATCTTGTCAACCCTTTCATCAACTATTTTTCCAAGAACCTCTTCAATATTAGATGGCAGAGCCTGTTGCCTTGAGCTTTCAGCAGACTCTTGAAATGTGCTTAGTGTTCTTGAATGATCTGAAGGGTGCATCACAACTAGAGCTAAAGGTTGAGAATATTATTTTTCTGATGAGCTCTGATGGTGAATAGATTCAGCTGTATCTTCTAAACCAACAACAGTGGCAATTTGTTCAAGTTCTACAACAACAGGTTCATCTGCAATAGGCTCTGAAGTAGGTGGGGGGATCACTGAGACTTCCTTTGCCCAGATAAAATGAGAGGGTTGTGTTAGGCCATCGACAACCAACATAAAACTTAGTCAAATATCTATGACATGGATCAACGACGCGCCATATGATCCATGTAGCCGACCCCACCTAGTGGGATAAGGTTTGATTGTTGTTGTTGTTGTTGAATATTTCCTGATATTGTGTTATGCATGATCTGCCTGGTTTTTAATATTGAGCATAGTGGATTTTAAGCAAAGGTATATGTTGCTCAAGAGATAATTGTTGGTTTGAGTGTGAGGATAATGGTGACCTAGAGGTGCCTAACCTAAATGATTTATTTTAAAGAGGAGTTGTCACATAGAGTGTGTGTTGAGATTTTGATGGAAGGTTAAGGCAATAGGATATTAATAATATGGGTTGGTAAGGTTCATGTGTTTGCATCGTTGTTCACAACCATATATTTGGAATATACGAGGCCAAGAGTTCTCGCTAGACCGTTCCACCTTAGAAATAGGTTGTGCTGCTAAAGTGTCATTGAATTTCATTGAGCACTGAACGCGCTGTCCCCACGCGCCAAAAACAACGAGCGTTTACAAAATAATGTAGATAGGGAAGCGACAACTCGAGTATCGTCTCACAAAGACTCTTAGGTTGTTGTTATTAACAGAAAATCAGTTTTTTTTTGGGGGGGTTGTTTGGATGCAATCAAAGAAAATAAAGCAATGAAAACAAAGCAATTCAAAGAGATTATCAAGTAGCAAAATACGATTAATCTACTGTTCTCGAATTTCCAACTATCATCGGTTCATGTAATTCCAAGCCCTAAGCAATTCTAATCCCCTTTCAGTTGTAGCAACAATTAACAACGCAATCGCTACTACGGATATATGTTCCTATTCCCGAAATAACAAACGGGGTTAAGCCCTCATGAACTAACGAACATGAATGAACACACGCGAAATAACAAACGCGATTAAGTATAGGAACATAACATCACCGAAACGAATCAACACAACACTTTACACTCCTGAAATAACAAACAGAAATGTATAACATGGCATTGAAAAGAGAAAAGTAAATGAAAACAGGAATCACAAAACCTCAAGTGTAATTGAAACCAATCACAGTAGATTAATCAAGGAGACTAGCTCTCCATTACAAAAGGAAAACAAAACATATCTAAGAAAAGAAGATAAACTACTACTACTACTAAAGCTAACTCCTCCTCTGTTCTGCCTTCAAACAGGCTTATATACACGTTCTGGAAACCGCGTACTCGCGAGGCGAACACTGTCTCGCGAGGTGAATATCATGAACAGTCTGCATCGTTTGGTCTTCTCGCGAGGCGAAGCACGGCTCGCGTGGCGAGGAATGGAAAAGTCATGCCCTCTGGTCTTCATCCTCGCGAGGCGAGTCATCTATTCGCGGGGCGACACAGAAAGGATTGCAAATTTTCTGGCACAGTCACCTTCAAGTTCGCGAGGCGAGTGCCTTCTCGCGGGGCGAAAACTCCAGATTTATTTCTTTTTATTAACCTGAAAACAGAAAATAGCATAAGTTCTTTATTTAACTCTAAATCAACCAAATTAACCTAAAAATACTTTATGGACTCAAAATACTGCTTAAAGACAATCAAGTCTAATTTGGGCGAAAATGATATAAAATTACCACAAAGCCAAGGTTTTTCTAGTTATAAAACTAGACTAGCCAGAGGCTGATCAAAATACCCCAAACTTAAACTTTGCTTGTCCCCAAGCAAACTAAAACTCAAAAACTTAAAAAGACTCAAGACCTGGCAAGCTTAAAAGATTCAATCAACCTTGCACAAATTCAAGCAGTTTCACCAAAACAGTTTTCTTCAATGTTCCCCCTTTCAAGCAAAGCAATCCCCACAATCATTCATTCTAAACAATTGGGACTTTCATCATTCAAACAATCATTAATCTAAGCAGGGGGTCCAAGTTACACACAAAAGAGAGATCACCATATTCAAACAACTGCCTTCCTCACAAGGGAAATTTGTGTTTCACTCAATCGCTCAGTTTGTCAGGCTATCAACATTTCACTCAATTCACCTTTCAGAAGCACTTCCCATAAATTTGATTTTCATATCAAAATAGTTCCCACAGAAAACATGCATGCAACATCAAAAGGTCTTTTATGGGTTGTAATGGGGCCTGGCTAAGGGTAGGATATACAAAGGTACTAGGCTGAAGACCCTAGGAACTAAGAGAGCATGAAACACTTCAAAACATTGAAATTCCACTCAAGTTCCTTTTTTCATTCATCTTTTTGCCTTGGGTGACTACAGCCATTTCTTCTAATACTTATTTTTTCTTTTTCTTTTTTCTTTTATTTTTTTTTTTTTTTGAATTTTTTCTTTTATTTTTTTTTCTTTATTTTTTTGTTGAATTTTTTTCTTTTTTCTGCTTTTCTTTTGGCATTTGGCTCCAACCTTTTTATTATATATTGTTTTTTCAATCCCAACAACACATCACACCTTGTAGCCACCCCAAACTTAGTTTCTTGCAACCATTCTCCTGCTAAGCTTCCATGCTCTCCTAATCCTAAGATCGGGTTAACATGGTTTTTCAGATTTTTGCTCATAACATAAGGTTAACAAGAATTAACAATAGGCTAATCAGGCTCAATGGGGCTAACTAGGGAACATGCATTAGGGATGGTTATTTTTAGGCTAAGTAGCTATTTACAAAGAAAATGCCTAAATCATCTGAAGCAAACACATAAACATGCAAACCATAAAGAGATTCGAGCAAATTCAGGAAAGTGCAACTTAAAAAATGATTCTCACAGTCAAAAACATGTTGGAGACTCAAAACCTCACCTGGACATTCATGCAAATTGTTTGACTGAGATTCTATCCCTAGTGTGTGCTTCCTATCACCCCAAACCTATCATAAATCATGCAATCATAACAAAATATCTCAAAGTTCAGTTTTCGATTTTTCACATGGGGATCAATTTTCAAAAAAATTTCAAATCCTAGGGGGAAGACAGTCAACACATGCATGCAATCAATCTATGCAAAATTCAATCAAATCTAGCAAACTTGCCAACACAAGACTCAACACAACTCCTGAGCTTCTCAAATTATTCAGGAGCTTTATTGAAAACAAAACAGAAATAACGCAAGCATAATTAAAAGGAAAAGCTTTAGAAAAACTCATTGGAGGCAGTTCCACCAGGATCCCACTGTCTGTGATACAGTGGCCACGGAATGCTCACAATACAATTTGATCCTCCCGGATCCCATGGCCTACAGCATAAATATGAGAGCGGACGCCTGATAATCTTGGTAACTCCGCCAAGCGCGGCGGACTTCTCACTCCCCTTCGGGTCACAGTTGACCTCTTTCTCAACTTTGTTCATTAAGTCCTCCCAGTAAAAGTGGGGTTCAACCCCTTGGATTGGCTGTGGTGCAAGGTCCAAAGGCTCAAACTCCATCACCGGTTGTTCCATAGTGGGAGGTGGCAAACAGGTAGCTGGGGTCTCCGGTGCTGCTTCAACTTCTGCAAGGTCTTCATCCATTGCTTTACCAGACTCATCAATTGTTAAACCTGCAGAAATATCAACACACACCAAATAAAGGTTAGAGTTAGTACAGTCAGTAAATACATTACAAGAAACCGAGGAGGGTGGCTACTCAATGGATGGCATATTTGGAGTAGCCACGATGTCAAGAGCTTCGGATGAACAATCAGCTTCACTCACACTATCACCCTGCAAAATAGAATCAAGAAACTCAGCACAAACAGCACACGGGTTAGTGTCAGTACAGTTAGTACATGTAGTAGTGTAAACTGAATTAGTAGAGGTCTGAATGTCTGGACTTTCAGCGCACGGTTCATCCACCCCATCACTTTCAACACATGCATTTGATTCCACAGGTTCTTCATTATCCTCAAGCTTTTTGCCTTGATTGTCAGGATGGAATGTATAAGCTCGAGGCCAATAAGTAGCATCTGTCAGAATGGGGCATGCCTCATACAGGTGCTCAGGAGAGCCGCACATGCCACAAAACTGTTTCTGCTGAAACAATTGCTTCAAATAAGTGAGCTTATCAGTAAGATCCATAACTAGACAAATTCAGCAAAAATATTTTTTTTTCTGTCAATAACAATCAAGAGTCCCCGGCAACGGCGCCAATTTTTGAACGCGCTGTCGCCACGCGCCAAAAAGAACGAGCGTTTACAAAATAATGTAGATAGGGAAGCGACAACTCGAATATCGTCTCACAAGGACTCATAGGTTGTTGTTATTAACATAAAATCAGTTTTGTGGGGCTGGTTTGTTTGGATGCAATCAAAGAAAATAAAGCAATGAAAACAAAACAATTCAAAGAGATTATCAAGTAGCAAAATACGATTAATCTACTGTTCTCGAATTTCCAACTATCATCGGTTCATGTAATTCCAAGCCCTAAGCAAATTCTAATCCCCTTTCAGTTGTAGCAACAATTAACAACGCAATCGCTACTACGGATATATGTTCCTATTCCCGAAATAACAAACGGGGTTAAGTCCCTCATGAACTAACGAACATGAATGAACACACGCGAAATAACAAACGCGATTAAGTATAGGAACATAACATCACCGAAACGAATCAACACAACACTATACACTCCTGAAATAACAAACAGAAATGTATAACATGGCATTGAAAAGAGAAAAGCAAATGAAAACAGGAATCACAAAACCTCAAGTGTAATTGAAACCAATCACAGTAGATTAATCAAGGAGACTAGCTCTCCATTACAAAAGGAAAACAAAACATATCTAAGAAAAGAAGATAAACTACTACTACTACTAAAGCTAACTCCTCCTCTGTTCTGCCTTCAAACAGGCTTATATACACGTTCTGGAAACCGCGTACTCGCGAGGCGAACACTGTCTCGCGAGGCGAATATCATGAACAGTCTGCATCGTTTTGTCTTCTCACGAGGCGAAGGACGGCTCGCATGGCGAGGAATGGACAAGTCATGCCCTCTGGTCTTCATCCTCGCGAGGCGAGTCATCTATTCGCGGGGCGACACAGAAAGGATTGCAAATTTTACGGCTTTGATCACCTTCAGGTTCGCGAGGCGAGTGCCTTCTCGTGGGGCGAAAACTCCAGATTTATTTCTTTTTATTAACCTGAAAATAGAAAATAGCATGAGTGCTTTATTTAACTCTAAATCAACCAAATTAACCTAAAAATACTTTATGGACTCAAAATACTGCTTAAAGACAATCAAGTCTAATTTGGGCGAAAATGATATAAAATTAGCACAAAGCCAAGGTTTTTCTAGTTATAAAACTAGACTAGCCAGAGGCTGATCAAGCACCCAGGAGTGGAAGGGGGTGTGCACGGAGCATCGTGCAGCTATAGTGTCATTGCTTTGCGTGAGCATTTGACTGACATTCCCCACGAGGAATGCGTGAAGGAAATGGTAGTGGCCACGTCAGCATAAAGTCTTAGATTGTATGAGTGAGGGTAGAAGTTGATATAGTGATTTATGGAGGATAGTTAGTGTTGAATGATCTTATGTCTGTGAAAATTACTGTATAATATGCTATGACTCTTGCTTTTTATGATAGAATTTCTTCTTATCCCTATATTTCTATATTTTTGTATGTCTACTTTATTTATGTTAGAAGACCCGATGGAGGATTATGTTCTTTGAGGAGCTGGGACGGAACTCTGTATGAAACGGAGGTTGCTAGGGAGTTGGATGGAACTCCTTACGAACCATAGGCTGGAGGTCGAGATGTGACCCATGGTGATTAGAGTATAGACATTATGGCCAGTGTCTAAGGAGTATTTTTATATTTCTCGCTAAGTATGACTGTGGTTAAGAATATGCCTGTGAGGGGGTTACTGAGAGGATATCCCCAACAGTGTTTTGTAATATGAGTATAAGACTTAAGTGTGTATGTATCACCTAAATATGGTGTGTGTTTTTTTATGAACTAAAGTTGTATGTTATCTAACTGAAATTTTAATTTTAACGTATTTTTCACGCTAAGCGCACGATTAAGAAATGAACTACGAGGGAATTAATCTAATAAAACACCGGAGCGCAACGGGGTGTCTCATGCAAGATGGAATTTTCCCTAACATATTTGCTACATGTGATGAGTTCTTTAGATTTGTATTTGACCTTGGAGGTTGGGTATGTGCACATAAAGAGAATAAAAGGTTTCCAAATCCAAGGAAATCAAAGTTCCATCCTATAGGAGATGGACCATTGCAAGTTGTAGAGAGAATAAATAAAAATGCCTATAATATTAGCTTACCTTCAACGTGGTTAAATATAAGTCTTTCTTTTGATGTAGGGATTGAAGTAATAAATTCAACGGTGAATTTTCTTAAAGGAGGGTATGATGGAGGCCAGGGGAGCAAGTCAATTTTGCGACAAAAGGAAGTCAATCTATTCAAGCCCAAGCTAACCCATTCAAGTCCAAAACAATTATAGAACAAGAACAACAGAATTAGGATTGTGCTTGAAGCTTTTATTTTCACTGGTGATGACCTTTCTTCCTTGTTATGACTGTAAATTGCGTTCTGGTTATCCAATCGATGAGTTCTTGGTGGCTTTGGAAAGATACGCGCAAGTTCTACAAGTCAAACTGCTACAATCAAGACCTAATTTGACCTCTATCAAGATGAAAACCGGGCTAGAATTTGTGGACAAAATTCTGGGCGGATTTGAAAGCTTGCACTTAGTTTTTATTTTATTTTGTGATGTAACCCTCTTTGGCATTAGGGAGTGCACGACCAGGCCTTTTCATTAGGCTAGGATGCTTCTCTTTTCCTATAAATACTCTTGTATTGAACACATGTGCAACTTGGAATGAATTTGGATTTTACTCTTCATAGATTGTGAGTAGAGCTTTGCTCGTCATTTGTTTCCTTTGATTGAACCTTGTTTTGATTCTTATCTAGAGCATCCATCTTTTGTGGTGAATTTTCATTAACTTATCATTCTATCTTTCAATGGATTGAGTGTGGCATCTCTTCTTACTATTTTTATCTAATTCTATTTGTTACTTTCCTTTACGTTCTTACTTTCTTGGCTAAACTATAATTTTGATACCTTGTCTTTATTTTAGGTTTAAATTTGATCCATCTTCTATTTTTTATTCCAACATGATCCATTCTTTTATAAAATTATACAAATGTGGTCCCTCTTTTATTATTCCAATACGGTCCCTCATTTTGTAAAAAGTTGAACTCATGTGGTCACATTTTTTGTTCCGAAATCTCCTCTTAATTTTGTATACTGAAATGGTCCCTTATTTTGCAAAAGTTATAACGTGATCCTCTTTGTACCATAATTTAAACAAGAAAGACCAAATTGAAACCTAAAAGAAAGATAAGGGACCATTTCAGAAAAATAAATAAATAAAAGAGAGACCAAATTGAAATCTAAAATAAAGATAAGGGTCCAAAAGTATAGTTACTTTCTTTTAAGCTTTCCTTTACTTTATGTTCTTGCAATTTACTTTTTTTTTTAAGATGCAATTTACTTTATTACTTTATGTTCTACTCCTTTTGCTTATTATCTTATTGTTCTTAATTACAAATGTTCATTGCTCGTCTTATTACTTGCATGTAGTTCATGCCCTTCCCTCTTCATCTTCTTCCTTTTCTTTTGATTTTTATACAAGTTACAAGAACATAGCTCCAAGATAGATCCTAATTTCTAATGATTCCTTGTTGGATCATATCACCATCTCCTCTAGCTTTGTTATGATGCGGGTAATGAGTTCCTCCCTTCGATCAATTTTTTTGGAGTGGAGGGCGCTAGCCATGGGAACTGATCAATGAAAGCGCCAATTGATACGTGTCGACGGTTGAGTGTTAAGCGTAGCGAATACAGTTTCGAGGACTGTGACCTCCTTAACAGAAAGGGGATAGGAATTTTAAGATTGAATTTTCATTTCTTCTGTAGCATGCATGCATATAGATATAACCATTACATGAGGTCATAACTGAATCCTACAAATACAGATAAGAAACGTAACAAATCTTAACAATCCTAAAAACCTTCCTAATAGTAATACTCCTATCATTCATAAGCTGCTACTCAGCTGATACAATGCAAGAGTGGTCTAGCCATGTGCATACATGTCCCAGTCTTTGGGTCTGCGCCTATCTTACTTTGGCCTTTCCTTTAGGTCTTCAGCTTCCTTTCCAATTGTGATTAATGTTTAGACTTTCAAACCAGTTTGAATTTGTGTACCTCATCCCTCTTGATCTTTTTCTTTTGATCTATTGATATTATTGTTGAATCAAGATGTTTCTTGTCGTTCTTAATTAGTAAACAAGCATTCGTGAGACGAGATCCTAGTTGATTTTCTTCTATTCCTTTTGAATTCCACTCTTCATATCAGGTATGGGGGGAGAAGGGATAGTATCAACATGTATGTTTTGGGGTAACGTAAAATGAAGGGTTTGCCCATGACCTGTTGTGTGCTATATGATTAATTGATGTTGTTTGTTACAAGAATATCTATGCTTTTTATATGTTGGTATGTTATAACCGTGAAAAGTATTGATGATAATGTTATGCTATGATTGAGTGCATTGATGTTTGATGTTGATGAATGTTGTTGTTGCTAAATGTACCGATTAAGGACATATGGAACGTTAGTAATGAAGTAAGGATTAAAGATTAATCCCCAATGTTCATAAGACATAAATCACGGTAAAGAGAAGCGAGATTAATGTTCGATGGTATAGCAAAGACACTAGGATTGATCCATGAGGGTTTTAGGGATGTTAACTATGAAATAAAGATTAAGGATTTAATTCTCAAAATTACTCATAAGACATGAAGATTAGTAATGAGGGGTGAGATTTTATTCAATAGTGTAGTATAAAGCCAATATGATTGATCTACGAGTGCGTTAGGTAGTTTGGCAAGGATTTCCAAACTTTCTACCCAGATTTGTGCAGCCACGCTCTAGTGAGAACGGCCGTGTACATGGACAGCACGCCTGTGCTCAATGTCTAGTTTAGTGGCGGGTGAGTAACCTAGTCAAGTCGCTCACCGTGAATGGCCCTTTTTTACATGCTCTATGATAGGTTGAACCGGTTGTCATCCCCTTATTCTCTCATTCTCGTCTCCAGCTTCCCCTCTGCATTATCATGATGATGGTGATTATTATTATTATTGTTGTTGTTGTATGTCTCCACCATACATTATTATTCAATTTGGCAAAAACCTTTTCGGTGGCATACAAGTCCCGACCCCAACTACGATTAAAACAAAAAGACACAATTTCACAAATTCAAGAAACATGGCCTGAAATTTCATAGCAAAATACACAAGCCCAGATACTATTCTGACATCAAATCCTACCCTCAGAGAGAACAACTGAAAATGAAGTTACATCAGTGATTTAAAAACAATGTTAAAACAATAAAAAAAAATCAACATCGATAATCAAAATCTATATGAAAATAGCGTTGATGGGATTGTAAAACATTGTGTAAATATAAATTTGATTATGTTTTGATGATTGAAAAATAATAACCATAACCATGCAGAACAAAAGAAAATATAATTTACAAGCATGCAAGTATTCAAAAGCTAACAAAGCAAGGCACAAATAAGTTATAGGGGATATCAAAGTTTCAAGCATCTAGACCTCAAGTAAGATTAGGTAAATATATTAGGTCTTGGATATTAATATAAGAGCGTGATGACTAAAATTCACTTAAGACATGAATCATAGTAAAGAGAGACAGGTTAATGTTCGATGGTATAGCAAAGACACTAGGATTGGTCCATGGGTGTTTTAGGGATGTTAACAATGAAATAAAGATTAAGGATTTAATTACCAAAATTACTCATAAGACATGAAGATTAGTAATGAGGGGTGAGATTTATATTCAATGGTAGTACAAAGCCAATATGATTGATCTATGAGTCCATTAGGGAGTTTGGCAAGGATTTCCAAACTTTATACCCATATTCGTACGGCCACGCTCTAGTGATTGATCAATTCTTATTGTTTCGGCTATCTACTTTTGGGTGCTTCAAATAGTTGGTCTTGGATTGGTTTAATACAGTAACCTGTTTTCTTGGGATGTCCTGCTTCGGATGTTGTTAGGATGTTGTTAGGGTGGTTATGTGTTGCTTCGCAGTTTTTTCAGCTACTTAGGAGTTATTCGGGGTTAGGATTCTATAATACTAATACAAGTTTGATTAAGGCGTAGTATTACTTTTACAGTTTATCTATTGCTGTTGGTTCTCCTTTTGTATTTGGGTTGAGTATCCCTTATACTCTTCTTTAATACAATTTTTACTTATAAAAAAAAACTAAAATACTATGCTTTTGGATAAAAGATTTTTAATCAAGCATTTGACTAGCAAATTGGTTTTCAAATAATAATAAAAAAAAAAAAAGAAATCTGATTTAATTTTAAAAAAAAAGTAAAGTAAAGAAATATTATTTTTAAAAATGATGCGCATTCAAATAGAATTAACGTTAAAAATCATGCATTTTAATTGAATAAAATTGAAATCAGGTTCATGCAATAAAGTTTCAAATCAATGCTTTCAATGACTATTTTATTGGTCAAATCATTAATTTGCCATAATTGGATAGATTGAACAAACCTTCAGAATATGCTATATATGAGACACAGAATATGCTATATACATAATATTCCAATACTCAAATTCAAATTGATTCATACATGAATATTATATCATCAACAGTACATGAATCTTGTGCAATTACTCTTGATGCAACGGCCATATTTTTTCAATTGTTTTTAAACCAGTCTTCGTCTCTTTTTAATATATATACGTGAGTTAGAACACATGAAAAATATACTTTGATCTGAAAATTATTTTTGAAGTAATCATGTTAAAATCATTATATTCATAGAACTTCAATTTATATTATATACATTAGTTAGAGTGTTTCAATTTCTTCTATCCTTTGTGTCAACTCAGACAGTGCCATAGGCCTCCCCTAGTTTCAGAATTTTTTTAATTTATACTTATATATAGACGTACGAAATAGAGAGAACCGTATGAGGCGAAAGTGCAAGACTGTAACTTTGGTTCCTTTCTTCTATTTCAATTTCAATTTTTTTCCTGACTTTCTAAGTGTAAGACACTAAAAAGACACGTAGCTTTAGCTGAGGTGATATTTTCATTTTTTTTTATTGTTTACTTATGTTTTGTCCTTATTTGATAGTACTTTCTTTATTATTTTTTATTTAATTTATTTTCAATTATTTAACATTTTTTATTTACAAAAATTTTCTTACAAATTTTATTTTCTAGGTACACTTATAGAGTCAAACTGATGTTTAAAAATTAAACAAAACAATTGAATGATTTTTCAAAAGGAAAGAGAGAATAAATGATAAAATATAACCAAAGTGTACTAATTTTGAATTCGAGAGAGTAACGTGGAAAATGTTGTTGAACAACCTATTGAGTCACTTCGAAAGTTATAAGAATTGAAGAAAGAAAAATTAATATCGATATTTTGATACGTGATCCTAAAAACATCCACAAATTTGGATTATCCTATTAATCAATAAGATTAAATTCATATGACATACATAAAGTTTGGATCATATCAATTTATTATGGATGTATATCTACTTTATGGTCAAGAAGATCATCCTCATCGATTTCAAACTCATTGATTTAAAAGTTTTCATTGGTTAAAGTATTCACCGGATGTAGCTTTTTGTCTTCCGTGCTATTTATTTTGTAAACAATCAGGGGTTAAAGAATCATCGTGCACTAAAGAAGTGAAGATTTTAGGTATGCACTCAAGTTAACTAAAATCTGTTCGAGTAATTTATATTATATTGAATTGTTAATCATATATTAAAATTTTCTATTTAATTCACTTTTATATTAATATTTATTGTTATTTATGTTATGTATATTTAGTCTTGGCCCCCCTCTTAAGAAATTCCTGGTTTCGCCCTTGGACATAGGGTGTGATATTCCTAGGTAGAGGGTGAGGTATCCCTCTGATTAGAGGGTGAGGTATCTCGAAGACCCGATGGATCAGAAGAGTGGGTGAGGTATCCCGGAGACCCAAGGGATAATGTCAGAGGTCGTTGAGACTTTTACACATGGTGGATGAGGTATCCCAGGAGGTGTGGTTAGAAAGCTCTGTTGTGTACAAAAGTTGCAAGCACCACTTTATAAGCTTATGTATGAGTGGAAGAAAATACCACAGGTGGAATGGAGACTGGACGTAGGTCACAAGTGGTTAATGACTCAATCAAAATAAAATCCGTGTGCAAATATCATCTTCCCTATCTCTATTGTTTAATTCATATTATTTCTCACATATTCATAATTGTTTATTTCTTATGGTGTGATTTAATATTTTATATTGGAAAAATCATTTTTGATAAATTTATTTAGAAAATTTTATAAATCTAATTCAGCCCCTCTCGAGTTATGGTTGCCACACCTGCACATTGAACTGAAATAAAGAAATGTGCCTGAGATAGACATGTTAGTGGAGCTTCCAGAAGAAGAAGGTGTTTCTCGAGACCCATTATTGGTCACTCGTTAAAAACTGGATCTTTCCCTTTGGGTGAGCAATATATTCTCCCTGGTTTGTCCTTTGCTGCTTCAGAAGTCAGAACGCGCTACAACCTCCACCGATCGTCGCACTCCGATTTAGGAAAAATTGGGGTTGAATCCTGAAGGTAGGCGGTTGATTACGAGAGGAAGAATAAAGATTCAGGAACAACGAACATCAACGTTGCCGGAGAAGGAGCTACAGGACGAGAAAGGAAACCAGTTGCCTTGATTAATCTTCACCACCGAACTTTTTCCCCCAAATCCAACAACTTTACATCATTGCTCACCATGAGCGACTTTCTCACAGCCCACGGTAGAAGCCGCCCTAGTTTAATTCCATTTAACATTTCGTTTTCAGCACAAAGGCCTTTGCATACAGTGACCAGAATATTGGAATTCCGAGAATAGATGGGGCAATACGGGGAAGAAAAAGTTGAGGTACAAAAATAATTTGATTTAACAATCTACCGGTCCTTCATAATATGCATAAACAACATTTTAGAAGAAAAAAAAAGCTGAAATTTGAAACATCTATCTTTCCGGAACACACACCAAGTGACACTTCATTAGCTACTTGATATTTCATGTGCAGAGAGATCTTGCATAGACCCCAAGGGTCTGTTTGCTTTGTTTTTCAATCTCTTGTTGATGAGGACATGGAACACTAAGAAGCCATTCAAAGTCTAGGAGGACCAATGACTAGGACAATGTCAACGAGGATCCAAGAAAGCTTAGTCCAATTCATGACCAAAACGATTGCAAGTGGAGGAAAAATATAATTGCACAAAAAATCATGCTAGTCATACAAGCTATGGAGGAGACGCAACTTGCATAAAAAAAAAGGGGGCAACCAAGTTATTTTATTTTTAACTGAATAAAAGTGCAAGTGTCAAATTGATTTATTTGGGACCAAGGCACTAAGTTATTTTTATTTCTTTTGGTGTGTTTAATCCACTTCAAGTGGCTGTGTGATGCAAGGAGCAGGGGTCCCACACCTCTCAACAGCTCTTTGTGTAGTTTGAATGAATCAATAAACTTGCTGCCAAAGAAAGACAAAGAGAATCAAAGCAATCAAGGCAAAAAGGAATTACACAAGACGAGGTGATGAATGCTCCAATCAAGGCAAAAAAAAAAAAAAGGAATTACACAAGACAAGGTGATGAATGCTCCAATCAAGACGAGAAAAGGGGAATTACACAAGACAAGGAGATGAATGCTCCAACAGCACAATAAAAGCGCAGCCACCCACTTAATTGCATTTAATGAGTGGTTGTGAAACTTTCCCCAGTCATGAAGAGCAATCAAAGCAGTAATAATTATTTTTAATTTCCTTTAGTTTCTTTTTGTACCCCTAGGAAGGAAGGACTTTGTCTCTTTGTAACAACAAGAACCTCCCTCATTATATATAGGGGGCGCAAGTTTCAATATAGAGATAACAAAGATTTTAGCAAAATATTGAGTTCATACTCTTTGGTTCTGGATTGGACCAGTTTATTGATCTTATCAAGAAATTCTCTTCTTGTGGTGATCCTCACACTCATAGGCTTATCCTTGTCTTGGATTTGACCAACGTGGCGCCCCTACCTCCCATTCATCCATATTCTTCATTTATTCCTTAAACAGCTCCTTGAATCCTTTTCTGTTCATGCAATTGAGTTTTCCCAATCTGCTACCTTAATTCACTACCACTAAAACCACGAAATTCATCTCAATCTTTAACCATTCTTCCTTCATTTTATATAAAAAAAAGGAAAATACAAAAACATAAGTCACAACCAAGTTCCATTCTGAAAAATCAAGAAATGGCCCATTTCTACATCAAGGAGGCCATCATTTGGTAATCAGAGCAAGGTATCGACTTTGTTCAAAAGAATCTCAGGTTTCTCTATTCTTATCTTTGAGTTCTGAATTCTTAACCCAAAAAAAAAAAGAGAAAAAAAATGCAAAATACATATATATCTTGAATTCTGGTTGTGTTTCTTCCTTGCTGCAACACTCTGAATTTTATTCCTTTATGAGTGAATTCTTTCTTGTTCTAGTCTCACAAACTTGGTGTTCAATTTTTGTTTCTTACCTTTCCTTTCCAAGCTGATTGGGTGAGTGGATTATTATTTGAATTGGTTTCTTGTATTGAACATTTGATGGTTTCTCTAAAGAACTGATAGAGCTATCGATACACAAAATCGTTTGCTATTCGATGCCTCCACGACAAAAATGAGAGAACTTTTGAAAGAGGAGGTGGAGAGTATAAATGAAAGAATTGACCAATTAGAAAACAGACAGAATAATAGTGAAGAGGAGGAACGGAGGAGAAGGAGACGTGATGAAACTAGAGAAGATAGGTTGGGTGGTATAAACATAAAAGTACCACAATTTGTTGGGAAAAATGACCCGGAAACGTATTTGGAATGGGAAACTAAAATTGAACAATTTTTTTCACATACAATTTAATCGAACTTCAAAAGGTGCATGTTGCTTCTATTGAATTTACAGATTACGCCTTGGTGTGGTGGGATCAATTGACAAAGAATAGGAGGAAGCACAATGAGCCAGTCATTGCCACATGGGAGGAGATGAAGAGGCTCGTGAGGAGGAGATTCATCCCATCTTACTACAACAGAGAGCTGCACAACAAATTACAGTGACTCACACAAGGCAACAAAAGTGTTGATGAGTACTACAAGGAGATGGAGGTGGCGAAGATTAGAGCAAATGTGGAGGAAGATGATGAAGTGACCATGGCCAGGTTCTTGCATGGCATAAATCGTGACATAAGTGACATAGTGGAACTACAACACTATGTTCAAATAGACGATTTGGTACATCAAGCCACAAAGGTAGGACAACAACTCAAGAGGAAGGGTCAAATAAGGAGAAGCACTACCACTTCTAATCCTCAAAATTGGAAGAACAATATTAAGAACGAAGGTACTTCTTCATCCAAAGAAGCCGCGACTGACACAAAAGGTAAAAACACTACAACTAGTCCTTCTCAAGTTGTTTCAACTAACCGGGCTGTTAAGTGTTTCAAGTGCCAAGGCTTAGGACACATTGCTTCTCAATGTCCTACCAAAAGAATTATGATTGTAGAGGAGGTTGAGGAGGAAGATGAAGGGGCTGAAGAGTGTGACAAGGATTGTGTTGAGGAGGAGGCCCAAATACCTAGTGGAGAGCTACTTATGATAAAAAGGTTGTTGGAAGCCGTGGTAAAGGAGGAAGATGCGACTCAAAGGGAGAACATATTTCACTCAAGGTGCATCATACAAGGCAAGGTATGTTCCCTGATTATTGATGGTGGGAGTTGCACTAATGTTGCTAGCACAAGGTTAGTTTCCAAACTCCAACTAGAAACTAAACCACATCCCAAGCCATATAAGCTTCAATGGCTTGTTAATGATGTTGAGATGGTTGTCGATGAACAAGTAGAAATCTCTTTTTCAATTGGAAAATATGAAGATGTGACTGTTTGTGATGTAGTTCCTATGGAGGCCAGCCATGTCTTGTTGGGGAGACCTTGGCAATTTGACAAAAAAGCAAGCCATGAAGGGCATACCAACAAGTACTTTTTTGTTCATCATGGAAAATCGAATTGTATTGGCTCCTTTGAGCCCAAGTGAGGTGAGAGATGATCGAAAAAATTGAGAGAAAAATGTGAAAAAGAAAAAGGAAAGAAAAAAGAAGAAAAAGAAAAGATCGCCAATGAAGAAGAGAGAAAAAAAGAGTGACAAAAAAAATTGATGAAAAAAAGAAAGAAAATTTGATGGCGGCAAGAGGGGAGGTTAAAAAAGCTATTTCCTCCAATCAGCCCCTATATTTGCTTTTTAGCAAAGAGGTGGCCTTGCTGGAAAATTTACCTAACACTCAAGAATTGCCAAATTGCATAAATTTCCTTTTGCAGGAATTTGAGGATTTGTTCCCTAAGGAGGTACCAAGTGGGTTGCCGCCCTTGAGAAGGATTGAACACCATATTGACCTCATCCCAGGCGCTACTTTGCCTAATAGGCCAGCCTATCGGAGCAACCCACAACAAACGCAAGAGATACAAAAACAAGTGGCTGAATTGGTAAGTAAAGGTTGGGTAAGAGAAAGTTTAAGTCATGTGTTATCCCTGTTATTTTAGTCCCTAAGAAAGATGGTAGTTGGAGAATGTGCACTGATTGTAGGTCATTAATAATATCACTGTTAAGTATAGGCATCCAATACCTAGGTTAGATGACTTGCTTGATGAACTGTTTGGTGCATGCTTGTTTTCTAAAATTGATTTGAAAAGTGGATACCATCAAATTAGGATAAGGGAAGGGGGTGAATGGAAAATCGCTTTCAAAACAAAATATGGTTTATATGAGTGGCTAGTTATGCCTTTTGGATTAACTAATGCACCTAGCACTTTCATGAGATTAATGAACCATGTTTTGAGGGAATTTTTGGGAAAATTTGTTGTTATATATTTTGATGATATCTTGTTATATATTATCGAGAAGGTACGCATTACTCTCCACCCTTGAAGCTAAAATTTTTGGTCTTGAGCACATTAAGGATATGTATGAGCATGATCTTGATTTTTATGATAAATATGTTGAATGTGTGCATGCTGCCCATAATGGATTTTTTAGGCACAATGACTATTTGTTTAAAGAAAAAAGGTTGTGTGTGCCAAAAGGATCCATTAGAGAACTCTTAATCAAAGAGGCACACGAGGGGGGCTTAATGGGACATTTTGGTGTTCCTAAAACTTTGGAATTTTTACAAGAACATTTCTATTGGCCCCACATGAGAATTGATGTACAAAAATATTCTGAAAGATACATTGTATACAAAAAGGCCAAATCCAAAGTTATGCCCCATGGTTTATACACTCCATTGCCTGTTCCTGAATACCCTTGGATTGACCTTTCCATGGACTTTGTCTTAGGGTTACCTAGAACAAAGAACGGGAAAGATTCTATTTTTGTTGTTGTGGACAGGTTCTCAAAGATGGCACATTTCATTCCATGCAAAAAGGTGGATGATGCTTGCCACATTGCTGATTTGTTTTTCAAAGAAGTGGTGCGCCTACATGGTCTACCAAAAAGTATAGTGTCTGATCATGACACTAAATTTCTAAGCCACTTATGGAGAACTTTGTGGGGTAAGGTGGGAACTAAGTTACTATTCTCTACAACTTGTCATCCTCCAACTGATGGGCAAACTGAGGTAGTAAACAGAACCCTCTCTACTCTTTTAAGGGGTGTACTTTCAAGGAATTTGAAAATGTGGGAAACATGACTGCCACATGTTGAATTTGCTTATAATAGGGCTGTCCATAGTACCACAAATCATTCCCCATTTGAGATTGTGTATGGTTATAATCCTTTAACTCCTCTTGATCTATTACCATTACCTAACACATCTCTGTTGAAGCATAAAGATGGCAAAGCGAAGGCTGAATTTGTGAAAAGTTTGCTGAGAAAATTAAACTGCAAATTGAAAAGAAAAATGAAAGATATGCCAAAAGTGCCAATAAAAGGCGCAAGCGGGTTACTTTTGAACCCGGAGATTGGGTCTAGATCCATATGAGGAAAGAAAGGTTTCCATCACAAAGGAAATCTAAGTTAATGCCTAAGGCGATGGCCCTTTTCAAGTGATTGCCAAAGTCAATGATAATGCTTATAAAGTTGACCTTCCAGGTGAGTATGGTGTTAGTGCCATTTTCAACGTTACTGATTTGTCTCCTTTTGATGTAGGTGATGAGGACTTCAATTCGAGGTCGAATTCTCCTCAAGAGGGAGGGAATGATGCGGACATGGAGCACCAAGAGGCCATTCAAAGCTTAGGAGGATGAATGACTAGGGCGATGTCAACGAGGATCCAAGAAAGCTTAGTCCAATTCATGACTAAGACGATTGCAAACGGAGGAAAAAATGTAATTGCACCAAAAACCATGCTGGTCATACAAGCCGTGGAGGAGGCGCAACTTGCATAAAAAAAAAGGGGCAACCAAGTTAATTTATTTTTAATTGAATAAAAGTGCAAGTGTCCAATTGATTTATTTGGGACCAAGGCAATAAGTTATTTTTATTTCTTTTGGTGTGTTTAATCCACTTCAAGTGGCTGTGTGGCACAAGGAGCAGGGGTCCCACACCTCTCAACAGCTCTTTGTGTAGTTTGAATGAATCAATAAACTTGCTGCCAAAGAAAGACAAAGAGAATCAAAGCAATCAAGGCAAAAATGAATTACGCAAGACAAGGTGATGAATGCTCCAATCAAGGCAAAAAAAGGGATTACACAAGACAAGGTGATGAATGCTCCAACAGCACAAATGACCCATTTGTACATCAAGGAAGCCATCACCTGTTTTCAAAAATAATTACAAAATTGCAACCTTATTTTCATTTTGTTTCCTATTATCAGAAATTTGTATAGGAAACACTAAAAAACAATTTTTTCTTGTTTTTATTGTTTCATGCACAAATCTTTAAAAATTGGAAACAAAATGAAAATAAGGTAGCAATTTTATAATTATTTCTGAAAGCAAGAAATGAAAATAGAAAACTGAAAACAAAGCAAACAGATCCTAATCAATCAGAATTTTCAAATTGCATTTGAAATGATGTAATTTGAAATCCAACCTTTCTTTGCATTGTTTTAGATTGAAGATGTGGTTACTTTTTTTTTTTAATCATTAATCAATGCTTTCACAAGCATATATATGAGACTAATAAGTTCTATGGTACTGATTAGATAAAGCCCTTCAAAGTGTCCACTTCTAGATTCAAACCCACCTTGGGGTGCAGTCCACTTTCAGTACAACCAACCCCTATTGGATTGGATGGATGTGGTTGCTTTAATTGCAATTACGAACATTTGTAGGAAAATGCATACGGATATATATGAAGACCCCAAAATTGCAAATTGCAGCCACAATTACATTTGCAAAGAGTAATTTAAAACCATCCTTCTTAGTAAACAACAAAATCCTCTATATTTTTATCCAAACACAATATTCATTGTCAAATATTTCAAGTACACTTAAAATGAATCCCAAGCTGGATTGTATCGAAACACAGCCTAAAGGACTTTCCATTTCTATTTTTCATTGAATAGTAACCACCTTCCACTGATCAAGAAAAAAGATTATATACAACAATTGTAAAGTCACAAATGATGGTGTATATAAACAACTCGAAATAGTATAGAAGTTACTTGGAAATCCAGTTAGTGGGAGTGGGCACCTTCAAATGGGAGTGGGCACCTTCAAATAGCTCCTGCCACTTCTGAGCTTCATTTCTAGGGCCTTCCCCCTGAGATATATATGGCCATGCATTATAGCATCACTAATTCGTATAAAACAAATAAGGAATATATATATATATATATATATATATATATATATATATATATATATATATATAAATATATATATATATTTATATATGGGTGGCAAATGGATGGATTGGATAAATTTTTATTCGTATTATAATGGATGGATTAGAAACAATCAATTAATTCATTATGATCCAATAAAAATTTAATAAAAAATCTAATCCATCCATGATCCATTTAATAAAAACCATCCAATCCATCCATTAACAACTATTTTACGGATGGATATTCGATCCATCCACGAAAATATTTTTGAAAATTAAATAGTTTTTTATTAAAAATTAAATAATTTTATATTTTTTTTAAAAAATATTTTCTCTCCATTCCCTCTCCCTCTCTCTCTCCTCTATATTTTCTCTCTCTACCTCTCTTTCTCTATTCTGTAACCTACCCAGTAATCACGGACCAGGATTCCCTGCAGTCCAAAAGGGACTGCAGGGAGACACGGTTATCATCTAACGGTGGAAAAACAAAAGTTTAAGATTTATGTTTTCATTTTTTATGTTAAAAAAATATTGTGAGGCTAGGATCATCTGCAGTCAATATTTGGACTGCAGTGAATCCACATCCCAGTAATCACCGTTGGAATTGGAGGCATGGAAGATCGTCGTACAGTACAAATAACGAAATACAATTTTACTTTCATTTGGCCCTGGTAATTCACATTGATAATTAGTTGACGATATTTTAAATAACAGTTCAAAACTTCAAATATATCACCACCTCGTCGTTTTGAGGAGCATGTGACTTTTTTTTTATCACTTTTAATTAGTTAATAAAAAAACAAAAAACAAATAAATAAAATTGCAAATAATGAAGAGAAAACAATAGAAACGGGACAAAATTACATGGAATTTATTTTTTATGAAAATGATTTTAAAAAAATATTTGGAACGGATAAAAATTTATCCACTACTTTTTGGTTATTGGTCCAATAGATTTAGAAAATAACTGGATGGATCATAAACCATCCACTACAAAAACAATCCAATCCAATCCATTTATATAATTTTTTGATAGATGGATGGATTTTCTCATGGATGGACCGGATGGATAACGGATAATTTTGCCACCCTTTATATATATATATATATATATATATATATATATATATATATATATATATATATATATATATATATATATATATATATTCGAAATGTTATTTGGAATAACAGAAATGTTATTTGAACATCAAAATTGGACAACAAAACTCGCAATTTTCATGGTTAATATAGTTTAAAAACGTGATTAATGAAGTGCTGATTTTGATTAATGGATATACAAAGATGTCGCAACTCATTAATCATCCACTGAACATCATTAACTACGATTCTGAATGTCGTTAACCACGATTTTCAGGTGTTCAACTATATATGTAGTAGATTATATTTAAATGCCTCAGATTTATGGTTAATGACGTTCAAAATCGTGGTTAATGAGGTTCAGTTGATGATTAATGAGTTGCGACACCTTGGTATATCTATTACCAAACTCAACACTTGACTAACCATGTTTTTGAACTGTATTAACCATGAAAATTGTTATTAAATTTTATTGTTCCATTTTGATGGTAAAATAACACAACTGTGAAATCCTGTTCGACACTTTTGAAGGAGTAATTGAGGTTTTTAATTTTAAGCAATTAAATTTAAAGGATTAAACTCTGCTTATGTGCTTCTTTAAAATCAATACATAATTGGCCCAAACTCCAAAGCCTGAATAAAAGAAGAGAGGTTATTTTGGATAGTCGAGACAGCCTACGTATAATCTTGTCAAGTCCTTATGACATGCATAGACAATTTAAGGGTTAAATATGTTTTTGGTCCCTGTATAATAGCGAAAATTCGTTTTAGTCCCTCGTTTTTAAAATGTACATTTTTTATCCCTCAATTTTCAAAATAACTCACTTTTGGTCCCTAACGTTAACTTTATTTCATCGAGTTCTGATCTGTCAAATAGAATTCTACATCCTTTTCCACGCCCATCACTTCACTAATACCAAATGTGCTTTTCCATAGGAATAGGAACATAAACTCCGTTTGACAGATCAGGTCCATATGACGTTACAGACCACAAGTAAGCTATTTTGAAAAATAAGGGACCAAAAACACACGTTTTGAAAATACAGGACTAAAAATGAATTTTCGTTATTTTACAGGGACCAAAAATATATTTAACCCATAATTTAATTGTGTCAATCCAGATGGTTACACCTAAGTAATGTATTGTATGGCTCAAGTACAATGTTGACACGACTACAAGAGCGCCTGCTTCAGTGCCTAAATGTAGTTAAAACTTAAAAGTAAGCAAGGGTTCCATATTTTTATGGATGGGAGTGGGTAAAAAATGCATTATCGGTCCAATGGAACTTGAAATATTGGAACACATCTAAGCAAATCAACAAAAATAGTTGAGACCACAATTAGGAGGAAGATTAATTTCATATGCCTACAAGAAACTAAGAGGATTAGAAAAAATATTACGGAACTAAACACTTTGGGTTAACTTGAATGAAAAAGGACCCATTAACATTTTGAATCGTTTTCTTTACAAGGTTTGGTTACAGAATATAGACTAAGAGTATTAACTACTTTCCTATAAAATGTCAATCTATCTCAATATGTTTTATTCTATCATGATGTATCAGGTAATGAGCTACACTAATGACAACTTCATCGTCACATAACAACTTCATCGAAGCTGCATATATTATGCAAAGGTCATCCAATACAATTTGCATCCTCAATAACTCACAAACTCCTAGTGCAATGGCTCGAAACTCGGCTTCTACACTTACCGGAACAACCAAATTTTGTTTCTACGCCTCCATTTTACCAAATTTCCATACAAGAAATAACGGTAACCAAAGGTTGTTCTCCTTCTTATAGTAAAATCTTAGTAATAAAATTCAACTCAGAAATTTAGGGTCAAAATTTTGTCACCTTTCATAATAGGAGAGAAATAACATTTTCGAAGCACATGGACGGAATCAAAATTTGAACTTTTGTAGCAGATAAAATCGTGACCCCTGGATTATTAAAGATTGATCTCGAATTCAAAAATCAATGGTCCAAATTTAGTGACTTACACACTGTCCAACCATTCCCATTTACTTCCTCTCTAATTTCTGAGATTCCTTCCCTTGTATATTCTTAGTTAATATACGTCTTTCTATTCTCATACTACACTTATGTGAATACTACACTGAAGCACTTCATGGGTACTGTATTGGTGCAGCACCAACCAAATCCCTTAGATTAATTAGTATTTTAATGGATGGCTAGATTTATTTACAAGTTACTGGTTTGGAGAGTGAGGGGTTTCAATTTTTTTTTGTTGAAAAAGATGTCATCTTTATTAATAATTAATTTTCAGTTCAAAGGCACCACCACAACGACGACGACACCTCCAGTTCTTGTAGCATATCCTCCTCGCCGGAGATGGTTCCGGTCACCGACGATCCGTCGCAGCCTACCTTCACTTTCAGGACATGGTTTCTCAAAACTCTAACTTGCGTTCTTAGCTCTTTCCTCAACCAGTTCCTCGGTTACCGGCAAGAGTCTCTCCCCATCATTGTCAATGGTGACGAAGAGAATGTTTTTGAAGGGGACGACAAAAACACAACGTCCTCCGCTGCGCTCCGTCATAAACAAGCCGTGCAACCTCCTCTGTTCCGTTGTAGCAGTAGATCCCACCACGAGCACAGCTGCACCGTTGTCACCACCACCGTGCTCCGCCACAAACAACCGCGGACCAGACGCAGTCCAACAACCCCTCCACACGATACCGCTCTACCTCCGAGCACCGTCTTGTCTCCATCCATTTTATCCCATGTTTTTGTCGTTGGTCCTGTTTTTGCGGTAGAGGAGCCCATCTCCTGATCTCTTGCTTTTCTTTAGTTTATAATTTATGTTTTTTTCTAGATTTAATAACATTAATGACGAATGTTGCTCAGGTCAATCTTTCCCTCTTCATCAACCAATATGTTGTTAATCACTTGGAAACAAATGAATCTCCTTGTAAAACTCCAAAGTTTTGATTTGAGTCTGTTGAAAACCATTTCAATATGGTTCCGCTTTTGTTCTATTTGATGGGAAATGGAGTTGGGTTGATTTTTTCTTTTCTTTTCTAGGGCTAGGAGATGAGTGGCAACGGCGGGACGATGCTCCGATGCGTGGTCCGATGGTTAGTGGCAACGTCGGGGCGGTGCTCCGGCTAGTGGTCTGATGGTGGTGGCTGGATGCGGCTGGAGGGGAGGGTGGCTGGAATTTTTACATGACCTGCTTCCCAGTAAACTTGACCTATTATAACAAGTAGTTTTACTACTGTATCCATACAGCACCCATAAAGTACTTCACCTTAGTCTTCACCCTACACTTAAAGGAAATTTGGTGCTTTGGAAACATTAAAAGAAGACATATATTGTTGAGAATATAACGGGAAGGGAATCTCAAAACCTAGAAGGAAAGTAAATGGGAATAGTTAGGTAGTGTGTAAGTCAATAATTTTAAACCATTGATTTCCAAATTTGAGATCACTCCTTATAATCCATTTATAACAGTGTTATCTACTACAAAAGTTAAATTTCAGATTCCATATTTCCATCATATTACCAAGCCCAAAGGTCATAAAATTCTGACTTTAAAATTCAAAGTTGAATTTCAATTCATTTACTAAGATTTTATTGCCCTTTTTACTAAATTCTAGTGTAGTTCCGAATTCTTTGAAAAAATTTCTTTAATCTTAGTATTTCTGTTATGAAGATGGATCAACAATAGTTAGTTAGTTAAGACTCTTGCCTTGTAACAGAAATCTGTTGTAAAAACTATAGCTGTGTGATACCTATATTTGTAACTAAAGTTGGTTAGTTTCAATTGTTAGTTAGAGGTTGTTAATCTCCACAACCATACTCAAGGAAGTTGAGTGTGCATAGGTGTATATAAGTCTCAGCTGGTGTAAATTTTGTAGCATGATTCTTTAGGTTCAAGTGTGATCAAACTCTGAGTGTGTGTGCAAGTGAGGTGAGACTGTTTTGTGAAAATCTCCCTAGAAGCCTTGCTGCAGTTTTTTCGCTGTGCAGTTGTGATCATTGGGAAGGAATAAAGATTGGCTACAGTGTGGATGTAGGGGACCTTAATTGCCCTGAACCACGATAATCTTCTGTTTTGTATTGTTTCTTTCATTGATACTTTGTTTTTCCTCTTTCTTGCTGTGCACGCATCACATCTGCTGCACTTTGCATTTCATTCTTCTGTTCTCTGTTCTGCATCTCAGTTTTATAACAATTGGCATCAAGAGCCAGGTTCTTGGAGGGATTCTACGATGGGAACAAGATTTGATGTGGAGAAGTTCACAGGGGAAAATGATTTCATCTTGTGGAGGATCAAGATGCAAGCTCTTCTTGTTCATCAAGGGCTTGACGATGCACTACAAGGAGCCTCTAAGCTTCCACCTACACTGTCAGACAAAGAAAAGAAAGATTTGCTCAGTAAAGCTCATAGCACAATCATTCTTTCTCTTGGTGATGAGGTCCTTCGAGAGGTAGCTGAAGAAAAATCTGCAGCAAGGATTTGGCTGAAACTTGAGAGCCTCGTATATGACCAAATCCCTAACCAACAAGTTGTATCTCAAGAAAAGACTGCATCACCAAGATGGAAGAAGGTTCTTCTATCAAAGAACATGTTTCTTTGTTCACAAAGGCGGTTCTTGATCTGAAAAGTGTAGATGTGAGGATAGAAGAGGAGGATCAAGCAGTAATGCTACTATGTTCCCTTCCACCATCCTTTGAAAATATGGTGGATACCATGCTGTTTGGGAAAGATTCACTCACCTTAGAGGAGGTTAAAGCTACCTTGAATTCTCGAGAATTAAAGAAAAAGATAACAGAGAATAAAGGTGAAGGTGGAGACCCTGAGGCATTGATGGCTAGAGGAAGATCCGAAAGGAGGGATTCAAAGAGCAAGAACAAGAGGAGGTCCAAATCAAGGAACAAGAAGGCCTGCTACTATTGCAAGAAAGAGGGCCATTTCGAAAAGAATGCCCCGAAAGAAAGAAGAACAATGGCAAATACAATGATGAATCGACATAGCAAAGGTCTTTGGCCGATGGATATGAAAGTCTTGAAGTTCTCTCCATTTCAACCGAAAAGCACAAAGTGAGCAATGGATTCTAGATTCGGGTTGCTCATTCCATATGACACCAAACTGAATGGTTCAACTCCTATAAGGAAATAGATGGAGGGAAGGTTCTCATGGGAAACAATATGGCATGTAATGTCATTGGCATTGGAACCGTTAAGTTGAAGTCGCAAGATGGATCTGTCTGTTGCTGCTCCCGATGTGAGGCATGTTCCTGAGCTCAAAAGGAACCTACTCTCTTTGGGAATGCTAGATCAATCTGGATGCTCATTCAAAGGAGAAGCTGGAACTTTAAAGGTATTCAAAGGCTCATTACTAGTAATGAAGGGTACAAGGCAGAATGGCCTTTACAAATTGCAAGGTAATACCATCTTGAACTCAGCTGGCCTAGTCTCTATTTCTGATCTGAATGCTACCAAGCTTTGGCATTATAGATTAGGTCATGTTAGTGAGAAAGGGACTAGAAGAACTACATAAACAAGGATTGATTGGAAATGGGAATTATCAGAAGCTAAGCTTTTGTGAACATTGTGTATATGGAAAACAAAAGAGAGTTAGTTTCAATAATGCAACTCATACAACTCAGGGTATCCTAGATTATGTACATTCTGATATTTGGGGGACCAGCTAGGGTACCTTCATTAGGAGGAGCAAAATATTTCATAACTTTCATTGATGATTGGTCTAGGAAAGTGTGGACCTATCTGTTGAAACATAAGAATCAGGCTTTCAAGTGTTTCAAACAATGGAAATTGCTTGTTGAGAATCAAACTGGTAGGCATGTGAAGTCCTCGGAATCGATAATGGCCTTGAATACTTAAGTGAGGAATTCAATGAATTTTGCAAAGACAATGGAATAAGAAGACACAAGACTGTTAGATTAACCCCTCAGCAAAATGGCCTTGCTGAAAGGATGAATAGGACCATTTTGGAGAGGGTGAGATGTATGTTGTCCAATGCAAAATTGGCAAAGGGTTTTTGGGGGAGGTGTGAATACAAAGATGCTACCTAATAAACAGTGCCCTTCAAGTGCAATTGAGTTCAAAACACCGGAGGAAAAATGGACAGGAAAAGCTCCAAGCTATGAGAACTTAAGGATCTTTGGATGCACCGCATATGTTCATTCTAATCAAGGCAAACTAGAACCTAGAGCTAAGAAGGGAATCTTCTTAGGCTATCCGGAAGGAGTAAAGGGATATAAAGTGTGGTTGCTAGATCCTGCAGGTCCCAAATCAATTATCAGCAGGTATGTCTTGTTTAGAGAAGATGACATGATAGCAGATGATCAACAGAAGTCTAATTCAATTCAGAATGGTGCTCAAACTGAGCAGAACAGATAGCATGATCTGGGAATCAGGTTGGAGGTGGAGAAACTTGCAAGCAACAACGAGTCCAAAGAGAGGACGTAAGTGAAGCTTCTCATCAGGAACCTATGACTTCATCAATTCCTCGAACCTCCGATACCTCATACAACTGGTCGAGATGCAGACAAAGGAGGCAGATTAAAGCTCCTGAAAGATTTGGTTATGCTGATCTCATAGCCTATGCTTTGAGTATAGAAATTGATGATCAAGGCTCAGAACCAATTTCTTACAAAGATGCAGTTTCCAGAACTGATAGTGATCAGTGGAGATCAGCAATGCAAGATGAGTTTGACTCTTTAATGAAGAATGATACTTGGAAACTTGTTGAAAAGCCAGCAAAACAGAAAGTTGTAGGGTGCAAATGGATTTTCAAAAGGAAACCAGAAGAAGCAGGAATGGATAGCTACGGGTACAAAGCAAGGCTTGTGGCTAGGGGTTTCACACAAAGAAGGAATTGACTATAATGAGATTTTTTTCTCCAGTTGTGAAGCATACAAGCATTCGAATCATCTTGGCACTAGTTGCAGTTCACAACCTCGAATTGGAGCAAATGGATGTAAAAACAGCCTTTTTACATGGAAATCTAGAAGAAACAATCTATATGAATCAACCTGAAGGATATGAGGTAAAAGGGAAAGATGAGATGGTATGTTTGCTGAAGAAATCTTTGTATGGATCGAAACAGTCCCCAAGGCGATGGTACAAAAGATTTGATTCTTTTGTAATGTCAAATGGTTTCACAGAAGCTCCTATGAAGATTGTGTCTACTTGTAAAGTTGAAGCTCGATTGTTTCATCTACTTGTTGCTCTATGTAGATGACATGTTGATTGCAAGTGCGAGATATGAAAGCCATCAAAGAGTTGAAGAATCACGTAATCTGAGTTCGAAATGAAGGATTTGGGGGCTGCAAGGAGAATACTGGGAATGGATATTATCGGAAAAAGAAGTGAAGGTCTGTTATATCTATCTCGGTCAAGCTATGTGCGTAAACTTCTAAGAAGGTTCAATATGCTTGATTCAAAACCTGTATCAACACCTATTCTTTGGACACTTCAAATGTCAATCACTCAATCTCCAAAAACGAGAAGATGAGATCAAGGATATGAGCGGAATCCCCTACTCGAATGCTACGGGTTCTCTTATGTATGCTATGGGTCGTACAAGACCGGACTTAGCATACTCTGCTAGCATTGTAAGTAGATTCATGGCAAATCTCGGAAGACAAAGATCGACAGACAAAGAAAGTGGATTTTTAGATATCCGAATGGTTCAAGTCTGTTGGCACGATCTATGGAAGAAAGACGAGAAAGAACAAATGGTCCGACAAGGCTATGTTGATGCCGATTATGCGGGTGACCTTGACAAAAGAAGGTCCTTAATCGGATACCTATTCACTTTGTATGGAAGTGTCATAAGTTGGAAGGCTAATCCGCAATCGTTGTGGCTCTATCTACAATCGAGGCTGAATATATAGCTCTCATCGAAGCTATAAAGGAAGCCAAATGGCTTAAAGGTCTTGCTCATGAGCTCGAAGGAAAGACTGGTCTGTTGAAGTATGGTGTGACGGTCAAAGTGCAATTTGTCTCTCTAAAAACCAAGTTTTTCATGAGAGGACAAAGCATATTGACATTAGGATGCATTACATCCGAGACATCATAGCACAAGGTGAAGTTGAAGTAAGGAAAGTGGGTGGAGAAAACAATCCTGCAGACATCTTGACAAAAGTAGTTCCATGTTCAAAGTTTACTCATTGTTTAAACTTAGTGAACATTGGAACTTGTGACACTGAAGTCTCTATTAGAGACTCGTATGAAGAAGAGCTTCTTTGGTCCTAACATTGAAGATCCAAGGTGGAGATTGTTATGAAGATGGATCAACAATAGTTAGTTAGTTAAGACTCTTGCCTTGTAATGTAAAATCATTGTAAAAACTATAGCTGTGTGATACCTATATTTGTAACTAAAGTTGGTTAGTTTCAATTGTTAGTTAGAGGTTGTTAATCTCCACAACCATACTCAAGGAAGTTGAGTGTGCATAGGTGTATATAAGTCTCAGCTGGTGTAAATTTTGTAGCATGATTCTTTAGGTTCAAGTGTGATCAAACTCTGAGTGTGTGTGCAAGTGAGGTGAGACTGTTTTGTGAAAATCTCCCTAGAAGCCTTGCTTGTCAGTTTTTTTTTTGTGCGATTGTGATCATTGGGAAGGAATAAAGATTGGCTCACAGATGTGGATGTAGGGGACCTTAATTGCCCCGAACCACGATAATCTTACATTTTTGTATTGTTTCTTTCATTGATACTTTGTTTTTCCTCTTTCTTGTTGTGCACGCATCACATCTGCTGCACTTTGCATTTCTGTTCTCTGTTCTCTGTTCTGCATCTCAGTTTTATAACAATTTCAAATTTCAAAATCGGTGTCCTTTCAATTTCTTTCCAATTACTACCAAATTAAATGTATTTTACTCTTCCCAAGTGTCATCATCTAACTACAATGTATTTTTCTATCATTCCAAAGAAAAAAGGGGAACCTCCTCCTAATAGGCTACCAAGGCCCTAAATTTCTTCTCTTTAATTATTTGTTTACATTTTCCAAAATATTATTTAATTATAATTACATTTTTATTTCATAAAATTTTTTATTTAGGATTTTATTCACAAAAACCTAATATTGTCCAGTATACATGACTTCTGGGATAAACGCCCAAAATCTTATCAAGTCCTTGAATGTATTCTTGAGTCTCGTGAACATAGCCATACCACATGCAACAACCTTTTCATATTCAAAACAAGAATCCAACTCCCCCACATCAACTAAATCAACTCACGGCCAAAATAGAAATAAGAAGTCGTCGTGGAAAAACCCACATTTCAAACATTTTCCAAAACCACCACGCAAATCATTATTCAGAACCCAAATAAAACTAGCATGATTATCATTCATTCAAGCAAAACCTGAAACCCTAAAAAGAACAACACCAATAGTCCAATATAATGCATGCATCCAACACAACTCAAACACACAGTGCTCCTAAGATCAAACACAAGAACTCCCCCTATCTTTCTCCTTTAGCTTTGGTAGAACATCAACAAAGGTTTCTAAAGGTAACCTTTTCCTTTCAATTTCAAATCAGTGTCGCCTTGTAGCTATTGAAAGGAGAACAAGGTCAGTGAAGGAAGAGAATGGGGAAAATGTAAAAATCTCGGCCATGCAAGGCCATGGAGGAAGAGAACTCACCTTATCTTCTCTCTTCACATTGGCTTTCTCTCCCAGTCTCTAACTTTCTGATTTCTATAGCCTTCTTAGGTTGGGAACATCAGTTTGATGTGAATAATGCCTTGCTCCATGGTGACTTGGAAAAGGAAGTCTACATGGAGATTCCTCCAGGATATGACTCATGATTGAAGGAATAAGGCATGCATATTTTTAAGGTCTTATGTGAGTAACAAAAAAAAAAATCTCATCCTTGGTTTAGGAAATTCACAGAGACAATGTCCTTGAAACACTGGCGAAGTCAAAGTGATCAGACCCTCTTCTTTAAACAATCATTGAAGGTAAATGCACTATCGTATATCGATGATATCATTATATCAGGGGATAACATGAGTGAGAAACAACTTCTAAAGGATAGACTAGTTGTTGACTTTGAAATGAAAGATCTTGGAAGACTAAAAAATTTTTTTGGATTGAAGTTACCTACTCCAAACAAGGTATTTTTATTTCCCAAAGAAAATATGTCCTAGATCTTAAGGGCTCGTTTGGTGGTCGGGATAGGATAAGGGCGGATAGGATAAGAGAACAGGATAGGAGTAGGATAGGATATGAGCAGGACAAGCTGTTATCCTATCCGACGTTTGGTGTCCACCAGATAACCAACTAGACAGCATTATAATTTAAGTATGAATTTTAAAAAATTTCGTTTTTATTCTAAATGTTTCCATCTTTTATTAGATTTACTTTTTTTCTTATAATTTTCATTATTTAAATTTATATAAAAAAACAAAAATATCCTTGTGATAAAATTACATATAATGTTTTAAATTTTTTAAATATTGTCTAACTAAAATTATTTTTTTATATTTTTAAATATTCATTTTTTGTTTTTACTTTACATATAGTTAAATTATTAGAATAATTTTTTATATTTTATAGTTTTTAAAAATAATATAAAATAACAAACTTAGCATTGTGATAAAATAAAAATAAATTTTAGAATTGATTATTAATATTTTTATAATTTTAAATATTTTATATTTTATTATACCTTTTTTTGGTAATCATGTTAAATTATATTATACTTTAAAATATTATTTTATTATACTTTAATTAATTTATATATTATATATTTTTATATTTTATTATACTTTAAATCACCCTATCCTACTTGTTACCGGAAAAAAAAAATCACCTTATCCTATCCTGTTGAGTTCTAACCCAGCCCTCCCCTCAGGATAGAATTTTAACTAGATTGACAGGATATGATAAGTGACACAATTGACTTATCCTATCCTGCTGGCTCACCAAACAACAGTTTCAGACAGGATATGATAGCTTATCCTATCATGCCTCTCTTATCCTGACCACCAAACGGGCCCTAAGGACACTGGGAAACTCAAATGTAAGTCAACTAGTTTTTCCCATTGAACAAAATCATAGAATGGGGAATAATGAAGAAAGTCCCAAAGTTGATAGAACTCAATATTAGTGGTTGGTAAGAAAACTTATATATCAACACATACCAAAACAAACTTAGGACATGCAATCCGTTAGCCAGTCTATGCATAATCCAAGGATGCGACTCTTGTAGGTTGTGGATCGTATTTTACAGTATCTTAAAACCATGTCTAGAAGATGATTACCTTTTGATGCGGACATAAGACTTCCAAGGCCCTCTAAAGGTGCAATGCACCTGATTAGATATAAGAGCGAGAATATGATGTAACTAACTGCCATGCTGGCAGTAGCTGTGAGGTGTGTGAAGTGTGAGTGTTGGTGTATGAGAGAGAATATAAGCATGAGGGAAGGGAGGAAAGGGGCAGGCTGGAATTAGGATTTGGAACCTTGGGAGAGACTAGGCACTCTCTAACTGCCTAGAGTATCATTTCCTTTTGCCCTATATTTGCTTCCTCCATATCCAAGTGTTGTTATCTTCTTGATACAGACTTGAGAACAGTAATAATACAGTGTTTCCTTCTTATTTTCTATCCTAATTTTCTTGGTTCCTAACATTGGTATCAAAGCTCACGATTCTTGGAGCTTTTGATGATCACTGCACGAACTGCAATGGAGTCCAGTGGAAAATTTGGAGGGAAGATTATGGAATTGAGGAAAGAATATCGGTCTCTACTGGATGAGATCAAGCAACTCGGAAAAGGAGGAAGCGGCGACTACTCAGGCACGCCGATCTCGACGAGATCATGCTCCAAGTCGCCGCCGCCATACTCCGACAATGTACGCAGAAGAGAAGGATGCGGAGGAGGAAGACAATGCTAGAGGAAGTGATGGATCCAGCAACAATGTTCTCTATACTGTGACAGAACCCGAAACGCAGACGGAGGGAGAGATGAAGGCGAACTGAGAAATTCCAACGGAGGAGAGGAGATTTCAGGTTGTGATGTTAGGATCCAATTGCAAGGTATGGGACTTGAGTCCCACATCGGAAGTATGGGATTCCGGTGTGGGGTTTATATGGCCTTGGGCTCTCCAACTACAATAGCTAGCTTTTGTGGTGTGGTTCTCCCAAGGTTCGTATCAATTGGTATCAGAGCCTTCCACCATGTCTCTCGGCTGCAAACGTGCGGCGCGGGTGGTGACGCCGGCATTGCAGTGTTCGTCCGGGACTAGCCAAAGGGCTAGTGCAGCCGGCCCGGCCGCGTGGGCGTCGGGGTGCATGAGCGTGGTGGGATGTTAGGATCCAATTGCAAGGTATGGGACTTGAGTCCCACATCGGAAGTATGGGATTCCGGTGTGGGGTTTATATGGCCTTGGGCTCTCCAACTACAATAGCTAGCTTTTGTGGTGTGGTTCACCCAAGGTTTGTATCACCTTTTAGGCTAGTGTAGAAGCTAAATTTCGAGCTATGGCACAAGAAGTTTTGAGTTGTTAGGGATGAAGATTGTGCTTGATGACCTCTATATATAAAGTATGATGCTCCTATGAAATTGTTTTGTGATAACATGCATGGCTCATAATCTTGTTTAAATGACAGAATTATTTCCCTGTATTATTATTTCCATTTTTATTGGGACAAATTATTAGGGCAAATATGTCGCCTGTAATATAGTTGTATTCTAGGCAAGTATTTATCAACACATCTGATGGGTACCAGAAATGGTAACCAGGCAATAGAACAGTAAAATAAATTGAGAGAATAAGAGCTTGAGTATTATTAATGGAAAAGAGGGGTTTGCAGTGGAATAGAATTCCAAACTACCACAGAGCTAGAGCTAGCTTCTATAGAGAGCTATTGTTCTCTATCGATAATTAACACAATGATTTTCCCAAAAGATATCTCCCATACTCAACACCCATCCTATTTATAACCTTCCTTCTCCTCTTCTCTTTCTATAACTAACTCTTCTCTGAGTGGGCCCTGGATATTTGGGTTTGCAGATACCCTATACTGGGTTGTCCTTACTTCATATTGATTGGGGTCCCATTAACATGCCTATATAATGTATATCATTGTACTAAATGCCTATATAATGTATATCCTTGTACTAAATTCAAGTAACAATATTCAATGAGTTATCTTTTCAAGTGTTATAATTTATGCATCAAGGATGGAAAATAATATAAAGCCTTCACAAAAAAATCTTACCATGTGAAATTGAATACTATACGGTCAAACGACACCAAACTACTTATGCATCTTAATGTTCATTGAATTTTAACTTTATATAGCATATTCTAAATATTTGCCATAATGTTATAATTGAACTATACTTTATAAATAACTATCGTACATATAAATTAGGCTAAAATATACTTTTGGTCTCTTGTCTTTATTTTAGGTTTCAATTTGTAACCTCTTTTATTTTCTGTACTGTTTTGGTCCCTTATCTTTTTTTTAGGTTTCAATGTGGTCTTTTCCGTTTAAATTGTAGTACGGAGATGATCAAATTAATATAACTTTTTGTAAAATAAGAGATCATTTCGGAAAAAATAAAAAGAAAAGAGGGACCATTTCAGAACAAAAAAAAGAGACATAATTGGTTTAACTTTTGTAAAATGAGGGACTGTTTAAAAACAAAAAATTAAAGAGGAACCATATTGGTATAACTTTGCAAAATAAGGGACCATTTTGAAATCTAAAATAAAGATAAGGGACCAAAAGTATAGTTTCTATATGTTTTTATTTAGTGCTAATATTTTTTAAATTGAGGGATTGCCGGGAGAAGAAAAGATTTCTTTTGGGGGACAGCACTGCTAACATCTCTTTAAATGGTATATAGAGGTAGGAGGGTCGATAATCCATAGACAGGGAAAGTCAAGGTATCAAACTATTAGTTCTTCTCAGCTATCTACGTGAGACATAACATTCAAAAACATGGAGAAGATTCTATCATGTGATTTTTGTCAACACATCCATTATATTTACTTAATACCAAAATTACCACTGAAAGTTTACCTCGACAGAGTTAATTTCATATACTTGATTTTCAGTGACTTCTAGATCAAGAGCTTGTATGCAAGCTTCAGCAACAATAATTCTGCTGGCCTCTCCCACTAGTTTATCTCCTGAAAGCCAGTTGCCAAATTTCTAAAACTTCAAACAAGAATACAAGTAAAAATGAATCATAATGAATTACCACTATGGCACTATGCTATGGGAAACGATAAATAAGGTGAATTAACTTTCTAAATCAATCTCACATGTCAGGACATGACAAAAACAACCAAGAGAAAACTCTATTCCCTTAAGTATTCAGCATAGGTCTAACAATTTGTTTCGGGTCATGGGGAGCAGGGATCAGTTCATCCTTGATACTAACTGATACGGGCCAAACCTCTAGGGACAGTCCAGAAATAATTGGGCCTAATGAGACCAGATCAGCCAGGCCCGAAAGAGTTAAAAGGCCTCCAACATGGATGTCCGATCATCAGTAACATTTGTTTTTCATTAAATATGCTTTGTAATGAAGGTGCCTAGTATAAGCGCCAGTAGTATTTTTCATTCTGTTTTAGAAGCTTCGTTTCTGTTAGAATTGCACATGCCATCAGGACACTTGGCAAATGATGCGCACAACTAGGAACTAATTGCACTTTATAATGTTTACGTACGTGAATGCAAGGATATGCAGAATATTATCAGTGAATTTCTGATTCATATTCCCCCATTCTTAGAGCCCTTCTTCTGCTTGAAAGAAGAGAACCTATTCCCCTAAGTTTCCCCTTATCATTTTGGTGCTTTCATCCCTGTACTCACCATGCCTCCCAAACCAGAGAAAGTTGACAAAGCCGATAAAACCACTGAGGAACTCACCACCCAAATTCGTGAGATGCAACTCAACCTTGACAACCACGAATCCTATATAACCACCCAGCTCCCCTCCATCATCCATGACCAATTAGCAGCGGCTTCCACCACCTCCACCCACCTCATCACACCACCCAAACCACCAAAATACTCTTTCAACCCTTTGATGGCACCAATCCCTTAGATTGGATATTCCAAACGGAACAATTTTTTGACCTTAACCAAACCCCACCAGCCCAATGCCTCACCTTGGTGCCCTTCTATATGCAAGGGGCAGCTCTCAGCTGGTTCAAATGGCTTCACGCCAACTAGCTGCTCGCCACCTGGGAAGCTTTCCTGCGAGCTCCAGAGCTTCGTTTCGGGCCACCACCATTTGCTAACCATCAAGCAACATTTTTCAAGCTTATACAAACCGGATCAGTGATCGATTACCAAGCCCAGTTCGAAAACCTATCCAATAGAGTAGTTGGCTTGCCCATCGAGGCCCTGCTGAATTGTTTCATTTCGGGCCTCAAACCCAAGATCCAGTGGGAACTAGCTATTCTCCAACCTGAAGCCATGAACGAAGCCATTGGATGGGCCAAACTTCTAGAGGCTAAGTTCCAAGACTCAAAAACTTCTTTTCCCAAATTCCAGAGCTCCACCCCACCTAATCCAAACCCGTCCATACTTGGTCCAGCTCCCCCAACACCAGCCATGGCCATCTGCTAGTATTAGCCCAGCCCAGATGCAAGAACGCAAGGCCAAAGGGCTATGTTTCAATTGTGATTATAAATGGTGGAGACAAGTGCCAAACCAAACAATTTTTACTCCTCATGGCTGATGAGATGGATACCCCTAATGGTGAGGAATCGGCCCAAGATGAGGAAACGCATGACCCGAGCCCAACTTTCCCCAACCCTACCCAAACAGAGGAGCCGCCGCCTGATGGGGTTCGTTTCCAGCTTTCGCAAGCAACTTTCACCGGACCTCCATCACCTTGCACTCAGCGTGTCTAGGGGAAAATCCATCAGCTCCTTGTCACTGTCCTCATAGATTCTGGGAGTTCGCACAATATCTTACAGCCCCGAGTCGCCGAGTTCTTGGGCCTTCCAGTGGTAGCCGTCAAACCCTTCTCGGTTGTGGTAGGCAACGGTGACTCCAATACGTGCTCGGGGATCTATCCAGAGGTGGCGGTGACCCTCTCTGATCAGGTGTTCCACATACCATTTTACATATTACCCATCCATGGCACAGATGTGGTCCTCGGAGTTCAGTGGTTGCAAACGTTGGGCCCATTCATTTCGGATTACTCTGTCCCCTTCATCCAGTTTTCATACAACAAGAAGCCCATCACCCTTCACGGAACCACCCCCACCTCACGCTACGCCCAATTCTGTAGGTACCTTTTCACCAAATCCATGGTTTCCATCCACACCATCACCTTAGAAGACCCTCCCAGTGACACATCACACCCTACTTCCACATAAAACTCTCCCTGTGACCTCAACACCCTGCCTCTACCCTTAGCCATGCTCCTCATTAAGTTTGCTTTAGTGTTTGACACACCAACTAGCCTACCCCCTTCCCATGCCCAGGATCACCATATCCACCTTTTGCCTGACACCAAACCTATCAATGTGCGTCTCTATCGATATCCCTAGTGTCTAAAAGAAATCATGACCAACCTTATCCACCAAATGCTCATGGGAGGCATCATTAAACCCAGCACCAATCCCTTCTCTTCCCCTGTGATACTAGTCAAAAAGAAGGACAGATCATGGAGATTTTGTGTCGATTATCGGGTCATCAATGCCATCACGGTCAAGGATAGATTCCCCATTCCTACTGTCGACGAGCTCTTAGATGAATTGCATGGTTCAACCATCTTTTCCAAGTCGGACCTCAGGTCGGGTTATCACCAAATCCTCCTAGCCCCAGAGGATACTTTAAAACGGCATTCCGAACTGTGGATAATCATTTCGAATTTCTAGTTATGCCTTTTGGCCTGACCAATGCACCGTCAACATTTCAAGCAACCATGAACTCCGTATTTCGCACCTTTCTCAGGAAGTTCGTACTAGTCTTTTTCGACGATATTCTTGTCTACAATAAGGACTTCCAATCTCACCTGAGTCATTTGAGGCTGGTTCTACAAACTTTATCCCAGCATCAGTTTTTTGCTAAGTTATCAAAATGTTATTTTGGAGTATCTCGGGTGGACTACCTCGGGCATGTCATATCCAATGAGGGTGTCTCGACTGATCCTTCCAAAGTACTAGCTATCCAAAACTGGGCTACACCAAGCACCCCTTCTCAGCTCCAAGGGTTTTTAGGACTCGCCGGATATTATCGTCGTTTTGTTCACAATTACGTAGCAATTGCGGAGCCTCTCACCGACCTTCTTCACAAGCATTCCTTCTCTTGGTCCGAACAGGCACAGGAAGACTTTGAGGCTTTGAAAAAGGCTATGATCACCCTTCTAGTGTTGGCATTACCCAACTTCTCTGCTTTTTTTTTATGTAACTACAGATGCATCAGGGACTGCAGTAGGAGTGGTGCTATCCCAGGCACACCATCCCATCACCTTTTTTAGTAAGAAACTCAGTGGGAGAATGCAATTGGCCTCAGCATATGATCGGGAGATGTTTGCTATCACTTAGTCCGTCAAAAAGTGGCGTCAGTACTTGTTGGGACGCCACTTTCGCATCTTTACTGATTAGAAAAGTCTCCGGGATATGTTATCCCAGGTTATCAGTTCTTAATCGCGCAAAGCAAAAGTGGTTGACAAAGCCGTTGGGTTTCGATTATGAGATCCTTTATACTCCAGTCGCACCAACTTGGTAGCCGACGCCTTTTCGCAGCTGACACCAATTCAGAAGTTACATTTGCGACATACTCGGTTTGTCAACCATTGATTCTTGATCGATTGCGACGTTTTATTCCACACACATCATCTGGCATGGCCTTGATGCAACGGTTTCAGGATGTAGCAAGCGACTCTCCTTCGTTTTCCATACAGCAAGGTATACTTTATTTTCGAGGTCGTTTATTTATTCCTGCTGAAACTGAATTGAGGCTTTCCTTGGTGGAAGAATGTCATGCTTCGGTAATAGAGGGCCATTCAGGGGTTAAGGGGACCCTGGCCAGATTGGCGGCATCTTTTGCTTGGCCTCATATGGCCAAGGATGTAAAGAAATTTGTGCAGGAAAGCTCAGTGTGTCAACAAAACAAGTACTCCACACAAAAGCCAACCGGACTGCTTCAACCTTTGCCAATTCCGTCCCAAGTCTGGGAGGATATTAGTATGGACTTCATAACTCACTTGCCAATCTCCAATGGGAAATTGGTAATTTGGGTCATTATAGATCGCTTATCCAAATATGCTCATTTCCTCCCACTTCCAGGACATTTCTCGGCTGCTACTCCTGCCCCAATTTTGCTCACTGAAATTGACAAGTTACATGGGATGCCTAAAACTATTGTCAGTAATCGTGATCGTGTCTTTGTTAGCAAGTTTTGGAAGGAATTGTTTCGGCTCAGTGGAACTAAACTGGCTTTCAGCAATGCTTATCATCCCCAAACGGATGGTCAAAACGAAGTTACTAATAGAATTCTAGAAACGTATTTACGTTGTTTCATTGTGGATGCACCGGGTAATTATGTGCACTATTTACATCTAGCTGAGTACTGGTACAATTCCTCTTGCCAGTCAGCTATTTGCATGACACCAATTGAAGCTCTTTATGGGCGGCCACCACCCAATTTGCACAGCTATGTAACTGTTGTGGTTCCAAAGTTTGTCTCATAGGCTTTTGACATGATGTCTAGAAGGCTATGCAGAAGCACATGACGACTCTTGATAGAAATAAGGCCAGACATCTAGTTTCATTACAAGAAGACATACATGATATAGGCTGTAAGTGATTAAGTGGGTCTTTATTTAGCCGAAATGCAACAAGATACATGAGCCGCAATTGCAAGATTGAAAACATAAAGCACTTGCCAAATGCTTTTATGATCGGAACTATTGTGCTAATTGCTTTGATATAATATTCATAGTGTAAGACATAAAAGAGAGTTTGTGAAGCTGTAAATCCAACATATACGTGCAAAGTTTACAGATTTATGATAAACTGACCAACATAACCTCCTATTAATCCTACGATAAATTCTTAGGTAGGCACATCATATCGCATCATCTCTTAAGCACTCAAATCAATATTTGACATTTGTAAAGGCATTTAAATATAGGTGCACTTTTAGCATGGTCCTCACTTCCTTTTGCATGTCATTGTCAAATAATGATTTGACATTTGAGTACATATCATAATTCTTACCTACCTAAGAATTATTCCTAGTACTACTAACAGTAAGGATCTAAGCCAATTGACAGCCCTGTGGATTCCAACACCAAACTCTAAGAAATTCAATCAGAGTTGTAATTAGACTTTGGGCAGTAAGGGTAGGTAGGTTGGTTGGATTGTAAGTTAAACAGCCGAACTGTTATAGTAGTAAAAACAATATAAATTTTGTAATGCCACCAGTGTTAGGAACCCATTCTTCAGATGCAGCAATCACCAGTCTTAATAGATACCTTCACAGTGCATCTGGTAGAGGACTCTTGTACCAAGACCCTCCTAACATATAGCTAAGTGTATTCAGTTTCTGATCAAGCTTCTTCTTCATTTGAATAAAATAGTATAGGGCTATGACCAACGTCACTAGTAAGCTAGTCTATCTCATCCATATGGTGAAGGAATTGGGTTTTAAATAACCAGAGCCCGCGGATTTGTTTCATGACAATGATGTTTGTCATGAAAGAAAGTAGCATATAAAGATTGATTGTCAATATGTTAGTGATAAGCTTCTACAGAACATATCACAGTTATGCATGTCAATATACAAAACCAGCTTGCAGGTTTGTTCATCAAATCCTTAAGTGGTACACTGGTTCATTTCATCAGTAAAAAGCTAGAAGCACATAGATATATACACCCCAGCATGTGGGGGAGTGTTTTGGACCTACGGAAATTTCTAGCTCACTTTAAGTCAAGGGTACACCAATTTCGAGAATTCGAGTCTACACAATATGCACCTAAATACAAATGTGTGAGCTTTATTTGACAGGAAACTGAATAAGTTGGAGTATATTCAAATGAGTTCTCAGTAAACTGAACCTAGCTCAATGTTTGAGACTAGCTTGCTATTCTAACCAACATTCGACCAAGATTGTCCGGTTGTTGTTACCTGGTCTCAATAAGTTTACTATATGAATATTTTCCTTTGATTTGGTCCATGTGGATTCATATTCATGTTTTCACACATCAGTGAGTAAATGACATATTAACTTTTAGTTATGTTATTTGGACATCACAAATTTGACGACAATGGAGACCTGGTTAGTGATGTTCAAAATCGTGGTTAATGGCATATTGGATTTGGTTAACAGGTTCACCAAGATTGGGTAACTCATTAACCATCCACTAAGCTTTATTAACCAAAATTTTGTACATCAATAACCAAGTTGTCTGTTAACGAATTACTCATCTACCATAGGTGTATCCATTAACCAAATTCAACATGTCATTAACCAGGTGTCGATTGTTGTCAAATTGGCGATGTACAATCTTTATTGATAACTTTAGCTAAAGTGGCATCCAATTTTCATTTGAGAAACCACTAGGCAAATCAAATGGACTGAAATCTTTAATTTCCAAAATATTCATTTTATCATAAAACCACTGTCAATTTTTAGTGCATTTGACAAGAAATTCTTTTTCTCTTTAAATCAAGCTACATTCCTAGCAAATCACATCATTTTTTTTGCTAGACCATATTCTCACAATCACACATACAGCTTATACAGCTCAGTAACTGCTCATGTGAAAAATGTTTACCAAATGAAAACTAAAAGAAAAAAAGAATACTTGCATTGTGCCATAGCTATAATAATGAGCACTATTCACATACCTTGGCCTATAAGGACTGCTCGTCGTTGCCCAGCTGTTGCTTTAAGCAAAGTATTGAGATCATAAGATGTGTATGGCCCATCTGTCAACCTTCCAGCTCTAAAATGCATTAAAATAAAATGAGGAGACTTCAAGAATTTGAGACAAACCTAATCCAAGTTTAAAGTCCACCGCTGTGTTTATCAAGTATCAACATCAAGTATGAAACATGATTTTAAAGTCCGTGTCCGGTGTCTGTGCTTCATAGATCTTACCTGATTATGGTAAACGGAAGGCCAGAACTCCGAAGAAAATCCTCCCCCATCTTCTTATACTTCAGGACGCCAAATAGGTTCATAATGCTACTTGACATAAGAAAATTAGCAAGTCAATGAGACAAAATTGAGATGTCCTCTTACCAATCCAAATCAACAAGTTTTATCTAATGGAATAATTTATATCATAGATCACATGGAATCTATTGCTATTTCCTTGTAACTAACTTATTGGTGTAGTACATAAATCAGGCACTTAGCCTACACTCATGCACTGCTCAGGATATCTTGTCTGCATTTTCCTGTGCACATTTTTTCAATAATTAAAAGCTTACAATTTGTCCTGCATTCATAACAAGAATCTGGAAAATTTTCTGTCACTATTTTAAAAAATTTTGAATTTGGAGTAAGTTGTTCATAACTCTGAAGCAACCCAGCAGTACATTCCCTCCTCTATGTAATTGCACTGAGGAAGCTGATGGTCCCTCCGATTATCTATGAAAGGTTTATTTGCGATACTCCAATTGTTCCAAATGTAAAACTCAGTCTAGGTGATGGAGAATAACTATCACATCCCAAGAGGTATAGGAAGGTAGTTAATTAGCCCTTGTCTATATAATGTAAATCCTCGTATTGACCAATCAAGAAATATTATTCAGATATTTTCTTCTTTCAAGTATAAGTATAATCTTCAAGTCAATAACAACAGAAGTAAAAAGAACTATCGAATTCAAATAAAAGTTTGCATATAATTAGAATCAATATTTTGCAAATCTTCCAATTCCTCGTCATTGTCAGATAGAAAACAATAACAACCAAAACACTGAGAACAGGAACAACCGAAAAAAACAGAACACTTAGCATAAAAGAAAAGAGGAAAAGAAATTATGAAAAAGAAAGAAGAAAAAAGATGAAAAAGAGAACAGAGGTAGAGGAAAGAAGAAGAAAAAAAACAAAGCAAAAGAAAAGAAGAAAGAGCAAACAAAAACCTATAATGAAGAAAAAAGGTGGCCGGAATCTTGGAGGTTGAGTTGCAGAAGCTGAATGAAGGAAGGGCTGATACGGGGTAGAAGTGACATGAAAGAAGGTAGAGGTGAAAATTATTTAACCTAGGTCCGAAAAACCAACAATACCCGCAAATATGATCGTTAGATGCCCATCTGTGGAGGGGTAAAAATAGGCTTTTAACACACTTTGTTGGAGCAGTCACTATTGCCGCTATTTCCTGCTGCCGTTATAGCGTCCGCTATTGCCAATATCAGAAAATGCTAAGCTATTCGAGAACCGAAGTGGCCAGGGCCCACTCCGCTCCGCACCACCGCTATAGCACGCTATTAACTACATAATCCTACATGTGGATATAGATTGACTTTTACATGCATGTCGTCAATCATAACTACACAAGATTGGTGGTTTCCTATATGATGTGGGATGAGAAAGGGCAGTTTTAGAATTTCCATTTTGTGCTGAAAGCAATCTTGTGTAAGGTCCTAGCAAGTGGTGGTATAGCCTAAATCATTTCCCTTCTCAAATGTTTCTTTTGGAGGAGATGAACCATTATACTCAAAGCAAGGCATCAATTATTCACGGTCCAATACAAAGTTACAGATTCTCTGGTGGGTACAATGGAGTACCTACCAAAGGCTACAAATTTGGAAAGATGCCGAATTCAATTTTAGCTAATTTAAAACCTACTCCAGTGACGCCCTCTCCCACTCCCACTCCCACAGGCCATCAGTGAACTTCTTGCAGGAACAATAAGCATATAAAATCTAATTATCATAAAATAGGATAAGTTCACTATTTTGATTATGTAGGTCACAGTAGCAAGTATACATAACGACGACAAATCATAAATCGAGAATAGCCGACAGAAAACCAGTAATTGGAATTCAAACTCAAATGACAATATAAATCAGTTTATGTCAATCTTTGGTTTATTCTTCCTCTGGTGGTACACTTTGAAACAAAAAGTTTTGATAACCCATCATGGTTAGGTTAAACTGATGTTTTAAACGAATTTCTCATTTGAACATTAGAAGGTCACTAATCTGAATTACCAGACATAGAAGTCTGCTTTCATGCATGCCAATTTAGGATACCACAAAGGTCACAGACAACATAATCAATTAAGTACTAACTATTATTAGTTACGCTTACCTCCATGGCAATTCATTGAACTTAGTCACACCTATTGATGACACAAGAACGACTCTCTTCACTGAGGAAGGCAATGCAGACACTAGATTCTTCACTCCCATCCAATCTTCAAATAAATACTTATAATCAAAATCAAAACCAAAATATTTAAAAGTGCTTGAAAAGTTGATGAATGCTATCCTGTATGCAACTTTGAATAAAAGTATTACTGTTATGCTTAAATTTTCCACACTACCTCAATAGTTTTCTATTTCAATTTATTTATGCCATCAAATGCTGCAATATCTGCATAAGAAGACTCTTACCAACTCTTTCTGGGGTATTATCATCATCCCATCGCCTTGAAGGAAAAGCTGTGGTTCCTGTGCAGCAAATCACATGTGTGACTCCCTATAAAGCAAGTAAACAAAAACAAAGAAGCGACAAAAAAATAGGTATATTACCACACATTTCCTTTGGTTAATGAAATAACTAATCAAAAATGAATATAATTCAGATGAACCAAGTATTAAGTCACCTCGAATATGGATGGATCCAAATCATCATGGTTTCTTGTGTCTCCTTTATATACCTGTCATGTTTCAAAGTTCTATATAACTAGAAAATATTGAGAATAAATGAAATCAACTTGAGCATCAAAGCTAATTATTCATCAGTGGAACTATGACAGCAATTAAATTTGCACCCCTTGATTGCTCATTAAGAGTAGATGATATACCTGCAGTTTCTCCTTATCTTGTTTACCAAACAGTGTTGTAGCTTTGTCAGGATCCCTAAGTATCAACCGTGACTTAACATTCCGCTGAAGCAATGATGCTACTACAAGCTGCCCTGAATAGTAAATAAGGCAACTGCTTCACAAACTTCTTCCAATCAAACTATGGCATAAAATACATTGCAAAGGGGATACACGTCTTTATTTAACGAGTTTCCATCTTGCTACCAGCTTTTCAGAAACTTCTTTTTATTTCGTTAATCAATTCACATATGTTATTAACCCATTTTTAACATATTCTTAATTGGGATAACAGTGGTATGAAACTTGTGGTGTGGATGAATATTTTTTCTTTAACTTAATAGACCTCATGCATTTATTGTAAGAAACTGTAGGTTGATTTAAATCATCAAAATACTCATAAAGATTTATCTATTTAAAAAAAATCACAAATTTTGAGTAAGTCTACTAATAAAATATGTCAGTGTCAGTCTCTCCTCCTCCACAAAGAAAAATGACATGAGAGAATCCATTCCTCTCATATTAGGCACCCCTCAGATTAGGCTGAGATGATGACAACCAAACCTCTCACTTGCTCCCTACTAGATCAATCCATCCATCAGTTTCATCCTCAATTGGAGACAAATGTGAACTGACGGATGAATATTGATGATTGATCTTTCAGAACCAAGTGAGGAGTTTTCATTATTAGGCAATTCACTGATGAGTGATTTTTCAAGGACAAAAGTAGTGGTTTAGCATGGAGTAACGCTATTTGAACTTCAAAATTTGACAATATGGCGACGACACTTGATTAACAGCGTGAATGCGTGTTGGAATTGGTAGACCAAGTTGGCTAATTCATTCATCATCAGCTTGATTAACCAATATTTTGTTCGCCATATTGTCAAATTTTAATGTCTAAATAACATTTTTCCTTAGTACGAGAACAACGATAAGAGATAGAAGAAGAAAAAGGATTGTTTACCAACACCTCCCGATGCACCAACAACGAGGACAAGTTTGGAAGACGATGGGGTGGTTTGTCTATTCTCGTTCAACTCTGAACTTTGGGTTTCAATTAGTTCCTCGCTGCTGATAGCATTTTGCGGTCCTCCTCTGTCGGTTGAAACAGCTTTTACATAAGCACGCTTAGAATAAGAACTCCATCTCGAAGCTGAAGAATAAGAAGACACGTTGACTCTTCTGCTAGAGAGTTTGGCGAAAACTTGACGCTCAGAAAGACACTCGGCGAAAGCCAGAGGAAGTGTAGCACTAGTAGAAGCCATGAAACAATGAACACTGACAGAACAAGTCTTCTGCAATGCAACGGACCAGAAACGAACTGCAAAAGCAATTAGTCACCGGAATTTCTTTATTTTTATTTTATTTTATTTTTCTCGTCAGTAAATGGTGACCTCAGAAGTCCCTGTTGTTTCAACTCCATTATTTCTTTTTGTTTTTTTTATATACACTTACCGTATAAAGTTTTTTTTATTCTGTCAATCAATCAGAAGACACATGATTATAAATCTTTGATTCTTGTCCTAATCACCTTAAAACTCATTAATTTCGTGATTTCTAATTAGTTGTCATTATAAAAATCTTTACACTGATTGTACATAGAAATTAAACTCTTTTAGAATTCCATGTCTCCATTATTTATATTTATATTTGACATTATTTTTTGATAATCATCACAGACTTCAGTTTAAATAGAAACATATATTTGATCCAAAAAAAAAAAATTAGAAACATGTACTGAATGGATTTAACTGCTATCCTAAGTATAAATAAACTATATTTTCACTTAATGATAGGTATACGGGCTACGGTTTGCACATTGGTTGGCGTGCATAACTCGTAGTTTGTGTGGATCTGGACTCGTAAAATTATGGTCCATTTAATTGTTACCTCATGCGGGTTGGTCCGCAAAACTTGCGTGTTAAATGGGTTTAGTCTGCAGGTTCGTAACCTAACCTATTAAATTGTATAAAAATTATTTTTAAAAATTTATTTTTTATTTTAAAATAAAAAATAAAAGACTAAACCCCCAATTTGGTCCCTGAGAAAAACACTCGGGTATGAAATAGTCACTAACCAAAAAAAACTATCCGTTTAGTCCTTAAGAATGTATTTCCGGGACAGATTAGTCCTTCTGTCACAAATTAGTCCCTAACAATTTTTAAGTGATACCAGTAAAGTCCCTAAGAAACATGACCGTGAGCCAAATTAGTCCCTATTAACATGCACTAAACATGATAGAAACACTACAAAATATGACAGAAGGACTAATCTGTCCCGAAAATACATTCTTAAGGACTAAACGGATAGTTTTTTTTTATTAGGGACTATTTCAGACCCGAGTGTTTTTCTCAGGGACCAAATTGGGGGTTTAGTCAAAATAAAAACTCCAATTTGTAAATTTTATTTTAGTCAAAAATAAAAAATGAAAAACACAGGTCAATTAAACCGTGGATAAACTCGTCTAACCCATGAGCTTACTAAATATGAGCCTGTATAAAAGCAAGCCTATATAAGTTGGCCCATTTAACTAGCCAATCGAGCCGACTAGGCTTGTATATACTTATATTGTCCATTGATTATAAATTATAAATCATTAAAAATATTTGATTCTTATCATAAATATCTTAAAAGTCACATATAAAATGACTTGATATTGGTTGACAGTATAAAAACTTTAACAATGTGTTAAAATTAAGCTCTATACGTATTTTCATGCACTAACAAGAAAAAGATTTTTTAAACTGTCAATCAATCATAATTTATTACATCATTAAAAATTATTGACAATTATTATAACCACCTCATGCCGACCCGATTCACATACCCACATATATATATTCAACTAATTGTTAGGTCTCCAAGTGTGTGCTGGTTTGAGATATACTTTAAAATTGGTCCGCAAAACTTACGTGTTAAACGGGTGTAGTCTGCAGGTTCGTAACCTAACCTATTTAATTGTATAAAAATTATTTTTAAAAAATTATTTTTTATTTTATAATAAAAAATAAAAATTCCAATTTTTAAATTTTATTTTAGTCAAAAATAAAAAATGAAAAACACAGGTCAATTAAATCGTGGATAAACTCATCCAACCCATGGGCTTACTAAATATGAGCCTGTAACATCTCAGGCTACTTTATGAATTGACGACTGTCCCCACAGACCAACACGGGTCTTTTCAGCGTGCTTTGTCCTCACTCACACGCTTCCTGGGAAAACTTCCCAGGAGGTCACCCATCCCAGAATTGCTCCAAGTCAAGCATACTTAACTGTGGAGTTCTTAAGTGATGGGCTACCGAAAAGAAGATGCATCTTGTTGATATGGGTAGTACCAATCAATTCTTATAAGCCATCCTCAACTGTATAGTCCCATACCTACACAGTCTCAGGATCCCTCTCATTCGGGTGTGTAATCGATTCATTCATGTGCCCCTTCGCCCAAAAGCCTGCCAGGAGCCGCTCCTTGTCCGTGCCTTCTTGCACCAGCGACCACTCCCCGCCCTCGTCGGCACCCGGGTGTTACACGCCTACGAGCTTCCGCTTGGTTCGTCCCCGAACCACACCATACTGGGAGAGGTGCCGCTCTGATACCATTTGTAACATCCCTGACTGCTTTATGGATTGACGACTGTCCCCACAAACCAACACGGGTCTTTTCAGTGTGCTTTATCCTCACTCACACGCTTCCCGGGAAAACTTCCCAGGAGGTCACCCATCCCAGAATTGCTCCAAGTCAAGCACGCTTAACTGTGGAGTTCTTAAGTGATGGGCTACCGAAAAGAAGATGCATCTTGTTGATATGGGTAGTACCAATCAATTCTTATAAGCCATCCTCAAATGTATAGTCCCATACTGATAAGCCTCTGGCTCATCTAGTTTTATAGCTAGTATGACCAGGGTTTTGTGCAAATTATATCGTATTTTTACCCAAATTAGATTAGATTGTCCTCAAGCAAGGTTTTGAGTCTCTAGAGTAGTTTTAAGTTAATTTAGCTAGTTTTAAGTCAAAATAATACACTTATGCTTATTTCCTTGTTTTCAGGTTAAGTAGAAGCTGAGAAAATAAAGAACAGAGGTCTCGCCCCGCGAAGTACACGCTCGCCACGCGACCCCGAAGCCTGACTGTTCCAAGAAATTGCTAAGTCTCTGGGTCGCCTCGCGAAGAAGGTCTCGCCCCGCGAGTCTTCCAAACCTGAAAAAGTCAGAGACGATCACGGCTTGCCCGTGTTGAAGGTCACGGCCGTGGCAGTTTTGAAGTTGAAGAGTCTCGCCTCGCGAGTATCCCTTCGCCTCGCGAATCAGAAAGTCAGAGAGCATCACGGTTAGGCCCTGATGGCCATCACGGGCGTAAGGAGGAAAACTCCTCATATCCTCGCCTCGCGAGAGTCACTTCGCCTCGCGAGAATGCCAAGGGTTGGTGACTGTTTATGAAATTCGCCTCGCGAATGTTTGCTCGCCTCGCGAGCCATCTGAATTCTGAATTTGTATAAAAGGCTATTCTGAATATTTTGGAAAGACTTTTGCTTCTCCATTTTCTGTTTTACACTTTTCTCTGTAATTTCGTTTGTGTTATGGAGAACTAAATTCTTAGGATTGATCTATTGTAATTGATTTCCACATACTTGAGGTTCTTATACTTTCCCTGTTTTGTATGCTTTTCCCTCTTCAATGCCATGCCTTGTATTTCTGTTTGTTTAATTCAGGAGTATAATGCATTGTATTGATTTATTTCCGGTGATATCATGTTCCTATAATCAATCGCGTTTGTTTAATTGGCGTGTATGCGTTCATGTTCGTTTAGTTCATGAGGGCTTAACCCCGTTTGTTTAATTCGGGAATAGGGACATGTATCAGCAAGTGATAGTTTCGTTTGTAAATTTTGCTACAACCGGGAGGGGATAAGAATTTGCTTAGGGCCTGGAAATTGTATGAACCTATGATAGTGGGAAATCAAGAGCAATAGATTAATCTGTTTTTGACTATTGATAACCTCCTTGAACTGTTTGTTTTCAATCGCTCTGTCTTTAATATTTTGTTTGTTTCTTATTTGCACTCCAACCCAAACCCCCCCCAAAACTTATTTTTGTGAAAGATAATATTCTCGAGTCCTTGAGAGACGACATCCGAGTTGTCGCACTATACTACGCTTTTAAACCCGCTCGTCCTTTTTGCGCGCGTCTTGGACACATGTGACCAAAAATTGGCGCCGTTGCGGGGACTCGAGTTGTTATTGTTAGCAAATTGTTTTTATATTAATTTCTTTTCTTTCTTTTAATTTTACATTCTGTTTTGAATTGGTCCGGCTACTAGGTCTCATTGCCTCGAACTGTGTGATTTTGACCCGGAAATTGAAAGAACATTGCACACACTCCGTAGGGAATTTCGGGCTAGCACTAGTAGTGATTCCAATTTTAAAACCGCTTTTGAAAACATGGGAGACCAGAGGACATTAAGGCAGCTTGCTGCCCCCGATGTCAACTATAATGGATTATGTATTTCTTATCCTGGTGCCGACACCCCTTTTGAACTAAAATCTGGTTTTATTCACCTGTTGCCCAAGTTTAATGGTCTTGCGGTGAGGATCCACACAAGCACTTAAAAGAATTCCAAGTTGTATGCTCCACAACCTCGAGAGCGAGAGGGAGTCCGAGGGACAGGTGTCAAGTCAAGGCTTTTCCATTTTCACTCCAAGGAGCTGCAAAGGATTGGCTATTGTACCTTGAGCCTAACTCCATCACAACTTGGAATGATTTGAAGAGGGTGTTTCTAGAAAGGTATTTTCCTGCTTCAAGAGCTGCTTCAATAAGGACAGAGATATGTGGCATAAGGCAAGGGAACGAGTCACTAGTCAAATCTTGGGAAAGGTTCAAACATTTGGTCTCTAGTTGCCCCAAACATCAAATTTACGAACAACTCCGATCCAATACTTTTATGAAGGATTGTTGCCTATGGATAGGAATCGTTGGATCTTTGCTAGTGGGGGAGCATTAGTTGATAAGACCCCCAGCTGCTGCTAAGCAACTTATTGAGAACATGTCGTTGAATTCCCAGCGAGTTTTCTACAAGAAGAAATTGATTGAGCCAAGAGGTGTGCATGAGATTCATAGTTCATCTTCTAACCAGGCCGCCCTTGAGAATAGATTGGATGAGCTAACCTCCTTTGTGAGACAATTGGCAATAGACAAGGTTCAGCCGGCAAAGTTATGTAGCATGTGCAATGCACCGAGCATCCATTTGATCCATGCCCGATCCGAGAGAGAAGAATTTGTCGGTGAAGTACCTCGGGCTTATGCGGTGAACCCCTATAATCAAGGAGGCAGTCGAGAATCGTGACAAGCATTCCGGACCTCTCTACTAATAGGTACCATCCTAAGTTGGAGAAATCACCCTAATCTGCGGTATGGGAATTCTTCCCAACAACAAACGATGGCACCTCGTAATCATCCTCCGGTGACCACTTACGCACCTTACGGACCATCATTAGAAGACTTGGTAAAGCAAATGGCTGCATCCGATTATGCGCAGTTCATGAGAGGGCGGATGCGAGTATTCGAGGCATTGCATACTCAGATTGGACAGATGGCCGCAGACATAAATAATATAAAGCAAGGTCAAAGAACAACCCGGTACCGGCCAAAGACCGTGTGATCAATCCTAATGCCTCCAACCCTAATGTGAGTTCCATATCTTTGAGGTCCGGAAAGGTTGTTGAGGCCACTTACGGAAAGGATGAAGAGACTATGAAGGCTACTCCCGAGCCTCTTGTTGAGGTTACTCCTGAACTCGTGGTTGAAGTTGAAAGCGAGAGAGTGTATAGACCACCCATTCCGTTCCCACACAGATTACAGAAAAATTTGAAGAGTGGTGGTGAAGATAAAGAGAAGGAAATTCTTGATGTTTTAAGAAAGGTGGGTGTTAATATCCCTCTGTTGGATGTGATCAAGCAAGTGCCCAGATATGCAAAATTTCTCAAGGACCTATGCACCAACAAGAGGAAGATGAAGACTAATGAGAGGGTTGACTTGGGAAGAAATGTCTCAGCGCTTATCCAGTCTAAGCCAGAAAGAGTTGTTGCTTTCACCCAGGCACTGCCACCGAAGTGCAAGGATCCAGGCACCTTCACTATCACATGCACTATTGGGGACAAGAAGTTTGAAAACTGCATGTTGGACTTGGGAGCATCTATCAATGTCATGCCTACCTCCATCTTTAACAAACTGGATCTTGGTCCTTTGAAGTACCCAGGTATCACCATTCAGTTGGCCAACAGGACCTGTGCCCGCCCCATGGGAATGGTGGAAGATGTACTAGTGCAAGTTGATGATCTGATCTTCCCAGCTGATTTCTACATCTTGGACATGGCAGGCGAGACACATTCCAGTAAATCACCAATCATCCTGGGCCGGCCATTCATGAAGACAGCCAAGACTAACATTGATGTGGGTGATGGGACCATGTCTATGAAGTTTGGGGATATAGTTGCAAAGTTTAACATATTTGATGCCATGAAACATCCAGCGGAAGAGCACTCTGTATTCCACATTGAGCTGGTATCTGAGACTATTGAGGATAACCATGAGAACTTGTTTTCTAATTTTCCACTTAATTCTGGCTGTGATGATATTCTTCCTTTTCTTGATTGTACTAACGCTAACCGTTTTGTGGTTTGTGCTGAGATTGCTGCATGTTTAGCAGGTTATAAAATTGTCAGTGCAGTGGATGAGAACCATGAAGAGGATGAAGCAGCACCGGAGGCCCTCTCTACCTCTTTGGACTTAGACTGCAAGGAATGGGATCCAGGTGACAGCTCCCGCTTACACTGCATTTGATCAGGGAGTACTCTTTTCCTTTCCCTCACTATGATCTTATAATTATGTTGTTCATTAGGGACAATGCATGTTTTAAGTGTGGGGGAGGGAACTAGTTGTAGTTTTTCTTTTCTTTGAATAAAGTTTTCTTTTCTTTGAATAAAGCTCCTGAATAATCTGAGAAGCTCAGGAGCATTTGTGTGTTAAGTTCTTAGTTGGCAAGTTTGCTAGATTTTGATTGATGTTGCACAGATTGCTTGCATGATTGATATGTGATGATTCCCCCTAGGCTGAAAAATTTGAAAAAATTTGTGATTCCCATGTGAAATTGAAAACTGAACTTTGGGATTTTGTTATGATAGCATGATGAATGATAAGTTTGGGGTGATAGGGAGCACACACTAGGGATAGTATCTCTTTCAAACAATTTGCATGAATGTCCAGGTGAGGTTTTGAGCCTCCAACATGTTTTAAAATGTGTGAAAATCACTTTCAAGTTGCACTTCCCTGGATTTGATTGAATCTCTTTTTGGTTTGCATGATTATATGTGTGTAGCAAATGATTTAGGCATTTTCCTTGTAAATAGCTACTTGGCCTGAATAAACCAATTCCTATTGCATATTCCCTAGTTAGCCCTTTTGAGCCTATTAGCCTGTTAATTCTTGATAACCTAATGTTATAAGCCCAAAAATCTGGAAAATCATGTTAACCCGATCTTAGGATTAGGAGAGCATGTAATCTTAGAATGGGTGCAAGAAACTAAAGTTTGGGGTGGCTGCAAGGTGTAATATGTTGTTGGGATTGAAAAAAAAAAGGAAAAAAAATAAATACAAAAATACAAAAATGCCAAAAAGAAATAAAAAGAGCTGTAGCCACCCAGAAGTGTAAAGAAAAAAAATAAAGAAAGGAACTTGAGTGAAATTCAAAGTGTAAATATAGTTCATGCTCTCTTAGTTCCTAGGGTCTTCAGCTTAGTTTCTTTGTATATCCTACCCTTAGCCAGGCCCCATTACGATCCAATAAAGACCTTTTGATGTTGCTTGCATGTTTTCTGTGGGAGCCATTTTGAGATGAAAAGCAAATTTTTGGGAAGTGTACTTGAAAAGTGAAACTGAGTGCAAGTTGTTAGCCTGACATAAACTGAGTGACTGAGTGAACAAATAATGCCCTTGTGAGGAAGGCAGTTGTTTGGATTTGGTGATCTCCCTCTTGTGTGTGACTTAGATTCCCTGCTTAGATTTCTGATTGTTTTCATGATGAAACTCTCAATTGTTTAGAATAAATGAATTTGGGGATTGCTCTGTTTGAAAAGGGGGAATCAATGAAGAAAAACTGTTTTGATGTATTGCTTGAATGTGTGCAATGTTGATTGAATCTTTTGAGCTTGCCAGGTCTTGAGTCTTTTTGATTTTTGAGTCTTAGTTTGCTTGGGGACAAGCAAAGTTTAAGTTTGGGGTATTTTGATAAGCCTCTGGCTCATCTAGTTTTATAGCTAGTATGACCAGGGTTTTGTGCAAATTATATCGTATTTTTACCCAAATTAGATTAGATTGTCCTCAAGCAAGGTTTTGAGTCTCTAGAGTAGTTTTAAGTTAATTTAGCTAGTTTTAAGTCAAAATAATACACTTATGCTTATTTCCTTGTTTTCAGGTTAAGTAGAAGCTGAGAAAATAAAAAACATAGGTCTCGCCCCGCGAAGTACACGCTCGCCACGCGACCCCGAAGCCTGACTGTTCCAAGAAATTGCTAAGTCTCTGGGTCGCCTCGCGAAGAAGGTCTCGCCCCGCGAGTCTTCCAAACCTGAAAAAGTCAGAGACGATCACGGCTTGCCCGTGTTGAAGGTCACGGCCGTGGCAGTTTTGAAGTTGAAGAGTCTCGCCTCGCGAGTATCCCTTCATCTCGCGAATCAGAAAGTCAGAGAGCATCACGGTTAGGCCCTGATGGCCATCACGGGCGTAAGGAGGAAAACTCTTCATATCCTCGCCTCGCGAGAGTCACTTCGCCTCGCGAGAATGCCAAGGGTTGGTGACTGTTTATGAAATTCGCCTCGCGAATGTTTGCTCGCCTCGCGAGCCATCTGAATTCTGAATTTGTATAAAAGGCTATTCTGAATATTTTGGAAAGACTTTTGCTTCTCCATTTTCCGTTTTACACTTTTCTCTGTAATTTCGTTTGTGTTATGGAGAACTAAATTCTTAGGATTGATCTATTGTAATTGATTTCCACATACTTGAGGTTCTTATACTTTCCCTGTTTTGTATGCTTTTCCCTCTTCAATGCCATGCCTTGTATTTCTGTTTGTTTAATTCATGAGTATAATGCATTGTATTGATTTATTTCCGGTGATATCATGTTCCTATAATCAATCGCGTTTGTTTAATTCGCGTGTGTACGTTCATGTTCGTTTAGTTCATGAGGGCTTAACCCCGTTTGTTTAATTCGGGAATAGGGACATGTATCTGTAGCAGTAGTTTCGTTTGTAAATTTTGCTACAACCGGGAGGGGATAAGAATTTGCTTAGGGCCTGGAAATTGTATGAACCTATGATAGTGGGAAATCAAGAGCAATAGATTAATCTGTTTTTGACTATTGATAACCTCCTTGAACTGTTTGTTTTCAATCGCTCTGTCTTTAATATTTTGTTTGTTTCTTATTTGCACTCCAACCCAAACCCCCCCCCCCCCCCAAAACTTATTTTTGTGAAAGATAATATTCTCAGAGTCCTTGAGAGACGACATTCGAGTTGTCGCACTATATGTATAGTCCCATACCTACACAGTCTCAGGATCCCTCTCATTCGGGTGTGTAATCGGTTCATTCATGTGCCCCTTCACCTAGAAGCCTGCCAGGAGCCGCTCCTTATCCGTGCCTTCTTGCACCGACGACCACTCCCCGCCCTCGTCGGCACCCGGGTGTTACAGAGCCTGTATAAAAGCAAGCCTATACGAGTTGGCCCGTTTAACTAGCGAATCGAGCCGACTAGGCCCGTATACATTTATGTTGTCTATTGATTACGAATTATACATCATTAAAAATATTTGATTCTTATCATAAATGTCTTAAAAGTCACATATAAAATGACTTGATATTGGTTGACAATATAAAAAACTTTATATTGATAATGTGTTAAAATTAAGCTCCATACGGATTTTCATGTACTAACAAGAAAAGGATTTTTTTAAACTTTTAATCAATCATAACTTGTTACATTATTAAAAATGATTGATAATTATTATAACCACCTCATGCCGACCCTATTCACATACCCACATATATATTTAACTAATTGTTAGGTCTCCAAATGTGAGCTGATTTGAGATATATTTTAAAATTCTTATTTACACGTCCAATGTTATGCTCCTGATTAAACACTCTTTGGACTATCCATTAAGAGTGTTTTTGCAATTTGTCTTTTTAAATGTTTTGTTCAATCTTTATTTTAAATATCATATCATACGAAGCATTTCTGATGAAAAGACAAATGAAGTACAATGAAGTGTATCAGGCCAATGAAATATAGTCAACTGTCAATCTTATTCTGGTGTTGCTATATCATTCTAAGAAAAGAAAAACAGAAAAGAACTTTTAGTCTTTGCAAAGGAAAAGCAAGAATGCTTTTTGCTAAGCTAATAACCAAGATTAACTTTTCAGATGAAGTAACAAAAGCTATCAAACCAGCATGGACGGTTTCAATGCATTTAACATTATCTCTAAATAGATATATTTATTGGTATTATGGAAGAAGTATTGTAAAAATAATGAATAAAATGGCTAAAATAGAAATATAAAATAAATAGATAAAGATGAAGAACACCAATAATTTGTTTACAGTCTGAGACGTGTGAAATCATAATATCCTTAAGAATTATTTCGCCACAATATATTATAACAATCTGAATATCCCCGGGATTTAACAGACTCTTCCAGAATAACAATATTATTCTGGGTGTAAGAACATCAAAAATTGCATCAAATCTCATACATAGAAATTAATGAAAATAGAATTTTAAAAGGTTAGCTAAACAAGTGTAAATGTCTCACAAAACAAGTTCATGTTCTCCGTGCACTCATGATATATAGATGTATATCCTTTTCTTGAAAAGAAACGTTGCACTTGTATATATAGTTATAGTTAGCTTTCCAATTGCACTTGCTTGCACTGCCGTTCAAGAATTAAAAGTAAAAAGAATATATGATTTAATGGTTTTTAAACCTCTTTAAGAAACTTTAATGCTACAAAGAAACCTGCAAATGAATACCTCTTAAAAACAACCTTGTAAAAAAAAACCTCTTAAAAACAATAGTTATTTGATAAAATAAAGAACAAAAGATTAATTATAATAAATGATAATAAAAGGTATTTAAAATCTTTAAAAACAAATTATTTTGAAAATATTTTTCCAACAATACCCCACATATTTCAAAATAATTTGTGTGAAAAATTAATAAAACTTAGAGTTGATCACATAGATGTTAATGCTTCGAATATGGTGTCTTTTGGACTATGAACTAGACCTAGACTAATAGACATGCCATACAAGTTGTAACACTTCAAGATTCACCCTTATGTTTATGTGTTAGTTTTGACATATATATATTTGATATGTTTGATATTTATATATATGTGTATATATTATTGCATATGATAATATGTATATTAATATATGATTATTTACATTAATATGAGATTGTGTCTCTTAATGTTTGATTTTATATGTTAATATATGATATGTGATTTTATTAATAATAAGTGATTAAGAATGATATGATAAGATATAGTGTGATTTAGTATTTAAATAGAGATAGTGTTATTCTTAGATTTTAACCCCTCGACCAATCCGATTTGAGTCCTTATCAATATAGGATCATCATCTTTTTGTTTATATCTTAAGATGTTATCATAATCTCCTAAGGATCCTATCTAGGAATAACTACAAAATCTGTCGCTAAACTTACATCGAACTTTTGACTATCTTACAGTCTAATTTAGGATTCCATCATTAGAAATTAAATTGTAGATATTTCTCTTAGATTTCTAACGACACCAAGAACACCTCAATCGGAAACTTGTAGCTTAATTTATGGTCAAAATACCTAACTGTATACAGTTTGGGCTGAAATAGGAACCCGTTATGACCCAAACTCATATATACACTATTAGACTCGACCTAAACCTAGTTTACACGATCCCAACACTCAGAAAACTGCCTCCCTCATTCCTCTTTGAATCCTTATGGTTTTTCTCCCTAAAACTCTCTTTAGGGAACCCGTTCTTGCATCGTTCTTCATTGTTTCTTGATAGGATAACATCGCTACGAATAGGGGTTCGTTGTGCTTGATGTTTGGGACTTTAGAAAAGGTAAAATTCGTGCCCCTTGTCCCTTGTGTTCTTTCTTTCAAGTTCTTGATCTTTTCCTTTTAATTTCTTGATCTTAGAGTTGAACCAAATTGTCGCTTTGTCATTCTTGAGGTTGTAGACAAGCGCTAGTGAGACAAGACCCAAGTGGATCTTCTTTCTCTCTTTTGAATCGTGATCTCTATTCCAGGTATGGGGAGAAGGGTAGTGTATTCATAGGCTTGGGGTTAATGTAAAGTAAAGGGGTTCCCATAACCCCATGTTGTTTTATGTGTATGAATGAATAACATGTTAAATTGTATTGTTTGGTGATGGTATGTTCTTGGATATTTTGGTATGTTATTTGTATGTGTTCCATGTTCATGACATGTTGTTAATATTTATCTTGGTTGCCTTGATATGAACATGATAGTATGATGATTGTCGTTGTTATTACGATGTTGGCTGTTGATGTTATGTTGGTTGTATAGTTGATGCTATGAATGTTGAGTTGATGGTTAAAATGTTAAAAACCTTAATTGGTTAAATTAGGTTCTAAAATGAGTTAGAGATTAATAGGTTTAAACACCCTAAAAATTGGTTAAGGAACTGTGTTGAGACTCTGCCCAGAACAGTACTATCGTGCATTGAGCACGGTCATGCTGAACAGGGAGCAAGCCCATGCTCCCAGTTTGAATTCTGGAAAATGGCCGCATAGTAAGCACGGCCGTGCAGCAGAGGAGCATGCTCGTGCTCAAAAAGGAATCACAACCATGCTCTACTTAATTGGCAGCACCCCCCGTGCTGGGGTTAAGTACGACCGTGCTCACCCATTTGGATAGAATATGAGATTAAGGACTTAAACATGGGTTTTAACCCTAATCTTCCCCCAACGACAAATGATGACTTAGTTAATTAATGATGAAGACTAGATAACTTAATTAAAGATTAATTAATATGGTTAAGCCGGTAACCGTTGGGTTACCGCAAGTTGTTTGAGTTGTACCTTGGTGGCTTATGGGCAAGAGGGCCTTGACCCATCGGTTTGGGTCTAAGGTGTTATTGATGTTGTACCTTAGGGACCAAGAGTTTGTCCCAAGTGGGGGCATTGACTCCATGGTTTAGGTCTAAGGTGTTGCAGTCGATTCTGCTGTGGTAGATTCCGCTGGATAAAGGTGTTGCGGTAGATTCCGCTGCGGTCGATTCCGCTGATGTCTTCGGTTGATTCCGTTGGAGTTATGGAGGTGGTGGTTGTCCGTGGTCATTTTGTTGCATACGCATTGCATCGGAGTTGTTGTTGTTGCTGAGGAATGTTCGACATAGGGAAGTCGTCCTAGAGTACGGCGATCTGGACATCCACGGTTGGAGTAGATTCTCCTTGCACCCCCGTGACGAGGCATCTGTTGGTTTGATGCGTTGGCTATCCAAGGAGTAGATTCTCCAACATTGAGTAGATTCTCAATGTGGATATGTAACTTTGAAGTCGTCCATCCCGAGTTTAGTGGATCCACATGCATGGTTGGTTTAGCGGAGTAGGACTGCATTGCACTGCATAGCATGTTCGATGTTAATGATGTTGATGTATGTTATATATGTTGAATGATGTATGCTACGTTGGTGCCATGCTTGTATGTTTTACTTTACTTCCTACTTCCTTGCTATTATGTTTACATGATTCTTACTCCCCATTATTTGTTTGTTGTTTGGCCTGATTGGCACCTTGCAGAGGATGACGAGCAGCCCGGAGAGGAGTGACTCTGAGGAGCTGTCACTCATAGTTAGGGCTTGTTTTTATGTTCAGTTAGTTAGTTTTCAGTTGTATTCCGTGGATTTATTCCGGAACGGTTATACCAGCTCTGCATGTGACATCGGGGTTGGGATAGGTTTATTTCTTTGCTATGTTAAATTGTTTTAAACCCGTTTTATTTTCCGTGATTTTGAGAACTAGTTCATGTGGACTTTTCTACCCATGGACGGACGCTTTATTTTATCCAGTATGTTCATGACTAAATTTTATTAATTGCTTATCTTAAAGCGCTTATAACATGCGGGGTAGAAGGGTGTCACACAAGTGAGTCGGTGAAGTAAACTTCTATGAGCCCAAACAAGAATGCTAGAGGTCTACCAATCACATTACACCCCCACAATTCTTGCTATTATGTTGTTTTGCGCCAAGAGGCCATGCAGCGCCTGGTAGTTCATGAGTGCTCTAGAGATTATGCCACAATCTCATACAAGTGGCCCCACTTGACACTCATATAGGTGATTTCATCAAGTGTATGTTGCACTTCATACACCACCCATAAGGGATATGAAATTCATTAAAAGCTTTCAGCTTAACCTCCCAAAAATGCAGTCTAGCACTTTTTACACTATAGGAAAAGACAAAATTAATGATGCTAGCAGAACTAACAAGTGACTTATTATTACCCATATGAACCTTCTTCATAGGGGAGACCAATCACAAAGGTTGGGTTACCATCACCGTTAATTTCACAATGGCTCAAGTCTCATTCCCCTCGATGTGTTATTAGTCAGCAGATTGGCCAAATCCACTTTTGACTTCACATAATCCATGCATGGATATAATCCTATTTTTAAGCAATTACTTAAGAAAATAATATCTTTACAAAATGTTACTATTCTTACCATTGAAAGTCTTATTCTTTGCAATGACTATTGCCGCTTGGCAGTCACAATACATAAACACAAAAAGATTTAATTTATTTAACTCATAAAATGTTTTTTTAAAAGCTTTTCAACCAATTAGCCTTGTTATCAGCCAATTTCAGAGTATAAACTCTCACCCCATTGTATATTTTACAATAAATTTTTATTTGGCCGATCTCCAAGTAATCACACCATCACAAAAGGGTGATCACATCATATTTGAATCTGAAATTGAGTTAGCATCAATGCATTTTTGATATAGTGGGAAATCCATTTCATCCCCTACAAAAATGTATGAAGCATAAAACATCTTTATTTGCACAAATACGGTAGCCCCAAAGTCTACCATCCATTTTTTTTAACATTTGTCACAAGAATAGTCTGAGAATTATTCCAACAATTATGTCATCTCCATGACCAAGTTTGCCTTTGACCTTAGGAGGATTAACATTCCTCTTCATACATATGCATTGAAATGCATGATCATATGACTTTGCAAGTTACAACCCCCACAGGTTATAACATCACTTATTATTTTCAATGACAGTCCCCAAAATACTTACGCATAAACATGTCAGAATAAGACTTTAGCGACACAATAAAATTGAGAATTTGATAAATTCTCACCTTCTTTACCATTACACACAAGCAATTCCACTTTGTCCATGTAATTAGAAAAAAAAAATGTTCAAAAGGATAATGTAAGACTCCAAATCTTTTCAACCCTTGATTAGAAAAAAGATGTACCTACTACATCATCATAGGTGCCCCAAAAACATATTTTAGTATGCAAATATACAACTCTTCCAATTCCAATTAAAACCACATGGTCTTCTTATCCAAGAATTCATGGAATCAAACTATATATATATATATATATATATATATATATATATATATATATATATATATATATATATATATATATATATATATATATATATATATATATATATATAACAATAAAGCATCACACCATCTCATTAGCACAAGTGAAATTGCATATTATCACAATCCTCCATTTGAGGATAAGTCAATTATGTACACAGTTCAGTCAAGCACTATCCATAGATGTTATTAATTTTTTTAGCAAAATGATATGCAAAAGCATCACCATGTGGCAAGAGATCCTAACTAGGTTGGTACTTCAAGCACCACCAATCATCTGCAGCATATCATAATATTATTAATAAATGGAAAAAGAACAAAAAATATAAGTGTAGGGGGGCATAAACCAAACACATGATAAAGAAACATGACAATCTAACTAAACCTATAATTAGGCAACCTAAATTTGTTTCTAAAGAAATCATATCTAAGGAAATTGGGAACCAAATTCCACAAAGTTGAACTTTGAGAGATGACTCCAAAAGAGGCTAATTTATCAGCACAAGCATTGCCCTCCCTAAAAATATGAGTAACTTTGAATTGCATAGAAGAAGTTAAAGCCAGGCAATTATTCCATCTGTTCTTTAGCTTCCAAGGTACTAAGCTCGCATCTTCAAAGGCCAGAACAACCAACATTGAGTCACATTCTAACCAAAGTTTATGCCACCCTCTCAAATGTGCTACTTCAATCGCAATCATGGCAGCAGTAAGCTCGGCATGAAGAGAGTAAGAGATATCAAAGTAGGAGGAAAAACAACCAAGAATAGCACCACTTTTGTCTCTAAAAATGTCTCCTCCAGCAGCCTGACCAGGAGGCCCTTTAGCAGTCCCATCAGTAGTTGCTTTGATCCAACCACAAGAGGGAATCCAATCTACTTGAATAATAAAAGGAGACTTTCTTGGATGAAATTTAACAGCAAATGCTTTTAGAATGGAAAATTCCTTTATATTAGAATTCATGTGACCTGCATAGGTGTTACCAGATAAAGAAGTTGAGTCAATTACCATAAAGACGGTTGATCTGAAAGAAATAACCTTGCTATTAAACTTAATTCTATTTCTGCACAACCAAATAATTCCCAAAATATTGATAATCTCGGCTTGAAGGACAACCTTGCACTGTGGACTCCATTTAATGTGATCAAGACATAAATCAATAACATTTTAGTATCCTTCTTTGATTTCAATTGCTAAAAATTCAAGATCAAACACAAACAAGAACAATAGAATAAACTTGATCTTCAAGTGAAGAAACAAGTGAAACCAAAAGGAGTAGAAGAGAAGAACAATTTATATATGACTAGAAAGTAAAGTGCAAGAAGTAAATTGCAAGAATTAAAGTGCAAGAATTAAAGAACAAAAGCAGAAAATGGAATAGGAAGAAGATGAATGGGAATGTGCCACAATTGAATCATCTTCGAGAAGAAGATTGAATTTGATAAGCCAAGGGAGGATTCACCACTTGAATATGGAAATTCAAGATAAGAATCAATGGTTCAACTCATGAACCAAGAAGAGGAGAACTCTCAAATCTCTCTAGAAATCTCAAGTGTCAGAAAACTCAATTGTATTCAAACTTGTAAAATGATTTACATGAAGCATATTTATAGGCTCATCCTACTTAAGGTGCAAGCTAGTCTAACTTGAAGTGCAAGCTACTCTTACTTAAGGTGCAAGTTAGTCTAACTTGAAGTGCAAGCTACTCTTACTTAAGGTGCAAGTAGCGCCCCTTTTCTTCTTCCACCCAAGTGTGGGCTTTGTTTTGGGCTTAATGCCTCCTACTCTTATGCTATGGCCCAATAGACCCAATTCCTAAAATATTCCTAAGTGCTTTTTGAATATGCATTTTTATTACATGAACTCTACTCTATACAAGAGTCCTAATCCCTACCTTTATTACATGAATTCTACTCTATACAAAGGTCCTAAGCCCTATCCCTAACTAGATATCTTGAACTTTTCTTAGTCTTGACCTTGTTATGGGTTCATGTGAGTCTTTAATGCTTGGTCCTATGCTTTGTGAATCCATGTCTATATCATCAGTTTCTGTTGCAAGCCGATAGAACAGTTTGCAAAGAAGAGATGTCAATATGCACCTTTGTAACATCACTGAACTAAGATCAAAGTCTCTTGGCAAAGATCCAATCAAACAACGTGTGATGGTTGCTTTCCTCCAAGTTGTAGCAAAGACTACAAATTGAAACACAAACACAACCTCTACTTTCTAAATTCTCCTCAGTTGGCATTTTGTTGTGCATAAGCCTTCAAGCAACAAAAGACTTTGATGGAGGAATAGATAAACTCCAAATTACCTTACCCCTAGAAGAAGAAGGCTGAGCAGGATTTAGGAAGTTAAAGGCATCTTTAATTATCAGTTTCCCTGATTCAGAACGTAGCCAAACCAGCCGATCATTCGATGGGTTTATGGGAATCACAGTTTGAAGAATCTGGTTATAAAGAGCAGGGTTGTTGACTATTAAAGACTGAGAATTAACCATTTGTTGTCATGCAGGAAATCAGCAATAACAACATTTAGAGAAGACTGACAATGATCCGGGATTTGCAATAAGTCAACAATGGGATGGTCTAACCACTTGTTCTTCCAAAAATTGATGATGGAACCATCTCCAATCTGCCAACAAGATTTTTTCTTAATTACTTGCATGTTGACCTTAAAACCAGGACATAAAGAGGATTTGATATAATTGATCACAGGTTTGCCATTTTTCATAAATCTTTGTCTGATAAAGATAGCTCGTTGTTTGCTAGAAGAGTACATCTCCCAGCTGAGTTTTAGAAGGGCCATTGCATTAGTTGCTCTCGAAGATTTGATGTAACACCCTGTTTTTCGTAAATAAGCTTAATATGTTTATATATGTTATATATATGTTTGTATATGCTTGTTATGTTTGTTTTTGAAGTCTAAGTTTATGTTTAAGGAAGTTTAGCCTTAGAAAGGTTTAATCCTTTTAGAGTCATAGTAACATGTTTCACCGTTTTGGTCATATCTTGAGTTCTAGATATCTGATTGAGGTGATCTTTGATGCATTAGAAAGATAAGAGAATTATATACAAGTGTTATTTCAGGTGTTTTGGCCAAATTCGGTTTTTTACTAGGCCTAGTGCCACAATCTTTGTTTGCCACTGCTTAAAGGGAGCACGGTCGTGCTTGGGCTTGAAGTTATAAATAGAGAGCAGTCTGCGAGGGTTTCTAGTGAAAACCCTCTTTATGGAACTTTGGGAAATCCTAGTGTAATAGAAACCTCTCCCTTTACCCTTCCCTTGAATCCTTTGAAGTTCTTGGTGTTCTTGAGTCCGTTTGGGAGAGACGTCACATACGCTAGTGTCAAATAACAGGTAATGTAGTTGTCCCTCTTTAATCTCCTTTTCTCTTTTTCTTAAATTGGAGATTAATCGGTTAATCTTACATGTTTGGCCAAGGCTTGGGAAACTTGTCGAGCCGCTCGAGGAAACGTGTCTAGCTTACCCGCGTCGTCGTTGTTGGGAATCTTCATACCAGCTATGGGGAGAAGGGATAGTATGACCATGTAGGCATTGGGGATAGCGTAAGATGAAGGATTAACCCATGACCCTATCTGTTTACTATTTGTTAAATGGTATTTTTTTTGTTAATTCTTATTCGCTATCCTATTCACGGTGATGTATGATTGTTTGTTATTGGTATGCCTATTTTTGAATGATGTTTAATGATGCCATAAATGGTATTCATAATGATGATAATGGTGCTGTTATGATTTGATGATGATGTTGTCATGGATGATTGATTTGGCTGTTTGGTTGATGTTGTGAGATGAACATAGATGTTAATAAGACTCTAATTAAATAATATGGCTTATTAATAAGGATAAGAAGACATTTAAAGACAATAATAATGATGTTTGAGAATTAAGGGATGTTTTCCCAGTTTGTTCACAAGACATTAATATAGTATGAGAGGCAAGGTTATGTTCAAAGGTTTAGTTAAAGACCCTATGACCGTGCTCCCCTAGACAAAACATAACTCTGAAACAAGAACAGGGATGTTTCACCCCAAACGTTCCCAATAATGAAATAAGACACCAAACGAAGTAAAGACAAGCTAGATAACTTAAAGATAATGTTGTACCTTAGTAGCTGAGTGGACAAGGGGACCTTGATGCTAAATGGTCAGGGTGTTGAGCTCTGGTTCTTAATGTCCAGAGTGTTAATTAAAGATTAAAGATGATGTTGTACCTTGGTAGCCTAGTGGCCAATGGGGCCTCGATAGCCGAGTGGTGAAGGTGTTGATCTGGTGCTTAAGGACCAGAGTGTTAAAAGATAAAAGATAAAAAATTAAAGATAATGTTGAACCTTGGTAGCGAAAGGGGCCTCGATAGCCAAGTGGTCGAGGTGTTAATGGTGATAAAACTTGGGTAGCAGAGTGGACCAAGCGGAGGTGGTGATTGTTGATTGTGTGTTGTATGATTATGCATTCACGCATCGAATATGTTAGTGGGGGATGTTCAGCATAGGGGAGGTCGTCCGAGAGTAAGGCGATCTGGTCATTCGCGGTGATCTAAGTGATCTGCCCCCCCTCGGTGGCGCATCCGAGAGTAAGGTGCGTCGGCTATCCAAGGGGTTCACCCATGGTTTAGTGAACTACTGGCGTTGGTGCTTAATGACCAATATGGATATGTTACTCTGAAGTTGACATTCTGAGGTAGATTGGATCCAAGTGTATCATGGAATAGTGGAGTAGAGTTGCACCGCATAGCATACATTGATTGAACTATTATGGATGATGTATATGTGTTATGCATGATTATTTGTGATAACATGTTATGTTTGTATGATGTATGATCATCTTGCTAACTGCTTCCTTGCCGTTATGTTCATATATATGTTTCTTACTCCCCGTCTTTGTTGTTTACTTTACATGTATCTTTTTGGTTATGTAGAGGACGGTGAGCAGCTTGCTAAGGAGTGACTCTGAGGAGCCGCTACTCGTAGTCTAGGATTTCTTAGTTATGTTGTTTATTCGAGATGTTTCGGGCTATGGTTATACCAACTCTATAATGTGACATCGGGGTTGGGTTTTGTTATGTTTGTCATGTTATGTTTCTTTTTAAAACATGTTTTATTTTTCGTGTTGTTTTAGTTTGTTACAATGTGGTATCTTCTGCCTGTTGGTTTTTAGTTTATAATAAATGGTATGCATGTATTTCTTTTATTTCCTTTTACCTTCTTCTATGTTATCGCTTTATAAATACATGCAGGGTAGAAGGTGTCACATTTGATGCCTAAGCCACCTTCAAGAATAGGAGAGTAGACTTTCTTCCATACCACTGTCACCAATTTTTAACATCCACATCACCTGCCCAAATAAAGTTTCTAATGCAAATATCCAGCAGTTTGAGAAGAGATAGAGGCTACGAATACACATGAAACCTATTGAGAAGCATGCTATGAATGACAGAGTTCACAAGCTGCACTCTTCCCATAATAGATAAAAGGGAACCCTTCCAATAAGCCAATTTGGATATTATTCTATCAGCAATAGGCTTCAAAGGAACTTTTCTTGGTTTACCTTTGAATAAAGCCACTCCAAAATAGGTGAAAGGAAGATGACCAGCAGCAAAGCCAATCAAAGATGATATGACATTAACTCTTCTTGAAGAGACATTATTTAAAACCCCGTTTTTCGTATAAAAGTCGTTAAGTATGTTATAGGTTATATATATGTTGATAAAGGGCTAAGTGGGATTTCAAAGCATGAAACCCCTTTCTGATGCATGAGCACGACAGTGCTCATGTATCAGCACGCCCATGCTTAGGCACGTGTTTTGTGGCTGCCTGAGCCTCAAGCACGTCGTGCTCAAGGGGAGCACGGCCGTGTCGGAAAACAAGGCTTTGTGATGCTGATGTTGCGAGCCCGTGCTTAAATGAGCACGACCCCATGCTCATGTTAAGCATGACCGTGCTTAGTGGCAGCACGGTCGTGCTCGGGGTCTGATGCTTATATAAGAGAGTTTTTAGGGAGGGTTACGAGTTAACCCTCATTGTGACACTTTTAGGAATCCTAGTGCGACAAAAAACCTTTGTTTACCCCTTTCCTTCGAACTCGTCATAGTTCTTGGGTTTCTTATCGTTTTTTGGGAGAGAAAGTGAAAGTTAGTGTCAATAAAGGTAAATTAGTTATCCCTCTCTTTAATCTCCTTTTCCTTTTTGTGATTTGGGATTAATTGGTTACCCTTTTGTGATGGCCAAGGCTTGGGAAGTTCGTCGATCCGCTCGAGGGAAACTGAGTAGAGTCGCTTACGTTGGTGTTAAGAGGAATCTTCATACCAGGTATGTGTTGACTAGTGACTCCAAACACAAGAGGAGGGTAAATTGTGTTTTTCAAAAACTTTGGTAAATAATAAACGTTTGCTATACTCCCCCTCACTTTATGCATTATTAAAAATCCTCTCCCCCTTAAGCATGCTATAATATATCTCTCTCCCTTTTGGCATTAACAAAAAGCATAAAAGTAATAAATCCTATCATGACATATATCCACTAATATGTAAACCATTCAAGCATGAGATATAAAGACCATGGCATGAAGTGCGGAAGCAAAAATGCCAGGAAAATAAAAGTTATAGAGTCATCCAATAATAACAAAAGTCATAAAATAAATGAAAATAGTACTAAATATAGTACTCATCATCACCATCATCTCCACCACCAATGTCACCACCATCATCATCACCACCACCACCACCACCATCATCATCATCAGTGTTGCTGCTATCAAAGTCCTCATGAGTCTATGGCGCTGCTCGAAGTGGAGTGACCTCAGCTACAGTAACTCTACGCTCCAAGGATTTACCCTCCAATGAAAGCTCACGAATAGCAGTAAAGTTAGCTCGGATATCCATGGTGTTCACCCGAACCTCAGCTAGAATACTCTGAGGTAAAGCCATCATCTCTGAGGAACCGGGAGCTGGAGGAGCCTGTGGACATGATGCTCCATCTGTGCGAGGTGGCTGAGTGTCATACATTTTTAGACTCTTGGTTAACCCATGACCCACTTGCAAGGATCCCAAGGTTAACCTATGACCCACTTGCAAGGATCTCATGGTTAACCCATGACCCTATTGCAAGGATCCCATGTTTAACCCATTACCCCCTTACAAGGATCCTATGGTTAACCCATGACCCACTTGCAAGGATCCCATGGTTAACCCATGACCCACTTATTGGTGTAAGCCCTAGAGGCCAGTGTATTTCTTAGACGTACATTTGTATCTTACCATTATATATATATATATATATGATATGAGGCATTACAGTTTATTATCTTACTTGTTTAAACATAATAAAGTCCTTAGAATAGAAATTTCAGTTTAATAGAATATCAAGTACATGACTTGATCGTGAGACACTATTGAACAATGAAATCCTATTCTTAAATATCCGTAGTAAAGTATTTTATTAACAAGGACAATAATAATACATTGAGACTATTATGTGTGCAGACTGATGACCATATCTCACGGGTCATGGATATGAGATATCGAGTCGCCACATAGGTACACATTAGACTAAAGATGTACTGGATTGACCCACCATGAGAACACTACATGGAGCGTTATGTGAGTGTCATAAGTAGTTCTCATAGTGACAATGGTGTATGCAATCCTTCGACCTGAAATCGCTACGATCCCCTACATGAGGAGTTGTGTGCTTTAATATCGTCAAACGTCATCTGTAATAGGATGATTATAAAGACGGTCATTGGGCATACCACGAGCCATGCAGAGGGATGTGAGTGACCTAGATGGAATTTGTCCCTCCTACATAACAGGAGTAATATCTGTGGGGCCCCTGATAGAGTGAGACTGTAAAATGCATGGCCGTGCTGAAATGAGTCAATATGAGATATTGACCTCATTTGTTGTTAAGTCTACTCGGGTATCAGGGAACATGATATTGAACCATACAAGGGTTACACATTCTATGTCTTGTGTTCAATATAGATATATGGACAAAGGGATAATAATGCACATGAATATTTGTCACAGAAAGGTTTCGTCAAAACATCGACTTTCTCACTACTCGGTGGCGGTGATGTATTGCTAGATACCGCTCACATCATGCGTAATATTAAATGAGATTTAATATTACTACTAACGTTTTGGGAACCTATAGGGTCACACACATAAGAGCGGATCAAAAGAAGCATTAAAAGGAGAGTTGGACTCTTCTATTGGGCCTAGCGCATAGTACATGGGGCTTAGGTCAAACGCTGCTCACTAACTCACTTAAGGAGGTGCTACTATAAGTAGACCACTTAAGCTATTGTGCCTACACGATTTTTACCCTAGCCGCACATAGAGAGTGACAGTGAGCAGGAGGTCTCGGTTTTCGAAGCTAGCACTGTGAGGCAGAGACGCTTCGTGTTCGTGACGTTGGACGTTCACGGGATCTGCTCGTGTGGATACCTTAGAGACATCGTTCGTGCGGTGTTCGTGATAGACGATTTCAATCAATTCTCATCGCTTCAAGAGGTAAATCTTCTAACCATGAATCATGACCATTCGCAAGGATCCTTCGATGGGAATTTTTTTTCCGCTGCGTTATTTTGTTTGATACGCAAATTCCCAACAGTGGTATCAGAGCCGCTTGCGAAACCATGATTCTGTTACGTGGTTTACCTGTTATGTATGATAACATGTTAATAATGTGAATCGTTTTTCTGAAAATTTTTTTCTGAAAATCGTTTGCATCCATTTTTGCGAAACCTTGTTTCTGTAATTTTCATATGTATATGATATATGCGTCTATAGCACATTTATGTGTATATATACGATATGCACATTGGTTCTGGAATCCTTATTATGTTCTGCGATGGCGTCAAGTGTTGATGTTAAACATGATCGGTTTCAGTTCTCTGTTGGCGGCGTTAAAGGGTGTCAGACATGAAAAGTTCATGTTCTTGCGGCTAAGGTTCCAAGGGTTGAAACCCTAGCCGTCGTTCCTTGCAGCGTGAAGTGTTCATGGGCCTTGCGGTTTTAGGGTTGAGAGGTTGAAGCCCTAGCCGCTAAGGAAGCGGGAACCCTGTGCTACCTCTGCGTAGTGTGTTATTTCGAAATTCAATTTTTGAAATCTTTTATGTCACCATTTAATAACAACATCAATTACAATAAATGTGGTTTATAGTAACATCAATTACAATAAATGTGATTTATAGTAACATCAATTACAATAAATGTGATTTATAGTAACATCAATTACAATAAATGTGATTTATAGTAACATCAATTACAATAAATGTGATTTATTATATATATGTTATGTTTTCAAAATTCAAATTTTGAAATCTCTAATTAATAATAATAATAACAATTGTGAATTATTATTGGTTGTTACTATTTATTTAGTAATGTATGGTGAATGGTTATGGCCTTAGTCCTTTAATCTTTTGGTTTATATTTTGAAATACGGCCTGCGTGCCGTGCCTTTCTCTTATATTCCATATGTATATTCTTTTCTCATCTCACTCCCCTCATATGTAAAATGAGGTTTCTGTTTATGTAATGTAATGATGGAGACAAGAAGACGTTATCCTGTGGGAGATCATGCTTGGAGAAGCCTGGACGCTCCTAGGTTTTAGTTTAGATTCTCTCATTGGCTTGGGAGAATCAATGCGTTAGGGGCCATAACCATATCACATTTATTTGCCTTATATATGTATGAGATGCATGTATGTATATAGTATGTTAAAAGGGGTTTAACTAATATATGTATGAGATGCATGTATGTAAATAGTAAGTTAAAGAGTTTAAAAAATGATGAGATCAAATTTTAATCAAATCCCTCAAAAGGAAATATTAAGTCGCATTTAAAGGCCTTCCAATGCATGGCACTCGTCAAGACTATGATCGATTAAGTGTGGGTCCGCCAAAGCGGGGTACCTTTATCTATAATAGTAAGACGCGATGGGACAAATGTAATGTTCAACTGCTATCCATTGGGTCTGACTTAACTAAGCCAACTTCAATAGGATTGAAAGGCTTAGAGGCTTAAAAGTTGGGCTTTAGTCCATGTGATGGATTAGAATAAGAGTTATTCACCCAACTATCCAAGAGTTGCATGAGATGCAATCGGAAAGTGTTTCCTACATATATAATCTAATTTTGAGTGATCAGCCAAAGCTGACTTAAAGCTAGGTGAAATATGGATCTTGGCCCATTAGAAAATCTTCCAACGGGATTTTCCGAATCAATGATGAGGGTCATTGTTTTGAATAAAATAGTGGGAGGCGTATTTAATTAAAGACCTTATTAAATAACTTCATGGCATGATACTTATATTTTGCATATTTATCTCTGTAGATTATCATGGCATCAAACACATCAAGTAACCTGTCATTGCGATCCGTCCTTGAGAAGGACAAACTATCGGAACAAATTTTCCTGGACTGGTACAGAAACTTGAGGATTGTCCTCAAACATGAGAAAAAGCTGTATGTTCTTGAGGAGCCTATTCCTGAGGAGCCACAGGCTTCAAGTGCTCCTAGGGCTGACAGGGATGCTTATAAGAAGCATCAGGATGACGCCTTAGACGTCGGCTGTCTTATGCTTGCTACCATGACCTCTGAGCTGCAAAAGCAACATAAGACCATGGAGGCGTACGATATGATCGTGCACCTCAAGCTGCTCTACCAAGAGCAGGCAAGGCATGAGCGGTTCGAAGTTTCCAGAGCCCTTTTCCAGTGTAAATTGGCAGAAGGAAGCCCTGTGAGTCCTCATGTACTCCAGATGATCGGGTACATTGAGAATCTCGAGAGACTGGGATTTCCTTTAGGCCAAGAGTTGGCCACCGGCTTAGTTCTGTAATCGTTGCCTGAGAGCTATAGTCAGTTTGTCATGAACTATAATATGAATGATCTTGACAAACCTTTGCCAGAATTGTTGAGCATGTTGAGAACTGCTGAACAAAATATTAACAAAGGAAAAGGGGAAGGCCATTTTGATGGTCCAGGCTGGAAATAGCAAGAAGCAGCCCAAGAAGCCCACGCACAAACAAAAGGGCAAGGGCAAGGGCAAGGCCATCAACAAGATCAAGCCCAGTACTTCTAGCTTGAAGCCCGTGGGTGGTGTGGCTCAGGAAGGCAATTGATTCCATTGTGGTCGGACCGGACATTGGAAGAGGAACTGCCCAAAATACCTGGAAGAAATCAAGAAGAAGAAGGGAAGTGAGACTTCCACTTCAGGTATCTTTGTTATAGAATTTATCTACTTCTGCATCATGGGTATTAGATACTGGATGTGGTTCTCACATTTGTACAAATGTGCAGGATCTAAACAGGAGTAGACCATTGGCAAAGGGCGAAGTCGACCTACGAGTTGGAAATGGAGCAAAGGTTGCCGCTTTAGCTGTAGAGACTTATGTATTGACTTTGCCCACTGGGCTTACTATTCAGTTAGAGAACTGTTATTTTGTGCCTGCAATTAGCAGGAATATCATTTCCGTTTCTTGTTTGGATAGATTGGTTTTTCTTTTATAATAAAGAACAAACGTTGTTCTATTTATTTGGATGATATTTTCTATGCTAGTGCACACATGAGTAATGGGCTTTATGTCCTTGATCTTGAAATGCCCATCTATAACATAAATACTAAGAGGTTCAAACCAAATGAGTTGAACCCGTCTTATCTTTGGCATTGTCGTTTAGGCCATATAAATGAGAAGCGCATTTCGAAGCTCCATAAAGATGGACTCTTGGACTCATTTGATTATGAATCATATGAGATATGTGAGTCTTGTTTATTGGGAAAGTTGACTAAAGCTCCATTCACCGGAAAAGTTGAAAGAGCTAACGATCTTTTGGGTCTTATACATAGCGATGTATGCGGACCCCTAAACACATTAGCTAGAGGTGGTTTTCAGTACTTCATCACATTCACTGATGATTTCAGTAGATATGGATTTGTATATCTTATGAAACATAAATCGGAATCCTTTGAAAAGTTCAAGGAATTCAAAAATGAGGTACAAAACCAACTTGGTAAAAATATTAAAACTCTTCGATCAGATCGAGGTGGTGAATATTTGAGCCTAGAGTTTGATGATCATCTGAGAGAGTGTGGAATTTTATCTCAACTCACTCCACCTGGAACACCACAATGGAATGGTGTTTCTGAGAGGAGAAATCGAACCTTGTTGGACATGGTTCGGTCTATGATGAGTCATGCAAACCTTCCGAACTCTTTCTGGGGACATGCTCTATTAACAGCAGCTTTTACACTTAACCGTGTTCCATCCAAAGCGGTAGAAAAGACAGCATATGAGATATGGACTGGTAGACGACCCAGCTTGTCTTTTATAAAGATTTGTGGTTGTGAAGCATATGTAAAACGTCAAGTCTCTAATAAGCTTGATCCCAAATCTGATAAATCCTGCTTTGTGGGGTATCCCAAAGAAACCAAGGGATACTATTTCTATAATCCTTCCAAAGGCAAAGTGTTTGTCGCACGGACTGGTGTATTCCTAGAAAAGGAGTTTATCTCCATAGGAACCAGTGGGAGGAAGATAGAACTTGAAGAAATTCAAGAATCACAGAGTAGTGACCTACTATTGGTGGAACATGAGCAACCTTCACAAAATGCTGTGGAGGAACAACCTGCTCCAGTAGCACAAGACCAGCGTAGGTCTAACAGGATACGTCACCAGCCTGAGAGATATGGATTTATCATGACTCCATAAGGTGATGTATTGCTCATGGATCAAGATGAGCCTGTGACTTACCAGGAGGCCATCACTGGCCCAGAATCTGAGAAGTGGCTTGAGGCCATGAAATATGAGATGGATTCCATGTACACCAACCAGGTATGGACCTTGGTAGAGCCACCTGAAGGGGTGAAACCCATAGGGTGCAAGTGGGTTTTCAAAAAGAAAACTGACATGGATGGTAAGGTACACACCTTTAAGGCGCGATTGGTTGCTAAGGGTTTCAAGCAAATTCATGGTGTCGACTATGATGAGACCTTTTCGCTTGTTGCGATGCTTAAATCCTTCCGGATCTTACTTGCTATCGCTGCATACCATGATTATGAGATATGGCAGATGGATGTCAAAACCGCTTTCCTTAATGGAAAGCTTCTTGAGGATGTGTACATGACACAACCTGAAGGCTTTGGCATTTCAGAGGATGCCAGAAAGGTATGTAAATTGCAGCGATCAATCTATGGATTGAAGCAAGCTTCCAGAAGTTGGAGCCTTCGTTTTGATGATGCTGTAAGACAGTACGGATTCATCAAAATGAAGATGAACCTTGTGTCTACAAGAAGATTAGTGGGAGCATTGTTGTTTTTCTGGTGTTATATGTAGATGACATATTACTCATTGGAAATGACATCCCTACACTACAAAATGTAAAGACATGGTTAGGGAATTGCTTCTCTATGAAAGATTTGGGTGAAGCTACCTATGTATTGGGAATCAGGATCTATAGGGATAGATCGCTGAAATTGCTTGGCCTAAGTCAGAGTACATACACAGACAAAGTGTTGAGACGCTTTAACATGCATGAATCCAAGAAAGGACTCTTGCCTATGTCACATGGTATATGCCTATCAAAGGCACAATCCCCTTCCACTCAAGACGAAAGGGATCGCATGAGTAAGATTCCATATGCAGCCGCAATTGGATCTATCATGTATGCCATGTTATGTACTCGACCAGATGTATCGTATGCTTTAAGCATAACGAGCAGGTACCAGTCTGATCCCGGTGAAAGTCACCGGTCTGCTGTCAAGAACATCCTTAAGTACTTGAGAAGAACTAAGGATTCGTTCTTGGTATATGGAGGCGAGGAAGAGCTTGCTGTAAAAGGTTACACCGATGCTAGCTTCCAAACCGATAAGGATGATTCCAGATCGCAATCTGGTTATGTGTTCTGCCTGAATGGCGGGGCGGTGAGCTGGAAGAGTTCAAGGCAAGAGACAGTCGCCGATTCTACTACAAAGGCTGAGTATATTGCCACCTCCAATGCAGCAAAGGAGGCTGTTTGGATCAGGAAGTTCATTGCTGAGCTTGGTACAGTTCCTAGTATTGTGGACCCCATTGATCTCTATTGTGATAACAATGGGGCCATTGCTCAAGCTAAGGAACCTAGATCTCATCAGCAATCCAAACATATACTTAGGCGCTTCCATCTCATTCGAGAGATTGTCGATAGAGGAGATGTGAAAATATGCAGAGTACCAACACTTGATAACGTTGCTGACCCACTTACGAAACCTCTTGCTCAACAGAAGCACGAAGGTCATACTAGATCGATGGGCATTAGATTTATGCCTGATTGGTTCTAGTGCTAGTGGGAGATTATTGGTGTAATCCCTAGAGGCCAGTGTATTTCTTAGACTTACATTTGTATCTTGCCATTATATATATATATGATATAAGGCATTCCAGTTTATTATGTTACTTGTTTAAACATAATAAAGTCCTTAGAATAGAAATTTCAGTTTAATAGAATATCAAGTACATGACTTGATCGTGAGACACTATTGAACAATGAAATCCTATTCTTAAATATCCGTAGTCAAGTATTTTATTAATAAGGACAATAATAATACATTGAGACTATTATGTGTGCAGACTGATGACCATATCTCACGGGTCATGGATATGAGATATCGAGTCGCCACATAGGTACACATTAGACTAATGATGTACTGGATTGACCCACCATGAGAACACTACATGGAGCGTTATGTGAGTGTCATAAGTAGTTCTTATAGTGACAATGGTGTATGCAATCCTTCGACCTGAAATCGCTACGATCCCTACATGAGGAGTCGTGTGCTTTAATATCGTCAAACGTCATCTGTAATAGGATGATTATAAATACAGTCATTGGGCATACCACGAGCCATGCAGAGGGATGTGAGTGACCTAGATGGAATTTGTCCCTCCTAAATAACAGGAGTAATATCTGTGGGCCCCATGATAGAGTGAGACTGTAAAATGCATGGCCGTGCTGAAATGAGTCAATATGAGATATTGACCTCATTTGTTATTAAGTCTACTCGGGTATCAGGGAACATGATATTGAACCATACAAGGGTGACACATTCTATGTCTTGTGTTCAATATAGATATATGGACAAAGGGATAATAATGCACATGAATATTTGTCACAGAAAGGTTTCGTCAAATCACTGACTTTCTCACTACTTAGGTGGCAGTGATGTATTGCTAGATATCGCTCACTGTCTGTAATATTAAATGGGATTTAATATTACTACTAACATTTTGGGAACCTATAGGGTCACACACATAAGAGCGGAACAAAAGAAGCATTAAAAGGAGAGTTAGACTCTTCTATTGGGCCTAGCGCATAGTACATGGGGCTTAGGTCAAACGCTGCTCACTAACTCACTTAAGGAGGTGATACTATAAGTAGACCACTTAATCTATTGTGCCTACACGGTTTTTACCCTAGCCGCACATAGAGAGTGACAGTGAGCAGGAGGTCTCGGTTTTCGAAGCTAGCACTGTGAGGTAGAGACGCTTCGTGTTTGTGACGTTGGACGTTCGCGGGATCTGCTCGTGTGGATACCTTAGAGTACGGTGTTCGTGATAGACGATTTCAATCAATTCTCATCGCTTCAAGAGGTAAATCTTCTAACCATGAATCATGACCATTCGCAAGGATCCTTCAATGGGAATTTTTTTTTCCGTTGCGTTATTTTGTTTTATACGCAAATTCCCAACACCACTTGCCATGATCTTATGGTTAACACATGACCCCCATGCAAGGATCCCATAGCTAACCCATGACCCCCTTACAAGGATCCCATGGTTAACCCATGACCCCCTTGTAAGGATCCAATGGTTAACCCATGATCCCCTTACAAGGATCCCATGGTTAACCCATGACCCACTTGCAAGTATCCACGTCGCAGGTGGACGTTCCAAGGCATCTCAAATACCTCTAATGGAGTTGAGCTCATAGAGGGATACATTCTTATGGGTCACGACAAGAAGAGGGGTTACCTGGATAAACTAACTGACGTTCTCTGAGCAGTGAGGCTCTGTAGGGAGAATGTCTCGAAGTTGAGACCCGGGTGACATATATCGGCCGACATGCATAGGAGTGAGACTCCTTAGAGGATTGATATGAGAGTAATCTTTGAGGATGTAAAGTGTTGGTGTCACTCGGAAGATGCTCTGGGTCGAACGATAAAAATGTTGGGAAAAAGAGGTGCAACATGAGGACTTCCCACGAGGTCACCCATCCTAGTACTACTCTCGCTCAAGCATGCTTAGCTGCGGGGTTCTGATGGGATCCAGTGCATTAGTGCTGGTATTGAAATAACCAAAGTTAACACAAGAAGGGGGTTGAATTGTGTTTACTAACTTTTTTAGGAAACTTTGAAAATTATTTCTGTAGGCACAACAAGCAAAAATAAAGCTACAGAAAATTGGACGGGTGACTTGCCTAATTTGAGAAAGAACACACGTGCACACAGAGAAGGTTAAAACAGATTTTGATATTCATAATATTAACTTCCCAAGTTAAAAGCTTAAACAAATAACTCTTAAACAAAATAAAGAGATAAGGGAAGAGGAATATCACTCAAGAGTTTTATACTAGTTCACCCCAAAATCCAGAAGGCTACGTCCAGTTCATGGCAGCACCAAGTTTCCACTATAACTGATCAGATTATAGTACAAGTATTCTTTGCACACCTAGCCTCTCCAGGCTCAACACTCAAACAAGTATTCTTTTCTCACCTAGCCTCTTCAAGCTCAACACAGTAACGAGTAAGGGTTTTGTGTAGTTAATACAACTTGTAAATCATTCAGATAACACTCAGAGTGAAATAAATATGAAGGAATGAAAGACTGTGAATTAATATCAAATGATTGAAGAGCTATTCAATGAAGGAATGAAGAAGTAAATGAAGAGAGTAAATGCTTCTTGAGTATTTGCGCAGAGCTCTTAATGTTGTTCTTACTTATTGTCTTCATCTTCATGGTTTGGTCTTTATAAAGACCTCAATCAATTTGATCTGTTAGGTACAGCTTCAGAAAGTGTTCTTCTTTGATTTGAGTCTTCTAGGATGCCATTAATGCTAAAGAGTCGTTAACATTAAATGTTTAGGGACGTTCGACTTTGACATATGAAACTAAGAGTACACTTTGCTCCTGAGTAGTTGTTGTTTCAGAGTTGCAGTAGCAGGCTTCTAGTACTTGCAGCAGAGAGCTTTCCTCTTTCAGTGCAACACTCAGTTTACTTTCTGGAAAGCACTTTTACTTTGTACTAAAACAACTAAAAGGATACTGACTTAGTGCATAGGTTGCGTGTTTATTCCTTAAACACTTGAAAGAATAAATTCTTTATTCTTTATTCTTTATCCTTGGTGCTATTGTCCAGAGGTCTTCGAGATCCTTAAGGAATGCATGTTTTTCAAATAAGTTTGACTTGGACTTCTTTCTGACAGACTGATACTTAGTGTAGCAGTGTTTGAAAATTAGATGGGTGCTTGTACAGTACAAATTTAGACAGGTGATATGAGCCAAAACTTAGACGAGTGAGCAAGTTAATTTTAGACGGGTGATCCACTGAAGCTTCTTCAGACTTGAGATTCTTGCCTCGTCATCAACTAGATCAGAACCTTAATTGAGAGTTGATTTGGTCTATGTCTGAGTGGACTTTCTTTTCAGATGGTGAGTTTTTAGACGAGTCTAAAAACTGCGTTGTACTGAAACTTAGACGAGTCAGAATTTAGACGAGTGACCGTAAGTCCATTTTCCTACACACTTAACAGACTTATTAGTTATTTCATATGGTTCAATATTACCATACTTAATCTATTTGGAATCATCAAAACTAAGAGAATTTACACATTGAACGTGTTTCAGACTTATGATGTCTCAACAGGTATGATCGCACTTAGTAGTCTTAGCGTGATCAAATATTACCGGATTTGTTTTCGAGACACCAGGGACATACCGGTAATTACCTGATTTATTTTCCCGTGCTCTGAATAACCTGAATTTTGGCTGGGTGGTAGGAAACAATCCAAGGAACGAGGCCCATGGGTCCGTTGGACCCATGGGTACCACCCGATTATGGCCAAACGGCGCTGTCTCAGCAACTTTTCCTATTTTGGAAGTATTTCCTCTGCATCATAATTACCCTGACGAGTGCAGCTTTTTGACAGTTGTGGCCCCAAATTTTTTAAAATTCATTTGAAGTTGTTTCCAACTTTTTTGGCATCTTCCGTGGGTCTGTATGATGGGGTTTTCCGTTTCCACGGTCCGGAGGTCCCCCACACCACAGATCGGCGAGGGCACTGTTTTGAGGCAGCTTACGGTCTCCCGCCTTTGGTGTTTTCACGACCCTAGCTTTCTGGAGTTGTGTCCTGGGTCGGCCAATAAAAATGTTAGGAAAAAGAGGTGCAACACGAGGACTTCCCAAGAGGTCACCCATCCAAGTACTACTCTCGTCCAAGCATGCTTCACTGTGGAGTTCTAATGGGATCCGGTGCATTAGTGCTGGTATGATCGCACCTATTAGTCTAAGCGTGATCAAATCCTTTATATGCTTACTAACCACCACGTGCCGTGCTTTCGACACCCCTCGGGTTCTGGTCAAGCTCCGCTTCCAGTTGGGGCTTTCGAGACACCAAGGACGTACCGATAATTACCTGATTTGTTTTCACGTGCTTCGAATGACCTGAATTTTGGCAGGGTGGTAAGAAAAATCCAACGAACGAGGTTCATCGGTCCATTGGGCCGATGGGCACCACCAAATTCTGGCCAAACGGTGCTGTCTCGGTCACTTTTCCTATTTTTGAAGTATTTTCTCCGCATCATAATTACCCTGACTATCGTGGTCCCATATTTTTTTAATATTCATTTGATGGGGGCACCGTTTTGAGGCCGCTTATAGTCTTCCGCCTCCAGTGTTTTCACAACCCGACTTTCCAGAGTCATGCCCTAGGTAGGCCGATAAAAATGTTGGGAAAAAGTGGTGCAACACAAGGACTTCCCGAGAGGTCACCCATCCTAATACTACTCTCGCCCAAGCATGCTTAACTACGGAGTTTTGAGAGATCCGGTGCATTAGTGCTGTTATGACCGCACTTGTTAGTCTAAGCCAAATCAAATCCTTTATAAGCTTACTAACCGCCACGTGCCGAGTTTCCACACCCCTCGGGTTTCGGTCATGCTCCGCTTCCGGATGGGGCTTTCGAGACATCAAGGACATACCGGTAATTACCTGCTCTGTTTTCACGTGCTCCGAATGATTTGAATTTGGCAGGGTGGTAGGAAAAAATCCAAGGAACGACGTCCATTGGTCCGTTGGACCCATTGGCACCACCCGTTTCAGGCCAAACGGCGTTGTCTCGTCATCTTTTCCTATTTTGGAAGTATTTCATTTTCATCATAATTACCCTGACGAGTGCAGCATTCAGACGGCCGTGGTCTCATATTTTTTGAATTCATTTGAAGTTTTTTCCAACTTTTCTGGCATCTTTCGTGGGTCTATATGATGGGGTCTTCCGTTTCCGCGGTCCGAAAGCCCCCGCACCGCCGATTGGCGAGGCCACTGTTTTGAGGCCGCTTACGGTCTCCCGCCTTAAGTGTTTTCGCGACCCCAGTTTTCCGGAGTCATGCCCTGGGTCGGTCGATAAAAATATTGGGAAAAAGAGGTGCAACACTAGGACTTCCCAAAAGGTCACTCATCCTAGTACTACTCTCGCCTAAGCATGCTTCATTACGGAGTTCTGATGGGATCCGGTGCATTAGTGCTGGTATGATTGCACCTATTAGTCTAAGCACGTACAAATCCTTTATATGCTTACTAACCACTACGTGTCGTGCTTCCGACACCCCTCGCGTTCCGGTCAAGCTCCGCTTCCAGTTTGGGCTTTCGAGACAACAGGAACGTACCGATAATTACCTGATTTGTTTTCACGTGCTTCGAATGACCTGAATTTGGCAGGGTGGTAGGAAAAAATCCAGCGAACTAGTTTGGACCGATGGGCACCACCCGATTCTTGCCAAACGGTGCTGTCTCGGCCACTTTTCCTATTTTCGAAGTATTTTCTCCGCATCACAAGGACTTCCCAAGAGGTCATCCATCCAAGCACTACTCTCGCCCAAGCATGCTTAACTACGGAGTTCTGACGATATCCGGTGCATTAGTGTTGTTATGACCGCACCTGTTATTGTAAGCCCGATCAAATCTTTTATAAGCTTACTAACCGCCACGTGCCGAGATTTCGACACCCCTCGGGTTCCGTGCTCCGATTCCGGATGGGGCTTTCGACACACCAGGGACATACCAGTAATTACCTGATTAATTTTCAAGTGCTCCGAATGACCTGAATTTGGCAGGGTGGTAGAAAAAAATCTAAGGAACGAGGCCCATTGGTCAATTGGACCCATTGGCACCACCCGTTTCTGGCCAAACAACACTGTCTCGTCATCTTCTCCTATTTTGGAAGTATTTCCTTTTCATCATAATTACCCTGACGAGTGTAGCTTTCGAACAGCCATGGTCCCATATTTTTTAAAATTCATTTG